>QLNU02003225.1:58811895-58827655 GCA_006491805.2 Dysdera silvatica | reverse complement strand
GTTCTCGTTGCATTAAAAGAAGAAATTTATCAAAAGTCTCATCCACTGACTTCCGGAAAAGCACGTGGGCTAAAGTTGTTGGATCCTTCAGGTGAGATCTAATACTTAGATAAAGTTTAGACTTGCCCTAATTCTTGCTGTTTTGGGGGATGTACTCAAGGAAATACTCCTTCGAGGAAGACCATTCATTCATTTATTTATTTACACATTCAGTGCTTTGTTATTACTGAAATAACAGGGACCATAGAAAGCCATCTATTGTTAACAAACCTCAACATGTGTTTCTGCTCCATTTCAAGGTTATTCTGAATATTGTGAAAATCCTCACTTCTGGCTGGATACTTATGTACGGCATCCAAAAAGTCTTCGATTGCCCAATGACTTAAGCACTGAGTTATGCCATTCCTAAAAGAATTATGCAAGATTTGCAAATTGCATATACCAATATTAATTAAACTTTATTCTTTTGAGAATAGAATGAATATCCTTCAGACGTTTCACATTCACTGGAGGCCCATCTGAACCAATGGCAAGTAATATATTAAGAAGCAAGTGGTCTTTTGATAGGGATAACAGTATCTTTTCCTTAAGTATATCAGCAGTTGCATGACCAAGCTCAAAGCAACACAAGAAGTGACATACAACCTTCTGCTGATCACTGTCCCAGTATTGAATGTCTGTTTCTTTCCAACTTCAGTTGTTGCCTCATCAATTGATATGGTAAAATAAGAGTCATTTTTCTTAACAGAGCTAATCAACTGATTATGAAAATATGGTCCAAGTCCGTGTGCAATTTCATATGAAACCTCAGTTTGTCCTAGCGTAAATGGCTTAGAAATTTTGCTGTCTAGAAACATTTTACAAAACACATTTTTCTAATTTTTACAAAGCCCTGCGGTGGCGCAGTGTGGTAACGCGTTCTCCTATTGCGCGGCTAATCCGGGTTCGACTCCCAGCAGTGCAAAAAGAACGCTTACTCAGAGATCTCATAAAAGATCGCACTGCTCACTGTAGTCCGGGGTTTGGTTCCCCAGGCCTTAAGAGGTTCGGATTCCTCGGAAAACTGTAGGTCCCGGCGCAGCATGACCACTGTAGTCTTTGAGCCGTAAAACCAAACAAACAACAAATTTTTACAAGAACTGAATGGGTAACCAGCTTCAACAATTTTCATTGTCCATAAACATTCTGCATTAGATACTCTATCAGCATCATTCACATTCCAGTGTTTCAAAGTTTCAGCACTAGATACAAAATTTGAAGACTTCTTCAGTCCAGATGATGAAACCGACACTGTGAATTTTGTTTGATCTTTGGACAAAGCAGTTGTCACCAAAATCTTGTGTTTTGACGTATTTGCATGTTGTAGTACTTGTTATATTCCTGAATTTCTACCCATGAAAGTATTTTTACATATGAAACAACATGCCATAAAGTCAGTATGCTTTTCACACCACAATTAAATTAAATGTTTATTTCCATTCTTTTCACTCAGCCAGTTCTCTGGAAACCGTGTATAACGAGGCATGTTTATACTTATACATCAATTTTACTTCATACATCAAATTTACACCTTAATCTGAAAATATTAAAAAAAAAAAAGTACTACAGTTAGTATCTGAGATAATCTTAGAAGTCAATCTGACCAATCTGAAAGAAAATGGGTCATTGTTAGAAAAGAAATCAGCCATTGTAAGAAAAGAAATCAGCCATTGTACTAACAAGCAATGTTATGTTCCTCGCAACAACGACAGAGGAGGAGTGAATGTATTAATCTGTTTAGTACCCTAGGAAGTTAAAAAAAGTTTTACAATTACATCTTCAAGTAGCCAATAAAATGGCCGCTTAAACAAACGTCTGCGAGCGAAGCGAGCTGATAACGGAAACTGCATACTCCATATTGAGGATCAAAACTTGGAATAAAGGTAACCTATGATACAATTAACTTTCATACCGATAACTAAAAATAAAAATAAAATATAGGACCGTACCTAAAAATATAGGATATATAGGACGAGTGGGACCCCTGGGCTAAAAGTATGTTAAGCGGAGTCCTATAGTTTCCCGTGAAATCCGAACCTCTATCGCCCAGGAAGGCAAACCCGGACTACGACGAACGGAAAAATAGAACCCATTGTACAGCACCAATAAAATTGGCAGATCAGTTTTGCCTGAGCTGTGACACCATTTTCCCGGTAACTCTGTCCTTTCCTCCATATACGAGTACATTCAGTTTTCTACGAGTTTCAACGCACGAGTTTCGTTTGTTGGCGAACTTGACGGTACAAGCACAACAAGGGCCGTGTTACGCCGGGATCTAAAGTTTTCTGAGGATTGCGAACCTCTTAATGTCTAGGGAATCAACTCCCGGACTCCAGTGAGCAAATAGTTGGTAAGCCCCCCCTTTTTTTTTTGGTGGGGGGGGGGAGTCGAATGTGTAATAACGGCGCTATAGGCAAACGCGTTACTGTCTCAAGGCCCGCCTGGGTTCTGCAAGCGCAGTTGGAACACGTTTTAACCTTTCCTTCCCCCCCCCCCCATAATGAGTGAAGACTGGGAGGAGCCTAGATAGGAGCCAGATATTGTTAGTTTACTTGTGTTTGATGGCGCAAGGACAGTTGGTATTGCGCCAAGACCTAGGTTTCTGAGAAATCCGAACCCCAGTCACTCAAGAAATCAATGCCCAGAATGCGAATCGGTAGAAGAACACGGAATGTGCTGGGTGATGTCCGGAACTCTGTCTAGCCATTCTGCAACAGGGTTCTCACTGACACCGCAAAAAATACTTTTTTTTTTTTTTGACAGAAAATAATACCTAACGGAAACACTTATATTCCATGTGATCAAAAAGGTAAACATTAATACATTAAGATAATTCTATATGGTATAAAGAAGTAAATGATAAAAACGTAAGCAATGCAACTCCGCACAAAGTCAAAACGTCGAGAAAACACCGGCAAGGGGAAAAAATATAAGAAAAAGGAGAGGGAAAAAATTCTTTTAATTCGCGAGTCTGTCGTGGTAAAAAAAGAAAAAAGAAAGAGGAGAGAGCCATCGAAGATTCATCATGTAGTTTCGAAATGTAAACACCCCCCGTCTGTATTAGAGCAAAGAGTAATGAACTAAAAACCATGAACGGAGGAGCGAGATGAGATAATTTAAACAAATGGGGGGCGTGTAACCGATCTCTGATCAAACCCAAAGAAAAAGGGAAAAAGTAGGGGGAAAAAATCCTTCTTGTCGTTTTTTCCCCTTCCCGTTCATTACAGACGAAATGGGGTTGCGTTGCCACATCGGAAAGTAGTAATTTTACAACGTAATTATAATCGTAATTTCTCATTCAACGCGTAGGCTACCTGCCTTCGAATATGTTTCATCACCTATACCCGTGTTCATTAACTGGATCTCCCAACCTCTGTTGCCAAAACATGGAAGGTAAAATGTTCTCCGCGCTTACGTGTTTTCAAGGCAATAGTAACCGTTAACCGTAACTTTGTTTCCTCGCAATGGTAGCCAGGAAATCTGGGAAGCCGACAACATGGGTTTTACTTCCAATCGTATGCTATGTAATATTTTGTGTTTCAATAACTTGGGAAAAATATAACATCGGAAAGAGAAGCATCTACCACAAAGAGCAAAGAAGAGCAAAACAGGAAGCGATAAATAGGAAGACCAAGGCTAATAGTAAAAGCGGAGGCCCTTAAGTATATGGTCAGCCTTGATTCGTCACCCAGTGATGACAAGAAATAATAGAAGTGCCAATGTCACGTCGTCGAACCCAAATAGGGAAATAGCAAATAAGAGAAGAACAACATAATACTAACTCTTTATAACATCATCCCTGAAAATTTTTATACTAAAAAAAAATCTCGTAAACGAATCAAAATTATTGTGAATTTACACATATAATAGATTTACCGTGACTTTAGAAATATAACACTCCACATAATGGGGTAGAAAGGGGGACCAGGGGCTCAAGACCCCCCCCCCTCCATTGGGTGCCAAGACCCATTGTTATCTTAAACGCCACATCACCTGTATTTGTGTCATCTTCCTCAAAGATGCTTGAGCCCCCCACCCACAACGTTTGAATTACTATGCCACTGCCTGTACACAACTGAGCAGGGTTCTAACTCGCCGTGGAGAAAAAAATTCCCCCAACTTTTCCAGGTTTTCCCTGACTTTTCAGACAAAATTCCCTGACTGATTGCAAACAAAACTTAGAATTGAACTTTTCGTTCCGTAGTAAATAGCCGCAAGTTCGCGTTAGATTCAGCTATTCAGAACAAGAAGGTTTTACCTAATTTTCCCACGTTTGACTACAAATTTCGTTTTTATCCGACTTTTCGGGACGATTTCAAATTCTCCAACAATTCCAGATCGCGGGGAACCCCGACTGAGCTACGCGTGTTTAAACTTGCTTCAAATGCTTAAATAACTAGGATACAATTCACAACCGAAAGCTCAAGTGAAGATACTGAAAAAAGCTAGCTGTGAAAAAAAAAAAACTGCTGTAAGCCTAGGCAGTTCCCATTGACAAAAAAATCCCTACCTTTTCCAGCATTTCCCTGGTTTTTCTGGTAAAATCCCCTAACCAATTGCGGGAAACGGTTGTGCACACTCGGTTGCGGGAAAATGGCTTCATGTTCACAGGAGATTTAGCTATTCAAAACAGAAGTTGGAAAGCTTTTTTCTGAAAGAACCTTTCTGGGTTCGACCAAAAAATCTTGTTTTCCTCTAACTTCCCAGAACGATTTCTTTGGGGGATTTTGGATTTTCCAGGTGTGTGGAAATCCTGGAAGAGTAATTAATGGAAGTGCACAAACACCAAATTAATACATTGGCTTAACAGTGCACGATCACCAAATTAATATAGCTTAATAGTGCACAAGTAATAGTCGTTTTATTTCACAAATGCACTTTTTTTTTCTTTTTTTGCAAAAGTGTTCATTTGATACAGAAAATGCATTTCCTTTCTCGCAAATGCCTTTATTTTGTACTTCAAATACATACTGCAAATGTATTTGCACTATTGAAAAAAAAAATATACATAATGTTTTCCATTGAAAACGTATTTAGTTTTTATTGAAAATTTCATTACAAATGTAGCATTTAGCTTATCGTAAAGGATTTGTTTCGCCTATTATACACAATAAGGTATTTATTAATGTCGAAAATACGTTCTTATTGAGGTGGCCCCTAAATACCGTCATGGGGGAAATCGTTATTAAATTTTGCAAGATTTTTTTCAGTAGAGAAAAAAAAATCCCCACAGAAGTCAACAGTGGGGTTTGAACAATTGCCCAAATAGAATAGCAAATGGTTTGCAAATCTATACTCTGTTAAGCCATGCTTTTCCATGCTGTGCGGTCTAAAGTCCTTACACAAAGTAAACCTAATTGCTTATTTACTTCTTTTTTTTTTTTGATGTCAAAAAGTTCTTATTGGGGTTGTAAAGATAATCGTGATCCAGTAAAAATAGTCATGAAATTTCGTCAAAACATACAGTTAAAAAAAAAACGTCATAAAATTTCGTGATGATATTTTTCAACATTTTTTTCCCATCAGAAAATTTTATCATTGAATATGATTTTACCGAGACTAAATCAACATAAAAAATCGTCACCTTGCAAATGTAAATTACCTTTATAGTTATCACAAACTAATAATTACAAATATAGTTAATAAAAGAGAAATACAAGTAAAATATTTTCAACACTATGTACTTTCAATTACATAATGTTGTTTCAATTACATAATGTTGTTTCAATTACATAATGTTGTTTCAATTACATAATGTTATTTTTTATATATATATATGATATCAGTTACATAACACATAATATCGATTTCCTACATGGTAATTATTTTTTTTCATATACACACGTTATAAAGTATAACATACCACACCGTAGTTCAAAATGTAAAACCGCATAAGTCAGAAAAGTGGTCCGTCCATCAGTAACGCCCCTTCCCCCCCACGTATTAAAATTCACCGAAAAATAAGGCACACCTAACTACGGAAGCCAAGTAACTGTAAATTAATTAACCAAATATTTTCGATTTTTTTATTATCATTTTTTCCCCATTTACGTGGTGTGTTTTAATTGGATGCTCCATACATAGGCGTAGGGTTATATGGGCCCGTGCCCCCAATAATTTGAAATAAATTGCAATTTTACATATACTGTAATGTATAAATGTACAAATTATGTGCTTGAGCCTCCCTCCCACCCCACAATAATTTGGAAAACTCTACGGTGATGGCGACATATTTCTGTGCCCTTTCATACGAAAGGGAGAGAGGGGAAAACACCTTTTCAACTTCCGTGCTTTGCTTATTTTTTGCCAGGGCATTTTATTTCAACAGCATTGTCTATTTTGTTACAAATACACGCCATTTGTTTTACCGCAAAAGATGCCACTTTTCATGCCCAAGATATGAAAGAAAACAACACACGCAAAGTAAATCAAGGAGAGAGAAAAAAAAAAATTCGACATGGAATGGGATCACGCCTCAAAACTGATCTTCATTTCGATATCTCCTTCCGTTTCTCCAACAGAAAAAATTCGCAGTCGTACGGAAAAATCACCTGATCACAGCTAAAAAATATTGGAAACGTCATCGATTTATTGAGTGATTAACTGAATGAAATAAATAATGAACTAATAACAATTAGAAGTCATTAACTAATTACAACGTTTGTTGTTTTGTACGCAAAAAAATAAATAAAAAATTAAAAAAAGAATAATAATCTGGAAACGTTGGCCGAGAAAGCGGTACTGTGTTTCCAGAAGAGGGAGGGACGTAGTCCAAAAGATGAAGTAGAATCTCCATTTGGAGAACAGAGTTCAGGGCTAAATATAGCCTCGAACACCGGAGAGAAAACGGAAGACTGCTTGTAGAAGAGAGCACAGAGTCTGTAGGGAGGTAGGTGTGAGTCCCATAAAGGTCCTTAACCCTAGACGGCATAGGTGGGAAAATAAAACTTGCCAGGATAGGTGAGGTACAAAGAAGCTTTAACGAGTCGACCAACACACAAATTTAACATTATTTATGCAAATATTCATTAAACATGTGATAATGTGTCTTCCATTTCAGTGTTATACTTTTTTCTCTTGTCACTGTTTGTTTGTTTGTTTTTTGGTTTTACGGCTCAAAGACTACAATGGTCATGCTGCACCAGGAGCTACAGTTTTCTGAGGAATCCTAACCTCTTAAGGCCTGGGGAACCAAACTCCGGACTACAGTGAGCAGTGCGACTTTTGTCACTGACCACAACTCATCGTCTACATTTTAGTCATCGTGATGACATTGGAAGCATAGCATTGCATTGCTCGATGGCCTGGATATGTTGGCTTAAGTCAATTGGCACACTGCAAGACAGTTTTCTTATCCTTTGCTCTCGGACAGAGACGGCGAGAGGGGGGCGGCAGCAGGGGCCGCAGCCCGAGGGGGGGCCGGATGAAGTCTAGGGAAAAGGACCTATGCTGTGTGGGCCTGGCCCTAGTGAGTGATCATGGGGCCGGTCGAAATGAGCCCGTGTTGGCCCTCGGACAGAACGACATATCCTTCTGCTTTCCCCAGATTGAGGTGGCTGTTGCTTGGACCAGCCATTGGGAGAAACGTGCGCTAGATTATTTCTGTTCAACACCAGTATAGGTGGGGTACATGAAACCCCAAACACGCCAAATCACGTAATCTACGGAAGCTAGCTACCTGTACAACCTACCTCGGCAAGATCTTGGTGAAAAACGAATTTACGTGGAGGCGCTAGTGCCTGTCATCAAAAATGTGCCCAACGGTTTATTTACGCAGCGGGGTACTGTGTACCCCCACCTGTGCCATCTAGGGTTAAAATCCGGCGGAACAGGAAGGCCAAGTTGTGAGCAGGTTTGAAAAACTAATTACAACGGTGTTTAAAGCACTGGTCATTCAAGTTCACTCATTGACAGTGATAATTCTCACGTTAACTATAATATAAATTCTCTCAATAACGTCGCTTTAATTAGCTATTTCTGTTTACCGACGACAATTCGCGGTCCGGGAAATGCTTTGTAGAATTAACACACACATTCCAATTAACGCATTCTTCTGATCAAGGACGTACTTCCTCTTGAAAGTCGTGAAATGGGGAGGGGGGGGGAGCTTTAATAAACATTAACAAAGAAGAGTAAAACACCTTGAAGGGTATTACGGTAGTATCTCGTTAATCAGAACTAATTTAGACCGAGAGCTTTTCGGATTAACAGAAATCTTTACTATAGAATTTACTTTATTAATTTGAGGTGCCTCTCCCTCTAGCCACGGATTCGTGTATCTCCAGACTACGGGATAATCAGAAGAATTCTTAATCAGAAGAATTCTCCCGACTATGGGATGTTCTTCCCGACAACGAGATGTTCTTAACCAGACGAATACCCGACTATGGGAAATGACCATGAATGACGAGCCAGAAGCGTGCCTGCATTAAACAGCGAAACAAGCTTATGACGTGTATTGAGTTATAACCCTACTTTCAATAAACGACTAAAAACAAATAGTAATTGTTTGATGCGAGTGTGCTTTGGTGTGCACGCGTAATAGACAACAGACGATGGAGAATTTCCCCTTACTCCATGGAAAATTTTAACTAGTTGGCACCACGCTATTTGTTTACGTCTTGTCAGTCAGCTGCCGTTGAAAAACAACCATCCAGCCGACTATGAAAAAAAGTACGGATTAATCGGATTTCAGGATTAGCGTGGTTCGAATTAACGAGACTACTGTATTTTCATTATACATATCATGCCCATTGTATTTTAAATTAGAAAGGTGAAGAGTAAGCGCATTGGCCATGTTTAAAACGACCATATCTTTCTGAACTGACACAATATCGTACAAACGATACTGTTTATAAAGTTTTGGCTTTTTTATAGAGCAAGAGCATCTGGGCTATACTGCGCCAAATTTATAAAGTCCAGGAAGCTCTTCTTTCCGTGAACTAAACTATTCCAATGTACCTTTTGTTCGTGAACTCAGTGGACGGAGATATTTGTTCGTGAACTTAATGGATAGAGTCGTTTATTCAGCCATTACGAATTTTTGCACTTCAAAAATGCGAGGAAGAGTGTAACCAAAGCGCAGAACAATCGAGTTAAAATCGGGAACTGCTATTGAAGGGGAGGATAAAAATGCAAAAGCGTAATTCAAATAAAGGGAAAAAAATCCCTTTTTCTGGCAACGTTGATTCTGAGAAGGGGGCGGTGAGTAGAGCGCGAGGACGAGACGGCGGGAAAACTGACAAGCCAGCGCGGGATAATTATGATTAAGAACCCTGCCCGGCTTAATGAAGCAGGAACGCTACAAATTAAGCCACGTGAAGACTGCGAAGGAACAGTATTAGTCTTTGCTTCTAAAATAAAGGGAAGAAGGGGTGAGAAAAGGGAAGTCTCAGCTAAAGATGGAGGGGGGGGGGAAGACGCGGGGGGGGAGGGAGATGGGAAGATGGAGAAAAGCCTAGCTCTTACTGTGTGTAAAGACACCCTCATCTTTTTTCCTGTTCACAAATTGAATATGCATTTTTAAACCGATGGATCTTTTGATTTTGAACCTTGAATAACGAGACAATAGCAGAAAAATCGTAAAAAAATACGCGTATGGCAAAACTTCGTTTCTTAACGCCCACAGAGAGAGAGAGAGAGAGACAGGGGACGACATTATAAAATCGCTTTTACCATCTAAATTTGAAAAATTATGGTTCAAACGTCTGCCAGCTTGTTATTTTCAGTAACTGATTTATCTCCTTCCTATATATATATCATCATCATCATCATATTCAACCATTATCTATCCACTGCTGGATGAAGGTCTCTCCAAATGCTTTCCACACAAGTCTATCCTGAGCAATTCGCTTCCACGTCACCCCAACCTGTTTTCTTATTTCATCCACACATCTAGTTCGAGGACGCTTTCTAGGTCTTAGGTGGTCTCTTGGAATCCAGTTCAAAATTTCCGTTGTCCATCGTTGATCAGTTCTTCTTGCAATACTTCTAAAACTTTGCGCAAAAACATGAAAGAAGATATAAGAAAATTCAATTGTGAGTTAGTAAGGAAGGCCATTGAAAGCAACAAGAGCCTTAGGGTTGTTAAAGGAAGTTTATCTGTTGGGAAGAAACACATCATTGCATTAAAAGGAGAGGATGGCACTGTAACAAGAAATAGGGAAGAAATACTTAGAAGAGTTGAAGAATTCTACAGAAAGCTGTATGAGGGAAACAGTGGATTAAACGAAGACTCTGAGATAGTCGAAGGAACAGCCCGAAGAAACAGTTTTATCCTGAAGGGGAAATTGCCTTTGTGTCTAAAAAGAAAGGTCTTCAACCAGTGTGTATTGCCAGTCCTCTCTTATGGATCAGAGACATGGAGTCTAACAGTTGGAGCAATACGAAAGTTACAGACAACGCAAAGGAGCATGGAGAGGTGCATGCTTGGAATAACTAGGAGAGATCGAAAAAGAAACACTTGGGTGAGAGAGCAAACTAGAGTAGAGGACATCATTGTTAAAGTAAAAGGGCTGAAATGGCGATGGGCTGGGCATATTGCAAGAAGAACTGATCAACGATGGACAACAGAAATTCTGAACTGGATTCCAAGAGACCACCGAAGACCTAGAAAACGTCCTCAAACTAGATGGGTGGATGAAATAAGAAAACAGGTTGGGGTGACGTGGAAACGAATGGCCCAGGATAGACTTGTGTGGAAAGCATTTGGAGAGACCTTCATCCAGCAGTGGATAGATAATGGTTGAATATGATGATGATGATATAATTTATTTATTTATTTATTTATTTATTTATTTATTTATACCTTAAGGAACTGAAAATTCTTAATGCATGGAAAAACGGCGATGTTATTCTTTTGCATAAGAAAGGAGCTGAAGATGATCTTAAAAACCATCGACCAATTAGCCTTCCCCTGTTATGTACACAGTTTTTTAGCAAAATCACTGCAAATAGAATTTATAGAACATTAAACTATGCCAAACCTCTAGAACAAGTAGAGTTTAAAAGTGGCTATAGTACGATTGACCACATTCAGGTTCTTCAGAGAATAATAGAAAGACACAATGAATACACTTTACCACTATGCATTGCCTTCATCGACTACGAAAAAGCTTTTGACTCAATTTTCAAACCATATATTTTAAATGCACTAGGTAACCAAGGTGTGAACCCAGCTTATGTTAGCTTACTCCAGTCCATATATATGATAAAGCAAACGCAACTATATCTATAAACAGACACAAAGTTGAAATTAACCTAGGGAAAGTGTACGACAGGGAGATACAATCTTGCCCATACTATTTTCAGCTTGCCTTGAGGAAGTTTTTCGTAAATTAGACTGGGATCAAAAAGGCTTAAAATTCAACGGAGCTTATTTAAACCATCTAAGATTCTCCGACGACATCGTGTTTTCGCAAAAGATCCAGAAGAGCTCCAAAGACTCATTGAAGATCTCAGAATGAAAGGAGAAACATCTGGCTTAAAAATCAACTTGAAGAAAAGTGTGATCATGTTTAATAAGTTTATACAAACTAAGAAAATCGTTGTTTTGGGAGAAGAAATACAGCAAGCTGAAAATTATATGTACCTAGGTCAACGAATTACGATGAAAGGCGACATAAATCAAGAGATCGAACGTCGTATCAAGCTTAGCTGGCAATCATTCTACCAGCTACAAATAATTTTTAAAAAAAAGCTCCCTATTTCTTTACAGAGGAAAGTTTTCGATCAATGCATCCTACCTGTTCTGACTTATGGTTGTGAGACATGGACATTGACTGCCAAAGGTATCCAAAAGTTACGAGTGGTACAAAGGAACATGGAACGGCAGATGCTTGGTATCACGCGACGAGATCGAAAGACCTTCAGTTGGATAAGAGATCAAACAAAAGTTTGTGATATCATTGCGAAGGTAAAAAGTTTGAAATGGAAGTGGGCAGCCCATATTGCTAGAAGAACTGACAAGAGATGGACCAAAAACATCCTAGAATGGATCCCACTGGACACTACACGCCCAAGGAAAAGGCCAAAGACGAGATGGGTGGATGAAATAATTAAATATATTGGGCACAAGTGGCAGCAAAATGCACAAGATCGACTTCGTTGGAAACATGCAGAGGAGGCCTTCATCCTGCAGTGGATTGACAAGAACTGAAATGATGATGAATGATATATATATACATAATATAATGCGATAAACCGAAAAATACTCAGAATTTAAACAAAACGATCGCAACAAAATTATCAAGCTGTAGAGAGTTATTGTTATAGGGACGATTCATTATACAGAAAAACCTCCGTACAACAAAATTAAACGGATCGAGAAAAATTATCGTTGTAAAGGGATTTATCTTTATATCGTTGTTGGGAGGTTTTACTGTATATAATAAAGTTTTAGAGCGAGTTTGTGTAACAAACAGGGTTCACCACTCACACTGGAGAAAAAAAATCCCTGACTTTTCAAGGTTTTTCCCTGAACTTTATAACGAAATCCCTTGAATAACTGTAAACAGAATTTGGATCGGAACAAAAGGTTCCCCCCCCCCAACTAAAGGAAGGTTTTCCCCTGACTTTTCCAGGTTTGACTGAAAAACCTCGTTTTCCCCTGACTTTAAGAAACGACTTCAAATTCCCTGACTTTTCTAGGAGCCCTGAATAAAGCGATGTCGCGAATGAACTCGAACAGTTTTGGATGAAATACTGTAAACAAAAACAGCGAATGGTTTTATACTTACAAAAATAAAGCAGCAGGACGTGAAGAGTGCTAAGTCGCTATACTGTCCACTGAACCTATAGTCGTATGCGTAAAAAGCGTAATGATACAAGTAAAAAAACCTGAAAAGAAAAAGAAATAAAAAGTAAGTATACGAGTACAGATATATTCATTATGTAACAACAGTTCATTCCCCAATTACCAGTTTTTGTACGGTACATAACTGATTTTCTGTCAGTTATAATAAATAATTTTCTTTTGCAAATATCTCTGGGTAGTGTAAAAAATGCCTTCCGAACTGCGCTCGCAGCAATACAACATCCTCAAGCATGGATACGTGCATGGTGGATCTGAGATTAGGTTAAGACTGTGTTTTGGTTGGTTGTATTTTTATGGCGAAAGGACAGAAAGGGTCCCTCAACGCCAAACACTGTGAAGGTCAGTGTTTTACGGCGCACGGACAACTAAGATCCTGCTGCATAGAGACCTACGCAGTTTACGGAGGAATCCGAACCTCCGTTGCCAAGGGAATTATACTCCAGAAAACGATACGCGTTCTAAGGTATCACTGGGAGTCGAATCTCGGTTAATGGTGCGATAAACAAATACGTCACCACTACACATCCACCGGCCTACAGCAAAAGCAGTTATTTAGTAAATGTACACCGCTGGAAGTAGAATCCAGGTTGATGCTGCAATAAACACGTTACCACTACGCCTCCACCAGAATACAGCAAGCACAGTTAGTTGGTAAGCACGCACAGTTAGTTGGTATACGCCTCCAGCAGACTACAGAAAGCACAGTTAGTTTTGTTGTTGTTTTTCAACCGTTGGGCATCGAATCCAGGTTAATGATGCAATAAACAAATACGTTACCACCAGGGTTGGCTTTCTGCCGGTAGAAACTAGCTGTTGCCGTGCCAGTGGCAGAAACTGGCATAACCGATTTTAACCGGCAGAAAGTGGGAGAAACTGGCAGAAACTAATAAAAGTACTGAAAACAGTATTGTATTATTTAGTAAATGAAAGATTACAAATATATATGTTTATGACAATAATTTAGTATATTATAAAGCTTTATATTAATAATTTTAATAATTAAAGTATGTTAAAATAATTAAAAAATATTCAAGAGTAAATCAAGGATTCGTTACAAAAACCATCTTTCGCAGGCCATATTATTTAACTTATTATGCCTATTTCATCTTATTTATATTCTCTACCTCATTAGACCTTTGGCTATAAAATAAAAAATAGCAACATTGACAGACTGGCAGTAAGAAAAAGCCTTAGTGGTTTATGACCAATTGGATAAGCTGTATTACAGCCAATGAACCACACTTTTTGTTTTTAAGTCTGTTGTAAAGCATGTGGTATCTGCTCAAAAATATTTGAGAAATCGGTACAGACACTGTGCTTGGCTAAAGGAATACATAAACACTGTAAAGCCACAAACACCCAGCAATATAAGGTGGAAAAGTTAGGTAGATTGCTTGGAATTGTTCATAAAGAATCATCCCATCTATATAACTTGCAGATCATGAAAATTATATGGATGATAAAAGAGTTAAGTAAAGAGAGAATATCACCGCTCGATGAAGTAATACGATAAATGTGCAAAACAGCATAAAGCGGGTAAAAATATTTTTATTAGAAACATGAGTCAGGCTTTCGGCTGTTCAATGGGGCAGCCATCATCATCTGATAACCATATTCTGCATCTGATGATGACTGTCCCATTGAACAGCCATCATCATCTGATAGCCATATTCTGCATCTGATAATGGCTGTCCCATTGAACAGCCATCATCATCATCTGATAGCCATATTCTGCTTCTGATGATGGCTGTCCCATTGAACAGCCATCATCATCTGATAGCCATATTCTGCATCTGATGATGGCTGTCCCATTGAACAGCCATCATCATCTGATAGCCATATTCTGCTTCTGATGATGGCTATCCCGTTGAACAGCCGAAAGCCTGACTCACGTTCCTAATAAAAATATTTTTACCCGCTTTATGTTTTGCACGTTTATCGGATAAAAGAACTGTTCAAGTCATAAATTATCAGATAATTAATAAAGATGTAAAAAGACTTGTTGCGGCTCTTAAAACTTATTGCTATTGCCCTTTGTGAGATTTGAAAAGGTGACTTTTCTATTGCACACAAATGCTTGTGAAATTTAGTTGACCCTAATTTAGTTTAGATTTAAATTTTGTTGACACTAATGGATGATGATAATCTCATAGAAATGAATCAAAACAGGGTCAAAAATAGACTTAACCAGACAATAACATAACATGCCAGTTTATATGCTTCATCCAAAGTGTATACGATATGAATTGTCACTTGAGCAAGAAGAAAATACTAGGAAATTCATAGTATCCTATTCCTAGAAATTCCTAGTATCCATTAATCCTAATTGTTTGCTTTACATTATAGCTTTTTGAGCAAAATCAGCTCCTTTTCCTGAAACATATTACTCCAATAAAATCTTAGAAAATGCCTCAGCTTCTATGTGGTGGTCTAATCCTATGGTCTAAAGAAAATTACTACAAATGAAGATTTGTAACTCTGGTATGTAGTGATATTGCCTGCAGTACTGGTGGGCTTGGAAGAATATTTTTCTTAAGCTATTGGTCTATTCATAATAAATTAAGAAATTGTTTGAATTAGGAAATAGCAGGAAAACTGATCTTTTGCTATAGACTGCTTTATCGAAAAGATCAGCCTGAACTTAAATGCTAGTGAATTTGCTATGATGTAACCTTTGAATAAATATTATACACATTGTAACTAAACCTATTTTACTTTAAAATACATTCCTTTTTTTTTCTCTTTAGGGTATTTTGTCAAGTTTTTAATGCACAAAATAATTATTTTTGGGGGTTCCTGCCGCTTTTGTGGTAGAAACTAGTTTCTGCCATGCCGGTTTTAACCGCCTTGACAGAAACTTGCCAACCCTGGTTACCACGCCTCCGCCAGACTAAAGCAACAAGAAGT
>QLNU02003225.1:58784673-58811795 GCA_006491805.2 Dysdera silvatica | reverse complement strand
TATATGACGGAGGCAGAGTTTAAGCTGCAGTCGCATTTTTCGCAAAATGCGACGAGTTGCTCGAAAATGCGAAGAAAAAATTATTGCCCATCGCGAAAATGCGACAGGCATTTTTAACCACAGTTTATTCTCTGAAAACAGGATTCCTCGATTCCAGAATATCCGTTTTGCACTTCAGCGATCTTTTCTTGTTCCTTTTTGTTTCCTCTTCAAAATTCTTAACAGCACCTGTTAAGCATCGTTGATATAAATAATTTCATTGATACGATTTTTCTAGCAACGAAAGCAACTAATATTTTTTAGCATTTTGCTACAAATTATTTTCCCATTTTAGCATTTTTGCGACAGCATGTTTCGAGCCAGCTTAAACGCTGGAAGGAGAGCGCCACTCTGGAACTAAGGAAACAAGGTGACTGTGCCCCCCCAGACCCTACGACCGTCTGAGCGCATGCAAGCACTACATACTCGTCAGAATCATCCCTACGTTAAAATAAAGCATTTGTGTACCATATGGAAAATCCCAGGTTTCACTCCCGGAATAGTCAAATCCCGAGGTTCTATTCCTTATGCGACAGGACCTCATATTCGTCGGAAAACTATGGATCCCAGTTTAGCAAGACCTTTGCTGCTTTTGCGCCATAAAAGGCAATGGCCGAGGAAAGTCCGAACAGGATAACCAGATGGCAGATTGGAATAACATAGATATGAAGAGCTTCAACAGGAGGATATGCAAGGAAAAAGCATAGACACTTCTATTGAGTAGTAGACGAACAATGGTAGAATGTGGGTCTGTTGAAAGGCATGCGCAAACAGTCACAAAAAGCCTAACTTAAAGATTTTAGTAATCGCCGATAATTTGGTTGAGTCTTTGGACGATGCACATGTCCTTGAAGCAGCGCAAGAACAAAGCGAACACAGTGTCTTCAGTTATTTAACAGCATTTCTATCAGTTGTGAAGTTCAGGAACATCCATCTCTACTCGCTCCAACGCCATCACAAACAGACTACATTACTTCATCAGTCGATGCAATTTGGTAACTCAATCAAATCTAGGAAAGATAGGGGGATTCGCGGAACATCCTTTTCAATCGTACCTTGCCGCGCCCCCTTCCTTTCCTGCCTTCCTTTCTCGCTTCGGTGTCGGCAAGGTATCAAAGTCGTACCTCGGGGGATTTCGAACTCTGTGCCATGTTTGAGGAGGTACACTGTACGCGCTTTAGTGGCAAGGAGAAACCGCTTCCTCCACATTTGATTAAATTAATGTGTTCGAATGAGTCTAGCGGAGCATCTTTTATGAACAAGCGCAAGCTTCAGCGCCGCGTTCAAGCGGCAAAATCTACAAATCGCGATGCTTTAGGGATATCTGCAAACTGAAAACTTCCTGAAAAAAAAAAGTAATGGGTTTTATCAGGATAGCTTTTCAGGTTTCAATGGATATGGATCTTCTCCTTTCACAAGCGGCAGCTCATACAATTCAGACAATATGTACATGATATAAGCCAGGCAGTATTTTTCATACTGTGTACTCAAAAAGTTGTTCGGCATCACTGTGCGCTATAAAATTGCCATCTTCCGGGGTGGAATCACCAATATTCGATAATACCTCCTTCAAGAAACTATTTAAAAGCGAAGCGTTTACATAAGCGCGTAATATGAATCCTTACAATCTTGTGTATGTTACATTAAATTATTAATTAATTATTAAAAGGAAATATTCCACTACTGCACAGAGCAGAGCTTTGGTCGCTTTTTTTTCGCAAAATGCGACGAATTAATCTAAAATGCGAGAAAGAAAATTGTGTCCGTCGCAAAATAACAACATCTGTTTAATATCCTGTCAACAAACTTCGTTTTTTTTGTTTTTTTTAATAACTTAGATTTATGCTTTATTGTTATTTGTTTTTTACAAACCTTAAAGTACGTTTCTTACAGTAACCCTTACAGTAATTCAAAGCATTGTTGATGTAAATAATTTTATTGATACGACTTTTCGAGCGATGAAAGCAACTAATTTTTCTTAGCATTTTGCTACAACTTTTTTCCATTTTAGCATTTTTGTGACAGCACTTTTTGAGCCAGCTTAAACCCTGGCATAGAGTAGTTGAAAACAGAAACACATAAATCATAATTAAAAGTTTTTCAGCTATGTGTAGCAGGATAGCCAGAAGAAATGGCCAGATCTTACAAAAATAGCCAAAGCAACTGGCAAAAAAAAAATTACAATATCGCTTGATTTTCGGCTAGAGCGCTCTTTGTCTAACCAAACTCTAAGTTTCATATGAAGACTTTTAACTAAGCACAAGAGCTTTAAAAATTGTGAGAATATAAATGGTAAACGTGCAAACTACTGTATTATGCAAACGTGTTTTGCTGTCAGTAAACACGATTTAATGAAATGTATTTAAGAGAACTAAAGGACTTCACAAATCCGCCCCTGCGAAATTAAAGCTGAAAGCGTCAATAGTAAAGCCCGAGCGATTGAAGGGAGACAAGGAGGACTTTGCATCTTAAATTAAAACCACTCGATTAGTCATAAATCTATTAATATGAGCAAAAATTATTTAACATCGGCGCGATCACCAAGAGAGCTTGCAAGATACCTGCGAAGGCAAATCAGGTTTATATCCAACAGAACGTTTCCACACGTCTGGGCAATTCTGTCTGGGAATTAAAATTTAAACCTGAAGACGAAACAGAAGATTTAATTATAAAATTCAACGGAAATTCCTGAGGTCGTGGAGCAAAACGACCGCAGGGTCCATGTACTTCGTAAATAGAAAATTCAAGTTTCAATGTCTTTCTCTCTCTTTTTTCTTTTCTGTACCTTAAAAAAAAAAGATTCTATCATGAACCATATACAAAACCAGACTGCCAAAATCTCAACAGTATTAAATAATCCCTCCACAGCTTCTTTCAGTTCTTAAGTAGTTCAGCCTTTAGTCAACATACCTATAGAAGAAAACAACCACGTATGGCTGTAATCGGCAATGGGGTCGATGGTAGCTACCCAGAGGTCACTGGTCAGACTCCAACTTCAGTACATGGCACACTCTTTTCCCTACCTAAAGACGCAGCTCTAATATGAGCCATATAAAAAAAGTAGTGTGTGTCAAAAGCTTAACCGAATTGAATAGTCGCTCCACAACTCCCTTTAATTCTTACAGGATTCCTACTCACATTGGGAAAAAAACAACAATTCCATAACTTTTCCTTCCAGATCCACCCCCACACCGACTTTTCAGGTAAAATCATCCGACCAATCACAAGCAAATTTCAACCGAACTTAGGTTAGGGGGGAAACGGCTTCATGTCTGTAGATCTAGCTATTCAAAACGGGATAAGGTTTTCCCCAACTTTTCCACGTTTAATCAAAAAATCTCCATTCTTCCTTTGCCTTTCGAGACAGTTTCAAATTCTCTGATAATTCCAGGTTTTTACAGATGAATAGGAAACCCTGCTGCTACAGCTAGCTTCTCGTTTGGCTGACATATGTATTGAGAAATATTTGTCAGTCACTGATTTCACTAAAAGAGTTAGGCATATATTTGTAACCATATTAAATAAACCCTTAGGCTAATACATCCTTCTATTTGGATTTCCATTATGTCTATGCATATATCGAACCTCATAATTTTTTTTTTTTCTTTGTGAAGGGGTGGGAGAAGAAAGACGATTGTCTAATATGCTTTCAGAAAAACCCATCTGTAGACTCCAACTTCGTTCAATGCAGGTCTCGTATCTATGCGGAATGTAATATTCCCGAGACACAAAGCTTACAAATTTCAGTAACGATATGAATGTAACCTTTTCAAACAATAATCTTTTAAACGCACAGACACCTTTTGAAATTGTGAAACTTAACCACTCCGCAAACAAATGATGCCGTGGAAAAATTTTATTACTATATTTTTTTTTAACTAGGAATTATTCAGATAGGAAATAAAGGAGTCGCTTCTTTGAAATTGATCGGTGGGGAAGGGTGTGAAGGGAGGTGTACCACTTTTCACGCAATGAATATAAAAACTGAAATGAAGAAAAGACGTTTCGGGTATCAATTCCCCTTAAGTACAAAAAAAAAAGTTAATTATTATAATTATATTAAACATTAGATTTAAATTCATCAGCGCGTTTATTTTTAATAAGCGAACTTCTAACCATTATGCCACAATTTCATCGAAAGGGTTTTTATTTAATTATCGTCGTTGCGTGAAAGCAGTTGCCACAACCGTTTGAGCACAAAGCTGGGCAAAATACTTAGAAATATGTATTTTCAATGCAAAATACTTGAAAATTTTCATTTTCGATACAAAATGCAAAATGTATTTTAAAATACTTTTCGAAAATACGAAGTACGTTTTCCAAAGGGCTTTTTTTGCCTGTCCTTAATGCAGGTGGGCATCCTAAGATAGACTTAATAATTTCATTAATTATATTATTGGAATTTCACAGTAATATGTAACCACATAATTCCATAATACACCATCACCATAATACGTCACCATAATACAGTATATAAAAAGCCAAACAAACATAATTTCATTCACCATAAATTCATATATCACCATCATTTCACGTTATTTTTGAAGTAAGTCACACAATTCTATTGATAAGAAATGAAATCGATTTTTTTTTAGATTTTGCCGCCATAAGACTAACTGTATGTGCTATAAAGCGTATAATTAGTCTTATGACCAGATATACATCTGGTGGAGAATCTAAGGTTATGATCACTCTGCGAAGACAATAACAGCAGGACGATTTGAGTTTGAATTGGGGGGAGGGGGAGGGGAGTACAGAGAGTCCCTTGATCTAACAAGGATTTAAAAGCAAAATACCTAAGTTTCTGTCCCTTCTATAATAGTAAAAAAAATATTAGAAAATTATTAGAAAAAATAATTATTTAAAAATAAATCGGAAAAAATCAGCAAAATATCGAATAAAGTGAAACGACATTCGTCAGTGACAATCCCGTCAAAATTAACACTGTGCTAGCTCAGAAAACTCTATTATAGATAAATATATTTAACACAAGCGCACAAAGCTATGAAGAAATCAACATTTTATAAAAAATGTCTCTAATATTTCAGAAAACATAAAAACTATATAAAATTTTAATTTATTTTTTCAACATTCGGCTCCGTTTTAATTCTGGGTCGCATTTTGTAAATATATATTAAATCTGAAAATAACAGTAAGAAGCACATTATCCCTATATACGCACACATGAAAATCCAATGAGAATAATTAAAGCATTGGTCTTCAACTTGCGGCCCACCAACATATTTTATACGGTCCGTCGGCTCATGAAAAAAAACACACAAATTGTTTCGCACAAAAATAACGCCCCTTAATCCTTTTGAATCTTAAATCTGTGTATTTTATTCCGTTCACATTTTCACATTTCGTAACAGATAACTTGAAACGCTGGAAAAATAAAGTAATACGCGGTCTTCCCTCAATTGTGTTTTAGCAGCGTAGCATGGGTTGCCAGTGCCGGGGCAAGTTAAGAAATGTGCCGCCTAAAATCCGGACAGCTCCTCCCACTGCTTCAGTTTTGAACCACCCCACCCCCAAGAACGTATGTTGTATTTTATGAAAATACTGATCTATTAAAAAAAAAATATATGCCAAATGCTTTTAAAATAAGATGCATTTAAGGTCAGTATATTCAAATGTATTTAAAATCGCCTTGTTTTAATTTGTGCAAATTTTTCATTGGCAGATTGGTTTGTTTGTTTGTTTGGCTTTTTTATGGCGCAAGAGCATCTGGGCTATACTGCGCCAAACATGGTAAAATCAAAGACTGTAGTAAAAGCCAGTACTTTTTAAAAATTTTAAAACGTGCGTATGGTCAGCATGGTCATTTAAAATGTCAGACAGTGATGAAGAGTTAAAAGTAAGTGTGCAAGCAAGTGACAGAATGGAAATCTACGTTGAAATCTTTCAATCAGAGCGTAGCAACTCAAAACTCGTGGGGGGGCTCAAGTGCTTTAACGAAGATTTTGTGATGCGGCCTTAGAGAAAATAGTGTGGTTTGATATTATCCAATGCGGGGCTTGAGCCCCCCCCCCCCACGAACCCCTCCCTCTCCTACACCAATTCTCTCAATTGATACTGTTGCCAGGTTACTTAGTATTTCTTGACTCATTGCACATCTTCGATAGGTTTTAATTAATTTCAGTTTTGAAAAGCGTTTTCGAATATGGGCATTTTATCAATTGAGAGAACTATTTGTAAAAAATCAAAATACTAATATGTTTATTGAATTTTTTATAACTATAATGGGCAATTAATTGGTAAAAATGCACTCAATAAGATTATGTTAGACGATGTTCTTAATCCTTTATATTAGTTTAAATAAAGCAGTGGTATAATAAAAGTAATGTGACATACAATTAGTCGTGCATAAGCGGGCTACTGAAATACTCACGTCAGTGCTCCAGATGTAAACCCCAGACGTAAAACTAAACATCATAATCCTTAGTCACTAAAACCAGTTGGCGAGAGTAGCGGTCGCCAACCTCACGGACCACTAAATTCATAATTTTAAATCCCGCGGACCACATTTCGTGAATTTAGTGCAATATAAAGGTGGAAATTGTCATTCAGAATATGAGAATTTCTTAGAATATTATTTTTGTTTTATTATTAATAAATCATTAAAAATGCAAATAATGTCCAGATTTTGCTGCGGACCACCAGAATCTTCTCACGGACCACTAGTGGTCCGTGGACCACCGGTTCGCGACCGCTGGGCTAGAGCGTGTATTTTAAGCTCATTGTTTAAGAACTTAACTTCAATAAGACATTTTCAGAGAGTGGGAGATCTGTCAAGTTTTAATTTTTAAAATTTAAAGTAAGCACCATCTTAGTGACATATGCGATTTCCTATTTGCATTTTCTCATGGGTCACTTTCAACTCTTCCTTTTCATAATAAGTCAGTTGGGCTCTATGAAAACGCCCTCATCAATCTGTCAATCAAATACTTAACGGCAAATATACACACCTTGGGGCAGTTGGGTTAGCTTCCGCGAGAAATCTACATATCCTAATCATTAGAAGATAATCGGTTACAACTGGGTAAATTCGTCTGACCAAATTCCATTTAATAGCATTTTCCAGGCGAACTAAAATTTACAAGGGCATATGGTGGACTTTTTGTCCGAACAGCCCCCTGGGCGCTTCACTGATTAATTTTCAATCGTTTGAAGATGTTGCTAATCTAAGCAGAAAGAGGAGGGATATTTGACTACTGCCAAAGTGGTCTGTTAAGCGAGCGCGGTGTTCTTTATCTCCTTATAATGGATGACAAAGTGTCCATCTTTGTCCACCCCCCCCCCTCCCCCCACCAATCGCCGTCCATCTGTTACAGATCTTGCATTATTACTATTTTTCCCCCTTTTGAAATTTTGCGCCTGTGGCTTTTTCCCCGATGGCCCCTCCCACCACGCTTCACCACTGGTACTATTTACTTCAACTGATCATGAAATCGCCCTTTGAGTACCATCTGTTTAGTCAAATGGTTAAAATTGAAAGTTAAAAATTACAAACTAAATGTATTTTCAAACTTAATGTATTTTGAAAATACAAGGAAATATGTATTTTCCATACAAAATACTTAAAATTTTGTATTTTCAATACAAAAGTATCGAAAATATATATTTCAAATGGATGTATTTTCGATACTTCCCAACTCTGCTTCAGCATAGCCAATTTGGATTACACCCGTCGGCTTAGGTGTGAGCATACTAGTGTCTCCAGAAGGTGTGTGGATGGTAGGCCAGTGACCTCCGCGCCTGTATCTCATCCCGTACATTCGTATTTTGAGGCCTTTCAAATGGGAGTCGCATTCTCGAAATGTTATATGTAGGAGCGCAGAATTACAGTCGTGAACACACAATCCACTACAGGCCTCAGAAAACAAAAACAACACGTTTATTTACGATAGCGTCTACGAGACGTTGCTGGACCAAAAGCGGGAAACAACATATCTCGATCGTGAAATACACGTCTAGTGAAAGCGACTTCCACACTTCAAAATAAAACTATTAGGGACGAATATATTGCAGGTAGACAGATGGGGGTATTAGAAGCTCAAGAGCAGGAAGTGACTATCATTCGACTTCTGAAATCCCTGTCCTCGAGTCACCCTTCCCTTTAAGAGTTCACAAAAGGGTCTGGTCACTGTCTCGTTAACACACGTGAAGGGATAACTTACTTCGGAGTGTGTGACGTCACATCACAGACATTAGCATCAGTATTTTAATATTATGATTGTATAATTAAATATTTCCAAGTAGTGTACATTCAATTAATTTTCTGACAGGTTTGATAAAAAGAACGTAATTTATCAAGGTCAGGGAAAAAAAACCTTCCTTTCACTCACCATGTCTCTATATTTAAAAAAATATATATGTATCTAGACGAAATTAGTGGAAAATGGTTTAGATGGTCAGTTATATCCAACTATTTTAATGCACTTAACTTGAATGGTTTGGTTGGTTGTATTTTTATGGGGCAAGGACAGCAAGGGTCATTCTGCACCAAACAAGGTGAGACTGTACATACGGTTTTAAATGTGAATAAGTTAAGTTGAAAAATACTATTCGGCTAGTTAACTCGAAATACGTACGTTAAAAAATATGTGACAAATGTAGTATAATATAATTAAATGGTACCTAAACGCAAAATGCACTTTACGTTGAAAACACACATTCCAAAAATTTCATAATTAGTATCCAAAACGCATTTTCTTTTATTTTCATTTTGCCTGGGTCTTTGATCGACGTTAGTACATAGCAATAATAATAAATATAAACTCATAATTATAAACTATATACATGCTGTAACGAAGACAACATACAGATTTTGATCATCGTCTATGTGGTCCATTAATCATTGGAAAAATACGAAATGTTGAAAAAATGAAGAAAAATGCATTGTTTTTACAACTGAACATATTTCCTTTATTAGATATAATTTTTTAGCCTACTGTATATTTTCATAATAGATAAAATAATACATTTTTGTCATATTTTGATTTGAAAACTTTAAATTATATGTTATAAGACACAAAACTGTCACTTTCAACTACTGGAACTAGGGTACTATTTTGCGTTTACGTAAGTTTGACTGTTGGTTACAGTCTTGTTCAACTATTTGAAGTACGTCTTGGTGGTCTTAACTTTTGGCAGATGTTGTGAAGTCTGAACTGATTTTCACTCCTCGTTCTGCACAATCATTTGGTACATTTAGAGTTTCAATGTTCTTTAAAGATATTTTATAAGAAGGTAAATTTATCCATTCCTCTATATCATATTTCAGAAACTGAGCATCTAACTTTAGAAGGTCAAAAATGAACCATGAATCAGTTCCAACCAAGTCAGAAAGAGTTGTTGACAAACTGAGAGTTGTCTGAAATTCAGGTTTGCCAAAACCAGTTCCAAATCTATTTTTTAATTTAAAAATTGCAACAGAATTTGGGCTTAGCTTGACAGCTAGCATTGCATCAGCAAAAGACCTTCGTTCTTTTACTGGTACCTTGTTACTCCAAAGTGCAAGAGGTACCATTTCTTAGGTTAAATACCAAAGATGATTCTTGAAGGCACCACTACAACTTTCGGAGATAATTTCATGCACAGTCTTATATTTTAAAATAGAATGAAATAACTTTAAGTCATTCTAAGGGAAGTCTACCACTGAACTGCAAGTCATCCACTATGAACTGTAGATGAGAGTAGCAAAGTTTACAAAATCCCTTAATTTGGAGACTTGCTGTTTCTTAGTTACTGTTCCAACAGGTAGCTGCTAAATCTGCTTTTCAAATAGACATATTTTAATTGTATAAATCAGCTTAGAAATCCATCGAGCTTTGTGCAAAGCCCCTGGTCGATTGAAAGTTATCCTCTTCTACTTGTCCATTATCGTAGTTATCAAGAAATATAAACAGAGCTTCGCAAACTCTAAATAGTCTTCGCTGAGCGTTCCAGATTTAACAATTAATTTAGTTTGTTTGAAGGCACTGTGTCTGTAATCGTTGACTAAATTTTGTTGCCTCCTGGCTGAATGATCTGGTGTCGGACAGTACCAATTCACCACCTACTGACTCTAAAAGTGCATAATTTTTGCGAAACCTGGTAAACAAGGTTACATCTGGATACCTTAACGCCTCAATTTGCAAATCATCAAAAATATGTAACAAACTAATCTCTCCAATGTGGTGACGACAAGGTGACCAAAGAAGAGCTCGTTTCAACTTACTTTGAATGCTGATACATGCCGCAGTTAAATGACCTGTATTAGATGCTGTTGTATCAAATGTCATGTTAACAATTGATTCAGTACATTGGCAAGATGTCAGTAATTTGTGAGTTAGATCAGAAAGTATATCCCCAGATTTTCCACTTACTCCTGATAGATATGAAGGCACTCCAAGAAGTTTAAATTCATGAATGTTTCCCATGACAATGATAAGACATTCCTCCATAATATTTTGATTTGCCAATGTTACTAACAGTATTGAGACCCAATGTAAAGTTGCACGTTTTGGTGGAACCCATGGTTCTTTATAGATAATGCATTGCTACTTTGCGTCTGCATTTGTCTGCTGTTGCACAGGATGCAGCTACCTTAAATGAATCTCCACTAGCTTCTACTGTTGGTGCTCTGGTATAGGTTGCTTGTTGTGTTGGAGTAATTTTCAAACGTGTTGCTAAAGCAACACGTTTGGTTTTTTAAGATGTCATGCGGTATTAAGGCAGTAGTTTCTATGCGTGTCATGCGACGATGACTTCTTGTTGAAGGGCCTGCAACAGATGTTTCAAACTCTTTATCAATATTCATAACAGTTTCGTCATGTGGATTAGAATTAATGAATGTTGATGAGCTAGCCTGATCAAATAATTTCAGTTCAGCCTTGCTTCTTGTGTCATCTTCGTCAGAGGTATCACTCATACCCACAAAATTACTTGAGTTAATACTAGTGTTCATTGTATTAAGCATTCTTCTGTGTCTTTCGATCTGTAATTTTTCACGTTTTTCATGACGTTTGACTTTTGCTGAAAGAACTTTATCATATGACCCAAATATAGCTGATTGATCACCCTTTATAGATAGGAGAAAAGCTAAGTCATCTTCATTTTTTATTTTATTCTCTACATTCACAGGCCAAAGAGAAAACGTTAAGGCTAGTTTCTTTTCCATTTCCTGTACTTTACTAATGGTCCCTGGTGTTGAGCTACGTTTGAGAGGTATTTCTCTTAGCTTTGCAATGTCACCAACAAGTTTTAGCATTTTCTCGCATGCCTTCCTCTCACTAATTATTGGAATGTTTGCCTTTTCATAAAATTAATGTACATATGATAGGACTAATTTGGCAGACTCCCATTTTGTTCTATTGACTTTTGCCCCTTCAATATACAATAGCAAACATCTCAATAGCTGCAAGTTTGTTGGCAGCCGAGAACCAGTGATTTTTGAGTCAGCATTGGTTATTTTGAGACCAAGACCAAAAGCTATTGAAAACTGTCTTGTCTTTTTTACTTTCTGACCTGTTTCCTGTGTAGTTGTAGTCACTGTGGATGATGAAGTAGGTGCTGTAACAGTCAACAGTGAAGACATTTTAAAATTAGTATTGATAGTATTAGTAAAAATAGTGTAACCTCTGGCGAAGGATTAAATGTTAATAAACATCATTTTGGAACATCAAAAACAAACTATCACCCACATGTACAAAAAGGTAAACAAAGACTTGGATATTACAGTTACGGTTTTGCAAGTAAAATTTATTTTTATGATGTGGAGCCATCTATGGGACAGAATTTCAATTACGTGTTTAATGCAAAAGTTCATGACTGTGGTGGACCACCTAAATTTATTTAGCAAAGTGTAATATTTGGTAGAAGCATAATTGAGCACTATTGGAACAAAATAAGACTAAGGACAAGACAGTTTATTTCTATAGGAGCATCTGACGTACCCAAATGTGTGTGTGTGTGTGTGTGTGCGTGCGTGCGCATCACATCTAGAGAAGCATACACTGTCTCTTCAAAAGGCATAAGCATGGAACGTCTCCAAAAACGTATTGGGGAGCCAGAATGCCATCTTGATGTTTATTTTTCCTTTGGTAAGTATATCAAAACGTTGGATAGCATTTTAGAAACACTATTGGACAGATTTCATATCGCTACATCTCGTTTCTAGAAATGCTTCACAACCGTGCGTACGCGTGCACGAAAGAGAGAGAGAGAGATGTAATGTGTAAATATATTTTGTAATGTATTTTTTAATGTTTAAAATATAACTGATTTTGTGAGAATATGTGTATATGTATATTTATTTCTCAGCGTGCATATAATTTTGTGCTTATGCATACATTTTATTATCCTTGTATTCAAACAAATAGCTCGCTTTAGAGCCTCCGGAGTAAACGAATTGTAATTAGCCGTACCCAATACGCATAACGTTACGGATAAAGCCCGTTCAGTGGGTGGTGACGGGGGAAGCGGTTCACAATTTCTGGCGTGATTTAAAGCAATACCAGCATTGGTCGTCAACAAAGGCCAGTTTACATTTGAACACGACAAACAGTGACCGAGCCCGCACGGACGAAAACGTCACATTAGATACTGGCATCAACAGTCGGCTGACCAGCGGTTGGGATACAGGGGAAGCCCCTATATTGTCTTCAATAGATTCCGAGTTCCGGGTCTGGAGACACCAGACCGGAGACGAGAAATTCAACCATTTTAACACTCTCCGTTAGCGACGAAGAGGAAGCAATATTGCCTTTAACTTCGCTGAATTATGCAAAACCGTGAGTGTTTAATCCCATCAGTGAATCCGTGAAACTTGGGACAGAATAATCTGTGCGGTCACCATAAACTGTGGCATGCGAGAGTGTTCAACAGCCAAGTTTGAACTAAATTATTCTCGCAAACTGTCTAAATAAAGATCTCGGGACAACGAGGCACCAGGCCAACGCGTTTAGGAGAAGGAGTTAACCCTAACCTTAATAAATTAGACCAAATCCTACAAAACAGAACGTTTAAGATGAGGCAGAAACCATGATCTATGTATGAACAGAGATTTATTTTCATATTCCTCTCCGAATCAAATCCCAAACGACAGACACAAACATAACCGTATAAATGCAATTTTCTACAAATCGATTCTAAACGTTAGAGGACGTGTTGACCACCCACGTCTTTAATCTCGAACTGGAGATCTATGGTTTGAAGACGAAAAAGAGGCATCGTTATGAGCTGAAGTCGAACCAGCGGCAAGCTCCGTCCGAACCGAAACACAATAGCCAAATAGATTACCAAGACTTGGAAAACGATATTCCTATTTTCGTATATATATCCGTCAAGATATTATTATTATTCTTTGTAGGGATAGCACAGTTAGTGAATGGTTAACACAAGACACCGCGGCAACCTTCTTCACAATTTCGAGGGGGAATTGATATTGAAAGGTGTTTGATACCCCACTCTTTTTATTCTCAAACTAGAGCAGGCCTGTACTCAGGAAGAAGGGGCAACTGGGACAAGGCAAAGGGATATGGGGCACGCTGAACCCGGGGCCACGCCCCTGCTAGCCGCGGCTTGGCTACAGGCCTGAACTAGAGATATACGGTAAGAAGAATAAAAAGAGAAGAAATGGAAAGAAAGAAATTTAAAATAAAGGAGGAAAAAAATGCCTCGTCGGCTTTTTGTGTTAACCTTAACCATTTGGTAACTGGACTGTAATAATATCCTGACAAACAGGATTCTAAACAACCATGAAACCGCCCAAGTGCAGATGGCCGCGGCAACGAAATTCCGAGCAGTAAAGCGATTTTTGCACTTAAGCGAGCCGCTTTAAAATATGCTACATGTAAAGTACTTCTCCGCTAAACTTTTATATTACGTACTTCATTATTAATTACAAATTCTTATTTCTAACTCTGTAAATTATGTATACAATATTAATTTGAATATTTATACAGCGTCATCAAAGGTAAGAACGAAGCACAGTAGTGCTTAAAGTTGATTTTAAAGAATTTAAAATCTCCAACTCTTTTAATTAAACTCTAAACAGGCAGAAACTCTCTCCCTGCCTGCAAAAACTAAAGCAAACCTCACCTATGGGTATAAACTTAAAAATGCTTAACAAGCAAGAACGTCTCCCGGTTGACATACATACGCCTCTTCGCAAATGAATGAAATTGCGGAAAAATATAAAACGTAACAGGGTCACGTGGTCCAATGTCATGATTAGCCAAGCATGAACCTGATAGAAGTGAGCAGTAGTTCTATGGAAATATACACGTGGTATCCTGCATATTTCTGTCTGCGATCATTAGGTTGAAATCCCATAACGAAACACTAGTTTGACTTAAAAAAATATGTATACATACGGTTTTGCATTTACAGAGAGATATGCTGTTAAGCGGGTTAGGGTAACGTTAAGAAGGAATCTTTTTAAGTTCCATATTTCATGCCAGAGCCGTAGCTAGACTGGGGCTATGGGGCCGCTGAGCCCCGTCTAGAAATACAGTCAGTCCTCCAGGAAAATATTTTTTTCTCAAAATCAAATATTGTAGAATTTTATTTTAAATTTTTTATTTTGTACGAAATTGTACATAACAATGGGAATTGTTCTTTGACGTTAAAAATGTATTCGAAACAACTTTCTACGGTGGACAGAGTGCATACACATTTTTTTTTTTTTTTTAAAAACAAATGTTTGAGTCTTCATATAGTTCATAATAAGGATGGTGGAAATTATAGAGAGGTATACTAAAATTTATAAGTTTTTAATGCAAAATTTATTTTAAGAAATTTATTTATTAATTTTAAATATATTAGTCTACTTATATATTTAGTGTTATTAAATATATTAATAAAATACATTAAAATATTTACGAACTTTAAGCCCCCTCTGTAGCTTGTGCCTTATAACAAGCTACAGGCCTGTTTCATGCACTTATGCGGGTTCGACTGTATATGCCTATTCATTACAATAATGAAACATTTAATCACTAGCAACAAATCAATGTGCAATTAAACATCGTTAGGGTCAAATAAAAAAATTAACAGAAATAATAGAATATATCTGCTGAAGACATTTTTTTTCCTATTGGGAGAAACGAGGAAATTATTAGTGCAACAACAGAAATTAATAAAGAGTTAACTCTGAGGAGATCGTATAAAAAAAAACGGAAAAGTAACAATTCTCCTAAACTCACAACCCGAAAATAGCGCATTTACTCCCCAATATAAATTAATATTTATCATTCCTATAAGAGTTACAGGAAACTTCCGCAAAATCCCCACCTCGTTCCATTACCAACAAAAGAGGCGAGACCTAAAAAGAGTTCGTATCTCCACACGAGCGCAACAAAACAGAGATCCGCCGACGAAAGTATATGTGTCGTTAAAGGGCTATTCAAAGTCTCTCACCCTCCTCTTCACTCTCCTGAAGGCCCTGATGAACCCTTATAACTGATGAAACCCCTAATGAGACTCAACGCGACCGAATAACTCAAACAAATGCCCATCAGTAGTAGGCACTCCCCTCCGCACTCTTTTATTATTTATGACTCCCGATCACTTCTCTTTCGGCTAACTGCACGTGCTATTGGGAGCCACAGTAAGGGGAAAAGCTCATGGAAAGGGAAAAAAAATAAACTTTTCTTTCTAAAGAGTTCCCCATATATCCCTACCACTGTGGCATTCCCAATTGCTATCCAATACCTCAATAAGTTCCACAATTCCCTCCTAATCCCTTTTCCATTAAGTGCGGCATAAGGTCTTCCCCAAAAATTTCATCCTCTGATCCTTTTAGGGAGCGGGGGTGGGGAGGAAGAAAAATGGTACCATAACGATAAAAACACAATATAACAAATTGCTTTCGTTTTTTTCTAAAATCGAAACCTTCCATTCGCGTGTCGTAGAACGTCATTGAATTTTAAACATATTGAACTGCAAAACGGAAGGTTTTTCTTAAATTTCAATGAAAACGACGCTGTTCAATCCATAAAAATATGCGTAGCTGAACACACACCAGCGGCATTATCAAAACCATGGGTGTATGCAGAAAGTTCACATAAAGAGGGGAGCTACAACTCTACTGGGTGTCCCTGAATTCATGGTCCACATGTTACGGGGCTGTAGAGAACATCGGATAATCCATATTGGCCGAAAAACCCCATGTCCGCAAAGGGACAGATTTGGCTGTAGAGTGAATTAATTTTTTTTTACATTTATTATTATTATTTATTTTACATCCACATCGTTGCTACGTAGGCATGAACAAAAAAAATTTTGACACATAATTTAAGTTATTGAACTAATAATGTAATAGAGATTAAAAACAAAATCGGAAATTCCCTTCTCTAGTCCTGAGTAATATTGCCATTTAGCCATTAAAGGTATAGAAAACTATTGTTTTACTATACTGGGGACAATTGGGAATTGTCAAGCATGTGTAATAGGTGAAGGAGATCAAAAGAAACAACTTCGGTCTAGTGAACCTATGTCCAAAAATGAGCCATTCTGGAAATGTAGGGATGCTATTATTTGCATCCACATTAGTCAATCATGTAACAAAATTTGGAAAATGTGTCATTCCAGCCTAAAGCATATTGGAAAACGAGCCACCACTTACTACCGCCCAAAAAAACTTACCATGGCCAATTTTACGCAATTCGTGGCCCAAACGTGAGGGAGGTGATAGCAGGGCTGGATATGGAAATTTCACGAACCCGGAGGAACACCGTTCCGGTTTGCTCCTGTCCATTTCAAGCCCCGGATGATAGTACACACAGAATCTAACAATGCAACTGGCTCAAAATGAACCGGAACACACTGGAACAGTGTTCCGATTCACGAAAATTTCCGTTTCCAGCCCTGCTAGCACTCCCTCGCGTTTGGGCCATGAATTCCCGAATTGTATAAATCTGGTCATGGGAAGTTTGCTTTGGGCCGTAATTAAGTGGTGGAATTATTTCCAATATGACTTTAGACTGGAACGGCAAATTTTCCAAATTCTGTTACATCATTAACTAATGTGGATGCAAATAATAACATCCCTGTAGTTCCAAAACTGTTCATTTTCGGCCATAGGTTGACTGGACCAACGTTGTTTCTCCTGATGGCCTTCACCTATTACACAAACTTGACAATTCCCAATTGCCTGAAGTTTTCCAGGTTGCATATGAACCCTTCACACATAATTACCTCTGAATGTAACAAATCTTCAATATGAGAAAATAATTTATATTACTTTTCCAATAATCGACTTAATTCTTAGCTATTCATTCTATAGGAGAAAAAAAAAATCCATTTATTCAGGGGTCCCTCCCCACATCCACCCACCTAACACAAATCGGGATGTTTCTCCCTTAATAAGGATAACAAGGAACTCCAGTGAGAAAAAAAATAAGAACAATCGCGAGGAGAAGAAGAGAAGAAAAAGGTAATCAAGGCCAATCCGACGCCGACAGGTCGCCTACCAGGGATATTGTCTCCATACTTTCCTCCCTTGTAAAAGATATTTCGCTAAAAAAATTTTGATGATACATTTCACAGACATAGTACATGTTTTTATATAAATCGAACACTACGCAGATTAAATTAAACAACAATATTAATCAACGTTTATTGGAAGGTCGTGGGTTCAGGTCCCACCGAAGGCAGAAATATTTATTTTCTTTCGAACGTTTCACCATCTAATCACGCCATAACATCGGCGTTGGTATCACTACGCCAATAAACGTTGATTAATATTGTTGTTTGATAGTACGTGCTGTCATTTCGATAGTAAATCATCAAAGTTTGTTGTGCAGCAAAACTTGCTTGTGCAGAATACGTGGCTTTAAATGCAACACACCACGCAAGTATGAAAGAGATCGTTTCTATATATCAATAGTTCTTTTTTATGGAACAGCTGACTGCGAAATATGAAGGCTCTGGGAAGGTACGCCACCTTAAAATGGAGGCTGAAATATCTTTTACACAAATTAGGGCAAACCGAATTAAAAGACAACCTAGAAAAAAGAAAATTAGGCCGACATAGAGAAAGACGAGTGAGTGGAGGGAGACTTCAGAAAAATGGGAATGATGAAGGAAATATTGAGTGGACAACAAAGTCAAGGATAGTCCATGTTCTTCAACAAGAACCACGGCGCCAGAAGAAAGGAAAACATTTTAAATTGATTAAATAGGAAAATCTGTGGCAGAGTCCTTATCGCTCCCCTATATGTAAAATTCTGCCTTACGAAGTGTGCTTCTAGCTTTATAGTTAATCAGCATAATTTCGATTGAAACGTTTTACACTACAAAACCATCTCTCCCAATCCTATTATCATAATAGGATGGCAATACAGAATGTCATATACACAAAGGACCAGTGCACCACGTATGAAGGTGGTAATTATAACCAGTAGTTTAAAAAAAACTGCTCAAAGTTTAAAGAAACTTTACAAAATGTCTATGGACTACCGTCGCTCCCGTTAACGCGAATTATTTCGGCACGAACTGATTCATGGATTATCATCAACTTTGAATAGCTTACTGATGTGATTCCGTTTCTTCTTCTGGATAACATGAACGACATAGCAAGATTTCCTCCCCCAAAGCCTTTTTTTTTTAATATCCTTTTTATGCCATGAGAGGCAAATTCAATTCTCTGAGCATGTTGCATTGCAATTCCGGAGATCTGACCCAAGGTAAAAGAACTGAACTTCTCAAAATACTCCATGATACGAATGTCCATGCGTTTGCAGTTCTGGAAGTTAATAGAAAAACTGAAGAAATGGAAAGAACTCAATTCCATGGATACTCCATCTACCTCCTTATTGAAAATTGAGTTACTGGGAGGCTAAAGACTTGTTGTCCTCTTTGCAGCACACTGTATGTTCCCATCTACACCATGCTTCTAATATACTTCAGGACAATTTTTACTTTTTTTTTTCCCTAATATTTTTACAGCCTATGCGCTGTCTCCTATTCATCATATGTAATACTGTGCATAATTTTCCTTTAAGATCAAGGACTTTCCGTATAGCCCGCTGATTTGGGTGAAAAAAAACTTTTACCACGAACAAGTTTTTACTTACCGTCAGTGTTCGCCTTAACATAATACGATTGTCCAAGTCGTCTTTCAACTTTTCCTTATCTACTCCAGTCGCGAACAACAGAAAAAGAAATTAAAAACTCTTTACAATGTGTCAATAAAAGATGGATATTGATAAGTGATTATTTTTCATATCCGTGCATTAAAGGAGAATTACACCCCATTTGTAACCTTTTAATGAAATTTTTTACTTGACGGAAGAAGTACACATCACGAGGTTGACAGTATGGGGTACAATGAGGTGGAATTACTTCAACAGTAGAAGAAGAGGTGCCGTCGTCATTTGTAAAAACATTATTAAAGTGTGCTGGATCTACTTAACTACATAACAGGCTGGATGGCTACACCAAAACTTTTTCTACTTTTTAATAATCAACAATTAAAATTCGAGTAGAAATTATCACTGCCAATAAGCATACAATTAACATAACTACATAAATATGAATTTTATTAAAGTAAGTTTATGAACAAAATCCGATTGTAAGCAAAGTATTTTTACTAATAAAAATACATAAATAAATATGTTAAAAGAATACATATTAAAAAATTAAAGAAGTGACCGATTTCCGCGGGCATCGAACGCAAAAACACGAAGCGCTAGGCCGGTAACTTACCAACTAAGCTACCGATTGGCTTGCAAAGGATGTCGTATTTTAAGCTCATATGTTGGATGCAAAATCTTTAAAAATTCATATCGCCGAAAATAAGCTGCATTGGCACGAATGCCGAGACACGTATTTCCTTATTTTGGCTCTACTTCCATCAAAACATTTCATCAAAATCGGCGGGGCACTCACTGTGGGTTCTCCATGTAAGCCTTCAAACTAAAATCACCAAGGTTTGTAATAACGGACTCTCTAAAACGGAATAAAGGGGGAAGGGAGAGGGGGGCGTCGGTAGAGGGAGAGGGGCGTAAAATCGTTCCATTAGGAACTAAAACGGATTTAGCGTTTCTACTAATTAAATAGGCGGTTCCGTCGGGATTAAAAGCGAAGTTAATGCGCGGATTTTAGCCGGTTTTCTACGCCGGGAGGGAGGCGTAAAAGGGGCGCCGAAAATGGGTTTATGCACAGGGAGAAAAGCCTAACTTGAAATTAGCGCTCCTGATTTATCATGATTAAGCGCCAAATAGTCGCCGGAGAGTAAATCAGGGGTGAAAACTGTTTTACTTTTTATTGGATGCCTACATTACTGTCTATGTACAAGAGAGGGAGGTGGAATGGGCGGGGGAGCTTATCTCTCACTCACCGATGATAAGGCGATGAACTCGCCAAGTTGTCATCCGACCATTTTCAGCCTCTCATGCATAGCTGCCAAAATCATAAATTTTTTGTCAAATTTAATTCGCGATAATTGGAGAGTTTGTGCACTAAAGTAAAACAGGCTGGAATGGTGCTGTATTTTTTTCTTTTCTTTTTTTAAACAATGAACAAAAGGCAAGTGACATTTTCCTAGTCAATATATCCCCCCATCCCCATCTCACACACACACCCGTAAAAAAATCGATTGTTCCTTACTTTGGGGTCCAAACCTTACCTTGTAATCTCTCAAAATTTAAAGTGGGGGAAGATAATATTTTATTCAAAAGTGTCTCCTATCTCAATGTACCATTTGCTCTTTACTAGCACATTATTGAATTTCAGGAGGCTAAATCCTCCAGCCATGAAAACCGCCAATTCACCCCCGGAAAAATGGAAAAAAAAGTCGCCATACTACTAAAAATCTCACTCCAGGTTCTCCACTGATGACGCGCTATCACACAGATAACCACATCTCATCGATTTGATTCAGATAAATCTCGAGAAATGTAAATTCAAAGATGATGTATGATTGCTTAAACGAAAAAAAGAAATCAGTTTTTACCCACAACTTCCTATTCTTTTCTAGAATATTTGAGCGTGTGATTGGATCGCTGTCTTCCTTTTTCCGTTGCTGGATATTTATTTTAATGTAACACCGAAACATAGGCTTACTCAAACGCCAAGCCTACGAGGCAATTGTTGGTGAAATATCTCCGCTCGTCTCCGATCTCCATTCCTTCCAATTAGAAAGAGACATGGTTGACAGTTAGCATCTGTCAGGGTGGGGCTTTAAGTAGAAAATTCCCTTAACTCCCTCCCTACCCTGGAAAGCTCCGTACGAGGTGAGAAAGGGAAGAAGAGGGAGGCTTGGGATGAAATCGCGTCGGAAGTGAAAGAGTTGGGATACAAGAGGGAGCGGTACGGAAACCAGCACAATACCTACAGCCAACGAATATAGGATGCGGAGGGAGAGGCTACAATTTCCCGTAGAGGATGGGAGAACGGAGATCAAGGCTTAACCAGAACCGTTCCATTTTGTTCCAATTTCCTGATCCGTAGTCATCCTAAGATCCGGCGATAATCACTCACATTGAGCAAATTGTTTTCGTTTTAATTTGACTGGGGCAGATTTCTTAATTTAGCCGAGACCTTTATGCATAATTCATCACATCTGCCTCGACCTGTCATTCTTTTAACAATGGGTTGAAGCGGCGGGTTTTCGACCTTCTTGCACACTGGATAAGGAGCTGAAATTGCCGCAGCACCCCACCAGGCTTTTAAGGCAGGATGACGTCATTTCAATCTTCGAGAAAGATGTCAGTTATGAAGACCAATCCGCGCCATTTCACTAGGTTTAAGAAACAGTTTCCAAAAGCCAAAAATATTTATGTGGCACTTTAAATATAACATACTCCGCATTTATAAGAAATAAATACGAGGCACCTAATTCCCATTAAATACTAATACTTACCGTGTCCAGATCAAACTTTACATTTCCAAAAATTTGCCGCCATTACGGCCTTGTCATTGGCCTGAAGCAAGTCGTCCATGGTACATAGTTTGGTAACTGCGGAGAGATCAACACGTGCGCTGGGGTCTGGATTTCTCCACAGTCGCATTTCATGCCTCTGTCAATTGACAGGCCCCACTTGATCAGGTTCGTCTTACTTTTATTAAATAGTAATATTAAAACACCAGTGCATGGTGGAATCTTTAAATTTTATATGGTGATTGAAAAAATCAGGTTTTTATATGCCGATTGCAAAATTTTAAGATACTAATTGAAAATTTTACATTTTAAGATATCGATTGAGTGAATGTGAGCTTTACGGCGAAACAGCAAGGGTCACGCCGCGCCTGGACCTACAGTTTTCCGGGGAATTCGAACCTCTTAAAGCCTAGAGACTCAAACTCTGAATTACAGTGAGCGGGTACACCATTGCGAGTCGAACTCGGGGAAACGGCAAGGTAGATGAACGCGTTACAACTACGCCACCGAAGGGAGGGCTCCAGAGGTATTCCATTGAAAATCTTACATTTTAGGTCATTAACAATTTTTAAAAATTGCGGGTTCGATTCCTTACAGGCGGGTAACAATTTAAACACTGTTTCCTTCCATACATTGTCCTGCTTTGTACACTATCTCCCCCCCCAAACAATTAAAAAAATAGTTTTGACAACATTCTGCATTTCACAATACCAAAGTGCACAAATTTTTTAAAACTGTTATATCTTTCGTATTATTCTTTTAATTGTTTCATTACTCCTTTAAATATTTTATACCTGATAAGAAACAACTTCGTATACTATTTTTCGTGGAGATGCACAATTGCGTTGTGCTGGGAATTCGTCGTCCATTCTTCCAGTCGCCAATCTGAGCAACCAAAACTTTATCAGACTTTCCACTCTTTTCTCATTGCTGCCCAGGCAAGGCGTTACTTTCCAGTCTTTTCTCATTGCTGCCCAGGCAAGGCGTCACTTTCCAGTCTTTTCTCATTGCTGCCCAGGCAAGGCGTCACTTTCCGGTCATTTCTCATTGCTGCCCAGGCAAGGCGTCACTTTCCAGTATTTTCTCATTGCTGCCCAGGAAAGGCGTCACTTTCCGGTCTTTTCTCATTGCTGCCCAGGCAAGGCGTTACTTTCCAGTCTTTTCTCATTGCTGCCAAGGCAAGGCGTCACTTTCCGGTCGTTTCTCATTGCTGCCCAGGCAAGGCGTCACTTTCCAGTCATTTCTCATTGCTGCCCAGGCAAGGCGTCACTTTCCAGTATTTTCTCATTGATGCCCAGGAAAGGCGTCACTTTCCAGTATTTTCTCATTGCTGCCCAGGAAAAGGCGTCACTTTCCAGTCTTTTCTCACTGCTGCCCAGGCAAGGCGTCATAGCATTTATGTCCAAGGATAATTATCACGTTTCTGTATAATTTATTCACACTTTACGGAGGAAGGAAGGACATAGCGATGTGCGACACTTGCCTGAATAAAATGTTAAAAAAAATCGTATCCTACAAAATGGAGAGTTTCGAGTATTATTGAGGAAAATTTACAATGACGAATGATTAAAGTTTTTTATATGGGTTCCATGGATTCACTCCTATAATGTCTACATTGGATTGTGTATTAATTCTCTGGTTAACGACTTTTAAGGGACTAAGAAACAACGTCGTTAAAGAAGAAAGATAAAACATTGATCAGTCGCTAATTAAAGCGAAGTTATTGAGACAGTACCTGTATGCTACCGAATATACCCCGCAATATTTATTTCTCACTTTATTTTCCATCCTACTTTATCGATGGAAAATCCTATAAATCGCATTAAATCGATTTAGCCTCAATAGTAGAATTACCCATTAATCTTGATAAAATATTCGATCGGTCACGAATATAGAATCGCAAAATAGACAAAGCCATTTTTCGGACTAGATCCATGGGGAGATCTGTGAACAACACCTGAAACACAAAGGGATCCACGGAAGAAGAAAAGAAAAAGGTAAGAAAACACCGCTATAGTGAAATTTCAAACTACATAATGCGACAGGTCGACCGCACCCTCTCCAAAAAGTCACAAAGGCAGTTATTATTTTCCTTGAAATGCGATCAGAAAAATGACAAAAGATGTCAAGGGGTAGGAAGAGGAGAGAACGGCATCAATAATAGACGCGACAGCACCGGGAGATATCTTAAATTTTCGCCGCCATCGCTTTCCAAATTTCTCAATTCCTTAGGCCACAATATTTAAAATTTCATAGCCGGCCGGGAGAACAGAATTTCCCAAATTCGCACTCCAATTTTAAAACTCCGGAATCCCGGTTCTCCCGGAGCATAATTTGCGCGTCCGGAATTCGCGGATTATTAATGCGATATTTGCGACGCGCGTACGGCGAAAGTTTGGTTGGCGAGACAAAGGGGAGTGGGTAAGGAAAGGGCCTTTAATTCGGAAATCTGCATATCCGAAAAAGACGAAAAATGTACTCGGAATTAGTTTCATCCGTCGTTAGCATATTTTATTGAAATCGCCGCCACAGAACACAATACTTGAAACAAGATTTTCGCGCTAAAACAAGTCGTTGGAGGTGGGGGGGGTGGGCTGGCTAACTTCGAAATAAAAGTTAAAATATCCGCGGATTCAAAACTCTCCACAGTTGCGGAAAATTGATCATAATACATTTATTTTCCGCTTCTCGGTTACTTCTGCCAACTGCGAATCGACGAGAACAATAGAAGACAACATAGTGCGACAACAATATCAGAATTTTAAAAAAGACGACTAGGAGAAGACGGAGACTTTCAAGCAATAAGCAGCCACCGTACAGGATTCGTACATTATCATTATTCGGAAATCTTTATTGAGAAAAAAATCCTCATTATTAAGCTGATTATTTGCTAAAATCCTCATCGTTTATTAACTGACGAACGGACAGACAGGACACGCAATGTTGTTTTATGCAATCTTTGAAATATACTAGCCTTTTTTAACGTTCCAATAAATTCAAGGTAGGTTATCGAGGCGACATATGCAGGAATGCATATAAATGTGTACGATACGGGTAGGTGACCTGTAAGTTATCTGCCTATATCGCATATCTGATGAACGAAGTTCCTCTCGCGATATACTTGAAAAAACATATCGTGGGCTATTTGAGATTCGTGCCAAATCAATGTGAGATGATCGATTTGACCACTACGCCGCAAGGGCATCATTAACGCTACAGTGTATCCCATAAGTAATGGAAATGTAATTCAAAAAAAAGTTTCTGAATAAAGTTCTGACGTCAGACAAATTTGCATATCGTTGCGCTTTTTTTTTTTTCTCTTTTTAAATTCCATATAATTCTGGAACACTTTTTTATCTCTCTTTTATCAATGTTAATACACGTAAAACTTTAGCATTTTCTGTTCATTAAACTATGTCTGAAAAGGCAATTTCTTTGCAACTGTTTTAATGAGTTCAGGGAATTTTAAATATTGGAAAAACTGTTTCGTTTTTACATGTTCACACATATTTATGGGACACAGTATAATATAGAACACTTCAAATCAGATGGGTTGACAGGCTCAAATTTGCCAAGATATCCCAAAGTTGCTTATAAGATGTTCTGTAATAACTTCTTAATCGATTAAATATAGCCGCCATATTAATCTTATCGATAATATAATCTGTTCAAATTATAATCGAATTGTCTATATACACATTATACTTTTGGAAAAGATACAATTGCTTTAAATAATTTTTTTAGGGGGATCTCTATAAATTACATTTTAATTTTTTTTAATATTGAATATTATTTACGTAGGAAATACCTTTATGAATCCAATGTGTCACTAAGGTAAAAATTGTCATTAATTTGTTTTTAATCTGCTACATTTGCTACATCTTTAATTTTCAATCTGCTGTATCCACTATTATCGAACACATGCACGAAAGTTAAGGACAATCGTTTAAAGTTTACTTTTTTTTTACTTGAATGGACATAATGCCTTTAATTATTGAAATTGATTTTCGTACTGGAAGAAGGGGGGGGGGGATTTGCGGTATGTAATACCTAAATAATAATCTCGTCGATCAATTACAACAAGAAAATGGCAAGTATAGTACCCACGAATAGGGGTATCCCAAGCGAGGCGACACATGCGTTCAATGGCAAATAATAAGCTGCGTTAGCGAGCTGTGTTTGGAAACTGCACTGTCTTTGACTTTTCAAACGAGACAGTTTTGGTGGTGCGCATAAATATTAAAAATGGGGACTTCATTTTAACCGCGAACCGTAAAACAAAATCACACGATGGATGCGAGAAAGGCATCCCACGAATCGGAACCTGAAAGCAGCGGTTTCGGCAACGACGACAAAGCCCCCCAAAGACGTTAATAAAAAATGTAAAGAGAGAGAGGTGCAAATCTGCTACGAGGCAGTGACAAAGTCACGCCGTTTGAATATTTTAAAAAGAGGCCCATCCGCGCACCTCATTCACGAGGGCGATACCAACAATCGTTTATTTAACAGGCCACTGAGAAAACGAGAGGGCTAGCGGCAGCCCCTGTCTCCAGACGCGGCAACGAATCGGATTACACGTGCGGATATTCGTTTCGCCACCTCGTCGCACTTGCTCAAGCTCGGAGATCAACCGGAAGGCACGTTCGGGACATGAACTTGGATAAGTCACGGCTAAAAGAGGAGTAAGGTACTGCTGCTCGAAAAGCCGTTTCTGTAACGTAGAGGTGCGGTGGTGCATCTCCCCGGGCAGTTTTCCAAGACGAACCACTGAAGTTTAATTCCCACCTTATCCACTGGAAAGACAGGTTAGGATTCTCCTCAATTATATCGCGAAAAAGCTTATTTTTTAATTGAGGTTTCTAAATTCGAAAACGGAACTGCTTTTCCTGACAGTTGCAAACAAATGCTTTCACGCAGCTTCAACTACTAAAATTAACGACTTCCGACGTGTCGGCTTTGTCCTACGGCAAGAAGTTATTCAGTTGATAAACTGGAAAGTTGTTCAATGACAAGCAAACAAATTGCCCATTGATGCTTGTCAATAGACATTTGCTCAAAGTACCACTATACAAAGACAAGGTGATCGGCAAGCTGAAAAATGACAACTTCTAATGAAATAAATTATATTTTTACGTTTCGTGTTAATATTGTGCTGTTGCTTAAAATAATGGTTAAACAGTGATTTCCCCCTAACCTTCTACCACCATTTTTT
>QLNU02003225.1:58746353-58766352 GCA_006491805.2 Dysdera silvatica | reverse complement strand
TTTGCACTTGCATTTTTATACACACGTTTCACCATGTCAATGTACACATCCTCAATGTCTGTTGATCTTAAAGAGTTGATGACTGCTGATGTTTTAATAGAGTCAAAGGCCTTCTCATAGTCAATAAATGCCACACACAATGGAAGTTCATATTCATGTGTTCTTTCAATTAATTCTCTTAATACTTGAATATGGTCCACTGTACTGAATCCACTTCGAAATCCAGCTTGTTCTCTTGGTTGAGCTGCATCTAATTTTTTCTGCAGGCGATGTGTTAGCACTTTTGTGAAGATTTTATAAATAGCAGGTAACAAGCTAATTGGTCGGTAATTTTTCAAATCCTCTTTATCACCTTTTTTATGCAAAAGAATTACTGTTGCAGAATCCCATTGGTTTGGTATGTTACCGCTGTTAAGACATTTGGTAAAGAATTTTGCAAGTATGTCTTCTACATATTCTCCAGCTTCTTTTAGGATATCTAATGTAATACCATCATCACCAGGGGCTCTTCCTTTCTTCATACTTTTTATTGCAAATGAAACTTCTTCTTTTAAGATTTTAGGAGCTGTTCCTTCGACTATTTCAATGTCTTCGTTTAATCCACTGTTACTTTCGTATAGATTTTTGTAGAATTCTTCAACTCTTCTAAGTATTTCTTCCCTATTTCTTGTTACGGTGCCATCCTCTCCTTTTAATGCAATGATGTGTTTCTTCCCAACAGATAAACTTCCTTTAACAACCCTAAGGCTCTTGTTATTTTCAATGGCTTTCCTTACTAGCTCACAGTTGAATTTTCTTATGTCTTCTTTCATGCTTTTGCGCAGAGTTTTACAAAGTTCTATGTACTCAATCCTGGAACTGGTATTTTGATTGTCCACCTTCATATCTCTTCGCCTTTTCATGAGCTGTTTCGTCTTCTCAGATAATTTGCTATTGTGCTTTTTACAGGTTACACCACCAATTTCCCCAGCAGTTTCAACTATTGTCTTAACAATGTTTTCATTTGCTTCTGAGATATCACTTTCATCAATAAGTCCTTCCAGTGCAGAAAAGCGATTTTTTAATTCCAACTTGAATGCCTCGGTATTTTCTTTTAATTTCTTTAAATCCACCCTCTTACTTACTTGTTTCCTAATGAGCTTCTGTCGTTCTAATTTAGTATTTAAGTGCACTTTACATCTCACCATTCGATGATCACTTCCAGTATTAAATCTGTTCAGTACACTGCAATCTTCAATAATTGATTTCTTGTTTGCCAGGATATAGTCAATTTCACTAGTTCCCCCATTTGGGTGTTTCCATGTCCATTTTCTTTGCGGTTTCTTCTTAAAAAATGAATTCATGATGCTAAGATTTTCAGCTTCTGCAAATTCGATGAGTTGATCGCCACGTTCATTCCTTTCCCCATATCCGTATTTACCAACCGATGTCTCTCCTTGTTCCTGTTGTCCAATTCTTGCATTGAAATCCCCCATGATGAGCTTGATATGTTGTTTCCCTTTGGTGTGTAACTCTTTGATTTCTTCATAAAATTCTTCAACCTCTTCGTCGGTATGGCTTGATGTTGGTGCATATACCTGTACTATTTGAAGTTGGTATCGCTGGGTTAGTTGAACAACGAGCCTCGCTGCTCGATCTGACGTGCTTTCGACTTCAAGAAGGTAGTCTTTAATTCTTTTGTTGATTAAGAAGCCAACACCACTTGTTCTTCCAGTTTCCGTTCCTCTATAATAAAACAAATGTCCACTTTTAAGTTCCACCAACTCTTCACCTTTTCTTCTAACTTCACTGAGTCCTACAATGTCCCATTTGATCTTGTCAAGTTCTTCTTCCAATTCCTGAAGTTTTGCTTCAGAAGCAAGGGATCGTCCATTAAACGTAGCCAAGGTCAATAACAAACGGCAGCCTGGGCCATTCCAGTGATTCTTAGCACCCCCTGCTTTCATGCCACACTGACCGCTGCCTTGATCAGGAGCACTCCAGCACCTGGAGACTAGGGGCCATGGTTTCTGGTGTGTCAACATAATGGAGGAATTAGCCATAATTTCACCACGCTGGCTAGACGGGTTGGTGAATTAGCCCTCCCCTTCCGCCTTTCTATCCGTGTAGCAAATATTAATTTGCCACATAAATAGAAAGCTCAGCCTGCACCACTTGAAGGCGGGGTAGGACACTAGGTTACTGGCCTGGCCGGTTCCACACATCGTCACATACGTTCAGCGTGTGGGTCTCCTTCCAGTTAGATACCAGCAACCCTTTTGCAGGCCATATATATATATATATATATAGTGAAATATATCTATCTTTGTCATTAAATTCTTAAATTCTTCTATTATCAGAAAACTGTGATTCCTTGTCATTACAAAATTAAAGGTCTGCACATCTTCTCTTAAAGCGCGTAAACTGAGGAATATATTAGACCGACTACTCCCCTAAAATTTTAGAATCAGTGTTGCCATTTTACTCGAAATTACTTTCATCAGCGGAGGGCATTTGGTGTAGCAGGGGGAAAATAATTACTCCATCCCATTCGAAAATTACCTAACATAAATTCCGCTATTTTCCCGCCAAGATGAAAAGCGCGGGAGCGAGCATTTGTAATTTATTATGTAATCTCCCCGCCTTCCGTAACTCTTAGTAATTATCTTTAGTCGAATTTTTTACGTCTTTACTAAAATTGAAATTCTTTTTCCTACTTAAATTTAATTTGTAAATAGCGAAGGGATTTTTTATTCAGGCTTAAGGGAAAATCCCCCAAAAAGGAAGTAAAACTTTAGTAATATTTGGAGTTTTTAATGAAATCTAAATCCCTCGGGCATTAAAGCATTTAAACAATAGGGATTTGGGGAAAATTTTCTTCACCCTCTACCATTTGTTTAATAATTATAACCTATGACATCAGTATAGTTAATTACTAACTAATAGCATTTAATCATTAACTATTGGATAAGAAACGGTGTACTTATAGTCGGAAATTGGTTCATAAAAATTCCAGTAGAATCCAGTTAGGTTTAAACAAGTTATAGATCCCATTTATGGAACCAGTTATTGTCGTTTAAAACCAGTTTTTGGATGACCAGAGAAGAAAATAATTCAATATAAATGTGCGGGAAAGGCAAGAGCGGACAGAGGGGAGAGGTCACAGGGGTCATGACCCCCAAATATATTTTTTCACTGTAAAAAATTCCAACTTTCATGATAAATGAAGGGTGTTATTCCAAGACCATGGCAAATTCTGTCTGTGACCCCCCTCAAAAATGAAAGTCTGCGTCCGCCATTGGGGAAAGTGGTAGGGTATATCCAAAATCAAAAATGCTCAGAGGGCTGAAATAATGCTTCGCTATACAGTTCATCATTGTGTTATAAGGGATTAATACTATATAATAAATATTCATTAAATGCATACTAGATATTCATTAAATACATAAAAGATATTCATTAAATACATAATATTCATTAAATGCATATAAAATGTTCATTAAATACGTAATAAATATTCATTAAGCACATAATAGGTATTCATAAAATACATAATAGGTATTTGTTAAATACATAATAGATATTCATAAAATACATAATAGGTATTTGTTAAATACATAATAGATATTCATTTAATACATAATAGATATTTATTAAATGCATATAAAATATTCATTAAATTCATAATAAATATTCATTAAATATATGTAACAAATAAACGCATTACCTTTCTTTACCTATCGTATTCCGTGGTTTGGTTCAGTTGACGACTGAGGCAAATATACAAATATTATACAGTCGAACCTCGTTAAGACGAACACCAAAGGGAACAAAAAATCTGTTCGTATTAACAGTAATTCGTCTTATCCGGAAAGGATAAGTCTGACGTGACTTTAGAAAATTGTTCGTATTAAACGTAATTCATCTTAAAGGTGTTCGTCTTAACGAAGTTCGACTGTAGTTGATAAATAAAGCTAATAATTAAAACTATTTTATCTTAAAACTACTAAAAAACTTTAAATTACTAAAGCCAGTCAAGTCAGTTCGTGACGTCATTAGAGTGGACCTTATGTCTCTTCCGTGCTTAAATCGTTGGAAAATACGAATATTTTTGTTTAAATATATATGCATGTACATTAACTACTATTTTTATACGTTGTTTATAATTTAGATGCTTATTTGCTATATTTAAATTGAATGTTTTTAATAAAAAATTGACAGATGTATTTTATTTAGAAATTTATAATCACATACATTTAAAAAAATTTAACTTCTTCAATCAGTAATGATAAAAACTTAATTTATTGCATTTTTTAAATTGCAATTTATCTTCACAATAAATAGACAAAAGCATTTTTCTTTTAGTCATTTGAATCTCACAGAAGAAAGAATTTACATCATTTACATGTACAAAATGGACCAATAATTAAAGAGAGCATATACACGAGAAGTCACATAAGAGATATTTAAATTAAACAATTTTTTATTTTAAGAAAATTCATCATTTTAATGCAACTAAAAATTATTAAATTCACATGATTTAATAATTTTAGTGAATCCACAAATACATTTATGTAAGTAGGATATAAATACTTTAAAAATATATTGACTTATAGGATTACATGTTATTCATTTTAAAACTTGACTTCAAATTTTAATCAAATTTTAAATTTCACAAAAAATCAAATTGATTTGGAAAAAATAAACCATTCAACTAATAATTTTAAATGACATATCAGGGATTCACTTGAGGAGCTACCACTGATACACAACTGCTATTTTTTTAAACACTTAAACATTTTCTTTTTATCAACAGGCTTAGCAAAGTCATTTTTATTTTAAATGCAATTTTTTAAAAATGCATTTTTTGGCACAAATAATGCATTTTATACTGGTATCTGATGTGTGACCTTCAGGTCATGAATCAAAATTGAGGAAACATTCCTTCTGAGCAATGATATAAAGTGTTAAATTTACAGTTGCTAGCCTTTAGTTTGGTATTTTCAAAAATATAGATTCATACGTTGATACTAATTTTTGTATTATTATATAGTTAAATAACGCAGAATTTAGAATATCTAGGTGTGGACAAGATAAACCATCCCTATCAGGAATTTTAATGTAACTAAATTTTCCTTGTTTATATTCGAAACATTAAACGTTTTAAAATAATGTATGCTTTACCTTCTAAACACTTTTCCCTTCGTAAATATAAATAGCAACAATAACCAGCAATATTTTAATATGGGCATTTAAGAATTTACATTACATATGTACTTGCATACATAAAAATATAACCAACCAACCAATTACATATGTCAGTGTCATAAATATTAATAACTTTAGGAAAACATGATCCACCAGTTGGCACATTCCAAATTGTATTATAAGCATCAAAAACTTTTATATCAATAATACCACATTGACTCAATTTCAAACTTAATGGCAAATGATTTGAATATGCAATTTACTTTCAACTTTATATTGTCAAACTTAAATAGAATATACAGATCTAGCCAATGCTCGATACTTGCTGAAACGGTTCTCTAAGGAGTTCATTTGGAATTTACTAGTTAGCAAGTATATAAAATTTCATTTAGTTACACGATATCTAGTCGATCGAAGTATTGCAGGAGTAGTTTGCATAAAGGCAGCGCAGAGCCTGAATCACATTTTAACTTTTTCTAAGCCTGTAACAATACCAAAAACTTATTAAGAAAGACCAATTGCCCATCATCCGAAACGTTGGCAAGTGGCTTCACATAATTATCGCATTTATGTTCACCTTTAAAGATAGTTTTCACACAATTTTCCATCATATATTGATGGTTTCTGTAAAATGTGCAGTTCCTTCAAAATTAGATAATGAACTTTTTTGACCAACCTCTCTCAAACCTGCAAAATGCTGGGTTAAAAACAAATTTTACATTCTGACGTTCGAAGTTGGTTGTGTGCAAAGCTTTTAGGGTGAGCCCATGTTTATATTTTACAAGATCTCCAATTTCTGATTCATGTAATTTTTTCAAATTAAAAAATTGGGCAGTTTTGCTCAAGGGAGTTCTATCGAAATTAAGTTAATACAAAGTTTGGTTACAAGTTTTTGATTCAACCGATTATTACAAACGCATTTAAGTAAATGTACAGAATCGATAACATGAAACAATGGTCTAGACCAGGGATCGGTAATATTTTTGGGATATTGTACCAAAGCAATACCGTAGAATCATTCTGCATGCTAGTGGAATCACTAATCAAATTATGCTGCTTACTATCCATTATATTATGACTGTGTTACCTTCCACTTATTAATACAATTTAGGTAGATCTTTTGATATATTCCTAGTTCAGTAAAAGAATTACTTTTCTTATAAAAGGTTGGTTGGATATATGGTGCAAAGACAGTAAAGGTCATTCTGCGCAAAAGAAAAGGAATTTTCTTAAAAATGTCCTTGTACATTTTGACATACAAGTAACAACAGTTTAACAATACAAAATGCAAATAGTGCAATCCTTTTGCTGTATGAAACCGTATTCTCTAGTTCAAAGGTTTTGAAGTGAACAAATATTAATCTTTTGCTATTTTATAGTAGACGTTTCGGCAAAATTAATTACTCAAAACACTACTCTTATGAAGAGCAAATGTGAGTGACAGTGGAGAGGTTGAGACACGAAGAAAAGAAAATTTTGGATGGGAATAGAATTAAGAACCATTCAAGGTGCAAGAAATCTGTCTGATCTCAAATTTATGGTTTTGCACACTTCCTTCACAAACATCTAACAACATTTCTCTTTAAGAGATGTGAAAATGGATTTTATCTAAAGATAAAATAGTTTTTTTGAAGCGAAACGATCACACTCTCATGTTTTTTAAATCACTTCACGTGCCACCCTCTGGTTTAGACTGATCAATTTGATTTCTGTACACAATACTGGACTTTCACGAGATGTTAAATCAATACATGGTTTTCCAATTTATTGCATTATTATCTAAGCAGACATCAATAATTTTAAAACCAATAGTTTCTAATTAAAAGATAATTTTTTTGCAAAAAATCACGAAGTTCTTGGGCAGTTAATGTACGAATTGGCAAAATATGAATAACATTTTTATGTGGCGACAACAAATTTTGCACCATAAAAACATGTCCACTATTATAGCAGCTGTTTCAAAATCTACTCATTTCCCAACTATGCTTACATCTTTATAATTAAATTGGGATTTTAAATGCATTTCATCCATTAGTAAAATGTTCAAAGGAAGATAACTGGGTGCTACTGCACAAGCCATTCCCTAGTGGATTTCTTTGGAAGTGTTTCCAAATGAATGGCAATTGTGACACTGACCTGCCGCCATGTTGTTTACGTCATTACAAAAAGGAGGTACTAACGTCACAAGCCCATCTACAACATTTAGTGACTTTCCGACTCATTTTAAGAGGAGGGAAGCACTAGGAGACGAATTCCGCAGTGCCACCGATAACTGTTTAAATTTAGTGCATATATAGTTTAAGAAATTTTTTTTGTTCACATTCATCTATGGGGTTAATTTAAAATGAAGAACATAACTTTTTAATAGTGCTAGGATAAGGAGAAGTTGGGTATTCAAAACTGCTTAAAAATTTATATGCATGTGGAGAAATCGAAAAGGGTAAACTGTTAAATGCCTAAACATCAGATATGCACACTTTTTTTCTAATTTTACCACCTGTGCTATTAAAAAAGAGGGCGTGCATTTTTTCAGGCATTTTTATAATTAAGCTGTCTAACACTGTAATATATAAATGGTGCTTACACAATTGGTAACAGATATAGAAATTGTATCACTGTCTAAGTTGCTAAAGCTATCTACGATACTGCACTATTTGTTAAACTTTTTTACTTTTTGGCGATAAAAAATCGAATTCTATTTTTTTCAGTTCAGTGTCAGCAAAATAGTACCAAGATTCAAAACTGAATCTATTATAGTAGAATTTGTTATCGTGGAACTGGTCACAAGTTTAGGTTTAATGTTAACAATTTATAGTCTTTAAATATCACTGTCCATTTTGAAGATAAATTTGATAATTGTAACTTTTCCCGAAGTTCATCAATAGCTTTAAATTCTGCATAAAAGGTGTACTCTTCTATAGATGTCAAGCTCGCTCTCGTATAGCTCTCTTCAAATACTGCATAACTGAACGTTGTCTCTCAGAATCTGGCAAAATTCAGGTATTTCATGTCGATGACATATACGGTGTACAGCTTTGGAGAATAGTAGAATATGCTCCTTATTTTAGACTTAGATATATGATACACTAACAACAGAATCTTTATGACTGTCGAAGAGACACCAGTTTCTCTCAAAATCCAGCCATCAGCGAAGTCTAGCACACAAACCTGGACAAACGAATAGAAAAAAAAAAAGAACTGTTTTCAGATTATGTTGAAATTGAGGTATTGTAAAATACAAAATTGAACAATCGTTAAATAATTTCTAAAATACCTAGCTTGTTTAAAGAACATAAAAAGCCCTGCTATTTTAAAATATAAAAAAATAACATATTCAACCCCCTTGAAACGCATGGGCTCTGTGTAAACAAAACTCGTACATATGTAAAACTTGCATTTATAATGTTTATAGGAGCCATTGTTACAATCCTATTTCGAAGTTTTAACATAATTAACAAAATAATTGCAGTGATAGGCACAGGCGAGAAAGTTCATAACGTTATAGGCTCGATGAGGGGGGCTTACAGAAATACAACTCATATATTCAACAATTATTATAGGAAAGTAAATAGTTGGTTAGCTAAGATTTAATGCCCTAATAATAATTAGGTTATGATGCCCAAAAACGATTATATTTTATAGCGCAACATGAAAAATTTTAAATTCACTTTTGAACAAGACATTTAGTATATAGAGTAGTTTATTTTATTTGTTAACTATATTCGCGAAAATTATTAATATTTATTTGTATAAAGCTGTAAAACTATAGCAATACAGATCTGCATGCATTAATAGATCGCCTGTAATATTAATAAATTTTTTAATTCAATATTCTTTTTCACGACATTTAAATGCGCCAATCAAAGTAGTTAAGAATACAATATAAGGGAACATACCTTTGAACTCACTGGTGCTACGAAACGTTTTCTTTTCACGTGGTGAATTCATTTTCTTCACAACGCAAAAAAAAGCACGTGGGAATCCAACGTTGAAATAAATACACGTGCGCTTCAATCATAATTTCCACATGCAATATCTTGATAACAATTTCGCTCTTTTATACTTTTATTTTAATCATTCAAAACAGATTAAGCAATAATATAACAGTTCTGACAGAGAGTCTTACTGTACAAGCAAATCGACTTCTCTTCGAGAAACTATGTATGTTGGTCCACTCCCGTGACGTCACGACGCTCTCTATACTGACTTGGTTGGCTTTTAGTTACAGGGGACGCTGGTCCAACTCGGACTAACTGATCGATAAATGGACACAGTGTCATTGAAGCACTGTAGCGCCCAGATCATCAGCGGCTTTGTGAAATTATAGCGTTACCTTCATAAGTTAGAAACTCTGAAATGTTAATGGCGGATCCAAGGGGGCAATGGGGTGATTGTCCCCCCCACCCCTTAAGCCGGAATTTTGTCGTGGAAAACGAAATAAAAATTACCCGATACTCTACTAAAAATAGGAATCGGGAACAAATCGTAGCCCCCCCACCCTCCACTTGAAAGATTTCGGAATCCGACACTGCATAATAATCAACGCTTTTAAATATGTATTGTAAATCAAAGGTCGGAATTTTAAATATTTTTCCCTTTTTAAATAGCTATGCTTGGGACATAAACTCAATGATGAAGCATAAGAAAAAGTAGAGTTAAATATCGGTTAGTTAGCTTAATTTTTATGATACTGTATACATGGAACTAGCAACACCCTTCTTATATGTTACATGTTTTTAATTTCGTATCTGAATTCTTGGTATTTAGTAATCTTTGTTTCGTATGTTGCCCGTATATTATTTGTGTTAGGAATTGCTATACCTATGATGCTTGGTGTCTTACTAGTTTTATTTATTTAGTTTTATCAATACTAGCAGTAGTATTATGTATGTCTGGAAGAAATTAGAAAAGGCTTTATATGCAGCTATGGATTAATAACATTCGTTATGGTAATATCACAATATAAAATTTTACAGCACATATAATTCACCGTGTTCAACAGAAATTAAGACGTCGTATTTAATAATTAATATAACAAGCAAATGAAAGAAAGTCGCCTAACGTCGATATTTAGCTGGTTTCAATTAACATTAATTCGCAACTCTCTAATTCGCAACTCGATAATCCGCATTTCTCTAATCCGCAACTCTCTAATTCTCAAGTAACTCGGTAGGTTTTCAATGTTAACAACAGCCACCATTATTGCATTTACGGAAGACCTTTACCTTACCCTTTTTATTGCGGACAGACAGACAGACAGACAGACCCGCTAATCAACAATTCAAAACCTGCTTTAGCAAGAGTACTTGCCTTCTAAGACAATAAAAAAACTCATAAACAAACGAACATATTATTTCCGTACGTGGAGAAATGCAATCGTCATTCAAATATTCAGGGATCGGTTAATAGAAATGAAAAATTTGCAATTCTATTTTTAATTATCAAAAATTCTCTCGATTTGTGTGTAAGAGGCAATTAGAAAAGAAGTCAATTCGACAAAGAAACGGCCGCTTGATCACGGCTTGATAGATTTAGAATCAAATACAAGCCGGACAATTTCTTTATCTCCTCTGATTAAAAAGATTCCAAGCATACGCGCTGAATAATTAAAGGCGATAGAATTTAATTTGTTTTTGAATTAACTTGTGGCTGGAAATTAATTTCACAGTTCAATTAACGTTAATTGGATAATTATTGCGCTTAACTAATTCGGTTAAATTGGGAAATTAATACGTGAGCTATGCGGCTGAAAATTTAATAAAGGGCGGATTTTAATTACCCTTGTGTATAATGGTTTCCAAATCGCCCCGCTTAAAGAATTTCATTTTACGCAAAACCGCCGCATCTCTTGACCAGAAATAAATAAAAGGCATTGAATTTTCGTAGGTTGAACAAAAATAATTCTGGGACAGTGCTTGCAACTGAATTCATTGTTCTAATTTAATCAACTTAAATTCCAGTTATTAAAGTAAATTCACAGACTACATAATATTTCGTAACGTGTCGTTCCTACTAGATTGTAAATAATGTTTCTAAACATGAAGCAATTGCCCTACAAACATTATCTTTGATATGGGGCACCAAATTGTAACAAACAACATTTTGTGACAAGTGCCAGACATGATTGTACATTCTAAAGTATATGTAGGATATTTATAAAATCCTTATATACTTTTAATGTTAATGATTTTATAAACAGAAGTCGTGAATTTAAAACGAATATGACAGTGGGTGTCGATACAATCAAAGTATGGAGCATATCCACTCTATGATGCGCTTTTCAAACTCAGCTATTACCAATATTCCCGGTGAAATTTCTTATACAACCTGCTATTCTCTGCTTCGGGTCATTAAAAGAATTTGGCTTTGTTTAGTAGAAGACACTGTCCATAGTTCCCATAAGAATAGGCCAAAGGTATGAGATCAGGTAATCTAGGCGGCCATGAAAATGGACCTCACTATCCGGACCCTCTCTCTCCGGAAAAAGGGTGTTAAAAAATTCGTTGTCTACCAATGTGTTTGCTTTTACCCCCTTAGCAGGATAGAGTGCCTAGTCCTTTTGATTTATGTATGAAGATTAGCGATGTTTTAATATTCTTTTTCCGGGTAAACAGTTCGGACAGGGAAGTCCATTTCCATGGCCACCTGGAGTATCTTATCTCATCCCTTTGGCCTATTATTGTGGGACTAATAGAAAGTTTGTTCTATTAAACAAAGCCAACTTCCTTGAATGACCGAAAGCACAGAATAGCAGGTTGTATAAGAAATTTCACATTGAACAAATTTCCCCGTTATTGAAAACTGTAATAGCTAGGTTTGAAAAGTTCATTATACCATTTTCCATTACAAAGATGAAATTTATATCGAATATTTTTTACTTATAACAATTTATATATATAGTGTTACATTTATTATATTTCTATGACTACAGTAGAATCTCCATATAACGTACTTCCGTATAGCGAAATTCTCCATATAGTGAAGTTTTGGCAAATCCCCATGGTCGTTACATATGAAAGTGTTTCTATATAACGAAATTTTTAACGACCAAAGGGAGAACTCAAGTATTACGTAAGCATCTTTGGGGAGAGAGGGCATTGCTGTTGTGCTTATTTTCCTATGTTAGCCAATGTTAATTTTTGCTTAGGAGGGAGAGGGGTATAAAATGGCCAAAATATTGCTTATGTAATACTTGAACTCTCCCAATACAAAAAATCGAGTGGTGACGTCAGTGGCATCAGGTTCCCTAATACCCTGAGAATACAATGCATACACTTAAAAACTTCTATTTTTAAATGGTTGAATGTCATTTATGACAAACAGTCCTTTACTGTAAAGCGGGATTTTAACTGTGGTATTATATTGTAATACCCTGGTTCATGAATACATCGTTTCCACCGAATTTTCCATATAACGAATTTTTTTTCATGGAATCGTCTATTTTGTTATATGGGGGTTCTATTGTATTATTTAAAAAGTTAGTAACGTTTAAATGTGTACAAGGTAACTTGGAAATAAAGGAAAGGGATACGATGAATAAAAATTTACGTTAAATATACTTTTATCCAGAATTCAGTTTTCTAGTCTCGTTAGTTGTTAACACTGCCTTTCGATTTCTAAAGCAGTTCTCGTAATTTTTAAGTAGTTCTTATCACCGTGAATTCCATAACATCATTTTATCTCGTAAGTTTATTTTACTTTTTTAATACAACATTTTAAAAAGTAATTTCATAAAAGCTCTTAAAGTTAAGATAAAATGTCGCTCGACTTTAAATGCCGCTAAAAATAAATGTCTCTTTGTTTTGAAAAGCATGTCTTTAACATTTACTTTGTTACTAATATAAGCTGTTAATTTGGGCGTTGTATTTTGAAATAAATTGCCTCTCTAATATAAATGGGTTTAATATACATCACCGGTATTAGAGACAGTACACACTCTCTCTTTCTCTCTCTCTCTCTCCTCTCTCTATCGGTATATATCATACACGTGTTCAGCTCTAATGTAGTCGCAACCCTTGGTTTTCCACATTTACGTGTTCAAGAGAATGGGGTACCATGATTATCTGATGTTTTCAGTAAGCGGGAATATGTGCTATTTTCATTTTCTATTTTTATTTTCAATTTCTATTTTTGTTTTCAATTTCTATTTTTATTTTCAATTTCTATTTTTGTTTTCAATTTCTATTTTTATTTTCAATTTCTATTTTTGTTTTCAATTTCTATTTTTATTTTCAATTTCTACTTTTATTTTCAATATATCAGTACGCATTATAGCTATCCTCTACGGAGAGTGGGATAATCTAAGTTCTAATTTATGGTAGAGATGTTTTATAACATGAACTGGTTTACTTTTAATATGAACTGTTTCCTGAATCTCTGACAAATTGTATGAGATTCTATCTTTTCCGAATTATACAGTCCTATCCGGATAATACAATCATATATGAATAATACAATCCTATCCAGATAACACAATCCTATCCAGATAACACAATCCTATCCGGATAATACAATCCTATCCGGATACTACGATCCTATCTTTTCAGGATAACATAAACTATTTTAACATGAGCAAATTTTTCCTGGGTCATCCTGGGTGTGAACCTTAAAAAGATTCGACTGTATAAAGCTAATAGAAACTATAATATGCATTTGTTTTTTATTTTTCAGTTTATTTTGCAGTAATTTAAAGTAAAATGTTTTAGCATACGTATATGTTTTGTATTTTTTCCCAAGTAAATAATAATAATAGATGAACTAAGTAATATTAATTAATAAAGTAGATAATAGTAATAGATAAATGGATAATAGTAGTAGATAAAGTAGATAATAATAATAATAGATAAAGTAGATGATAATAATAATAGATAAAGTGAATAATGGTAATAGATAAAGTGGATAATATTAATATATAAAATGGATAATAGCACTAAATGAAAGGGATAAGACCAATAAATAAAATATATAATAGGAATAGATAAAACGGGTAATACTAACAAATAAGAAGGATAATATTAATAGATAAATTGCATAGTGGTAACAGATGTACTGCATTAGTAATTTATAAAATGGATAATAGTAATAGATAAAATGGATAATAATATTAGATAAAAGTAATAACAGTACTATATTAAATGGATTATAATAATAGATAAAAAGATAATAATAGATAAAATGGATGAAAAGATAATAATAGATAAAATGGATAATAATAATAATATGTAAAATGGATAATAATAATATGTAAAATAGATAATAATAATAATAGATAAAATGGATAAAAATAATAAATAAAATGGATAAATGGTCATAGATGACATAGATAATAGTAATATATAAAATGGATAATAGTAATAGATAAACTAAATAATAGTAATAGATAAACAATGCAACTTGGAATTCTAGACTAAAAATGCACCTTATAGGTCAGAAATTGCATAAACTGCGTACTTTGGCTGATCGAGTTACACTGGTAATATTGTCATATATCAAAGGAAATTGAAAATCACATACTTTTAGATCAACATCTTTATGTTTTCAGGACATATGCGATAGAAAATGAAATCTAAATATCAATATATTAAGTTGTCGTTGTATTATATTTCACGAATGTATTTTTAAAAATGTCGAAATAAATGTTCTTCTGGAAAAGATTGTGACAGATTACTTTTGTAAATTTTAGGAGGAGAATGCGTCAAGACTGTGTGTTTTATTATAGATGCCCCCTGCATGGAAACAGATATGTGATGTCCCTCGCATTCGCTTTTGATAAAGAGGAAGATCTTTATCATTTTGCGTTCAGCATTCCTTATGGTTATTCTCAAGCCCAACGTTATGTCCATGATTTGAACGCTCGAGACTTGAATTTTGTGAAAGTTGAAACTATTGGCCTATCGCAGGTAAGTTTTGTCTGCCTATCTATCCGTCCAACAAACAAGCATGACATAAAATCTTGAATGGATGGACATTCATTGTTTTGAATTTATTTACTTTCTTTTTTCTGTTTCAATGTAAATTTTTACATGATTTTTTAATGGGAATTTATGGACCCAATTAAGAACATGAATCGTCATACGAAGTTCGTTCACTTCTCATTGCAATCAGTACTGATCTTCGATACTTGAGGTAATTGCAGTTTGTAATTTGCGTATGTTAATTACATGAGACATGTCTTTGAATGATGAATGACAGAAGATTTCGGCAGGAAGCGGTACGGCCACGTCATGTTCTAAAACGTTAAGGGTCTTAGAAATTGATGAAATGACAAGGCCTTATTTAAAATTAGAAACATTTCCTACCTTTCAAATTAAAACTAATTCTTTTAGCTACATCATATAAAATCTTCAATACGGGTTTCATAAGTTTTATCATCGATATGCCTTCGCAGATATCAATATATTTTGGGAGATAACGTTAAGGTTCGTTATTACAAAAATATTATATTGCTATTTTGTTTATTTTCGAACGGTTCACAGAATCTTTAAGATGTTTTGAAGTTTTTATTAGTCTTAAATTTTTATGTAAGGAAATTTGAAAACGAACGAATAAATAACCAGCAATTATAGATATTAACCTGCTTATTTTAAAATAAATAAAAAAAATATCAAAATATTCTTGAAATTATTTCTTAACAAATAGTGATTCAACTGGAAAGCATTTTTTTTTTGGGGTACTTGGAAAAGGAAAGAACGTTGTTATATCTTATTTAATAATCGAAGTTTTTGCAAAAAAAAATAAAATATTTTTCAAAGTTTGGATGAGTTCCACGGCAGGTGAAGATTTATCTGTGAAGACAACACACGCGGGAAAAAAACGCTCGTACAAATGAAATACGCGGGAAAAAACGCCATTTTGAAAAAACATGATAGATACTGAAAAAAAGGTTTTCCATTTTCTGTTACTAAGCGGTCTCAGGTATTTACTGAAAGGATAAATTTCAGTCTACTCAGTAGTACTCACAATCGGACCTTCCAGGTAATTACAGTTCTTCACAAGAGGGGAAAACTCGCATCCTCGCTGAAAGGAAAGGGAAAAAAGGGAAAAAGGTCCCTACGGACAGTAGTGCCTGTTCCAATAACGACCATGTGCTGGAGCAAAATGACTTCTTTTACAGAAGGAGCTTATGGCTCCCAGGAGAACGGTGCAAATGGGAGGCGCTAAACTTTTTTTACAGTCATCCAAGAGACGGTTAAAAACAGGGTGCAGGGGCCCTTTTTATCATGGTGGTATAGTTTCAAGAGAGGGATAGATTTTTATGGGATTTCGCGTGTGTGAAGAAGGAGCATTTCTCCACCTCCATATATCATGACAAAAGGAAAGGCTCCAGCAATTTTTAGTATGTTGCTCTGTAAATTCTATACCGTGTTGATATAGTCGAACCATATTGACGATCAGTGAGCTAAAACAGCGCGGAATGAGGCGTTTATTTACAAATTTTTGCAGGAAGAAAACCCATGATTTTTTCTTTAAAAGTTGTAACTGTTGTTGCTTGAAAATTTATAGCATTTAAAAAAAATTTTAGGGCTCATGTAAATCCATTTTCCAAGCTATTACACTGAGAAAATGAATGATTTACAATGTTATGCAAATGACTGTAAATTTTTTATAAGAAATTTTAATGTTTTTTCTAACTTCCCGTAAGTTTTCACTTCAAACTTTTGGAGAATTAGCTAGTATATACATAGAGATAATCGTCCTATTGCTAAAAGTGAGGGAATATTTCATTGTTATGTCAATATGTGCAGGTATTAATATTGGACTGAAGTCATTATTACACCAATTTCACTATAAAGCGTTTTAACCCTAACCTGAGACAGCAATATCTCTGGCCGGTTTTGTGGCCGACAAGCATATTGTGTAAGAAGAAGAAGAAGAAGACGAAGAAATTCGCGGCTTCTTGGCATTTGATCAAGAAAATATGTAAAAAATTATGGAATTTTCATAATTCATTCGTTGAATTTTCAGTTAGATCAGTGTATTGAAAATCTTACTAAAATACGGATAATTTTCTAAAATCATTTACTAAAAGCGCTTTAAATACAGCTCTTTCGCCGTTCTGAAGACAGTAATTCGCGAAAATTTTAATTATTTTTTTCAACTTTTTATATTTATTTTACTTACTTACGCTTTTATTTATGTTACATATTCCGTATTCATGTTTCCTGTGTTACTATTACTTTCTGAAATCAAATTTTACGTATATCTAAATCATATTTCTGGTTGTCCTGTTTCAGCACTACTGTACTGAATCAACTTGCGCAATCATGAATAATTCACGTGCTTATATTGATACTACCTAACCAGAATGTTAATTTAGTTCTTACGCAAACCTTTTGCTTCTTTTCTCGTACAGTGGATTTGGTATTCTTTTTCTCATTTAGTTGAAAACCCGTGTTGTCGGTGCTCAAAACTGTTCTCTTACAACACCCCTGCAGAAATAAAAACAAGCTGTTGTATGCTCCAATCAATATGAGTTATTGATGAAATAATATAAATTAATATCTACATAAGTTAATATGAAATATTGAGTATGTTTCTGAGAGGATACTCAAGTTCCATTGATATATGAAAACCATCAGTTAATAATAATTCATGGTCAAATTACGTTAATGTATAAACAACCATGAATTAATAATAATTCATACTCAAATTCCATTAATGCATGAATAATTATTACTATAGGTTATGAACTGGGTCATTATTGTCTGAGAGGTGAAGTAAAAAAATTCTGATAGAAAAATCATCATTTTATTCCTAAATTTCTTAATTATATAATTTATTAATATTATATAATAATTAGAATTTATGATATAATTTATGAGATGCACTTTCTGTAACCGTATAAGACCTTCATGTAAGTTTGAATATACCCCCCATGTCGTTCCCTGAATCTACAAGTAAAGGACTACGAAACAAAAGGTTCGTAGAAGCATAAATCGAGAACCGTATTTCCATAAATGCTTTGGTGAAAATGACTGAACCTAAACAGACATCTTTTTTAGAAAATACTCTACCTTGTCCTTTAAAATCTTTGAGTTCGATATTATCCAAGGTTCAGCGTTGCACAGGTTGAAAACTTTTGTCCTCGGTGGTAAAGAATGGTAAAGCCTTCATAGCGAACTATCGAAATAAAAGCAAGCTAATATCTGCGGTTCTGTTGGACCCCTAATTGCAGCTAGTATTCGTTTTTTCTATTCACTACATTCAGTTGAACTTTGTGGTCGTTTAATCCCATTGATATTGTTGTTCGCAGTTTCATTCATTCCAAGGAATCATTTACAGTTGTTGAGGTCTTCATTCTGAGAAAGATTTGAGGTGTGAGTTGAAGTCTTCATTCTGAGAAAGATTTGGGGTGTGAAGCCGTCTTATTACACAAGGTAGTGGAAGACGTTTCATAAAAGAAAGTTTTAGATCACGTATAAAGAATCACGACAACTTTCCGCTAGTTTTATTATGTTTTCCTCTATTATTACTGAGTTTCATTGTACGGATTTGACGAGGACGGAGTTGAAATGAAAGATTCTGAGCTTCTATTGGAAGTTGAGAAGATCCGTTCAATGTAATTCTGTGTCAATACAGAAAAGGAAGTTTTAGCTTGTAAGAAAGCGTAAAAAAAGAAGTTCTGGCCAAGTTTCTTAAGCTTGTTAGGAACATTGGAAATACCTGCTAGAATGATAAAGGGACCAGAAGACTGAATTCTAGAAAAGAACTTGATGGTTCCTTGTGAAGTAGGAGCATTAGTTTAACATATTCTTCATACGGCGCGGAATCGTATATTTCGACCAAACTCCTTCGATAGGCATAAGCTATTTTGACCGGCGTACTGCAACAATAATAGTTGAGTATAAGTTCACTCTGACTCAATAGAGCTCTGATTTATTATATAAGAATTTGAAAAATAAATCACATCTTTAAAAACTTTTTAAAAATTCATTTTAAATAATGATTAAAAATTTTCCAGGGCGTCCACCATTATTAGAAACACTCATCAGCAGAGCCCGGATTATATGCGCTGATAATAGGAAAATATGCATGACAATATTCACTAAACATCCCCGAAATATGTATCTATATGCATGTAAAGTTATAAAATATTCACTTAAAATAAAATAAAAATATGCACTTAAGTAATTTTTCAAATTCTTGAAAAATAAATAACCTGCCACTAAAATAAATAGACATTTATTATTAACTAGCTTGGTAGAAAATTTGTTTATATGCGCATAGTTATGTGCTTTACAGAGAATATTTTTATCGCCTTATATCACAATGTGTCTTTCAATATTCTGAAGAGTTAAATCTTATCTTCTATTGTACAATAATATTTTTATGGCAGCGAAGTTTCTTCCCACATCTACCGAGATTGTTGAACAGTATTTATAAAATTTTGCTTAAGCAGCCGTAGGTCTTCTTTCGAAAACTTTTGTTGTGAATGATATTAGAAGAGTTATAACCAAGATGATCAGCAGTTCGAACTTTATTACAAATGACAGTAAAATAATTGACGTCGCTCAGCACGTTGGCTTGCGTATTCACAGATTAACATCTCGCCAAAGACTTGGTAGTTCGTTAGTGTCACTCCAGGGAAGAACGCCAGCACTAGCATCGCCCTACTGCTCCCAATGGCACATGAGCTATACGCATATGGTAAATGGACAGGGTACTTACCCAACAACTTTACATCGTTGCCATTTATAAAACAGTTAACTTTTTTTTTTTTTTACTGAACACGGTCTTCAACTTTGGTTTTGCCTTTTACCAACCACCATTGCCGTAACCCCACTACCTTCTTTTATACTATTAACTAACCAAG
>QLNU02003225.1:58722063-58738891 GCA_006491805.2 Dysdera silvatica | reverse complement strand
AAATGGAAGAAGGTTTATGGTAAACACTTAAACGATATTCAGAGCCTGTTTTCATGACCAGAACGTCCAGAAAGGCAAGTTTGTTGTCAACTTTGCATTCAACTGAGAATTGAATATGATTATTAAACGAGTTGAGATTATGGGTGAGAACCTTGAGATCTGTATTATTATCATCTAAAATTGCAAAAATATCGTCTACATACCAGACCAAAAATTTTGAAATGGAAATGTTAGTGAATTTTTTCTTCGACATAATGCAAATAGATATTTGATAAGATAGGAGACAATGGGTTTCCCATAGCGAGGCCTTCTGTTTGTTGGAAGAACTTATTTTGGAAACTGAAGCAAGTTTGTGAAATACGAATTTCGGTCAGGTTGGTAAGTTCACGTACTACAAAATCAGTGTAGTGGAATTCCTTCATGCGTCGTGCTAGAGACTGAAGGGATCCATGGATCGGAACATTCGTGAAGAGGCTTTTCACGTCAAACGAGACCATTGGGTTTGAAGTGAAAGGAATGTCACGAAGCCTGTTAGCGAATTGCAAGGAGAAATTCTTTCCGTGCTTATTACTGCAAAACCCGCTTCGTTTTCAACAGAAATTGGCAAGGGAGGTGGATGGTGCGTTTTATTTTATTTAGATGAATATTGACGGATCTTTCTGATGGCGATAGCGGTCATCTTGAAGCAATCTTTCCACTCCATCCAAATATTGTTGCTTGTCAAGAACGACAATTTGGCCTCCTTTGTCCGCTTTTGTAATGAGAGTCTTTCATCCGACTGAGGTCTTTCAATACGTTGTGATCATGGCAACAAGTTCGTTTTAATGATGTTATTGGATTACAAAAAGTGACAAGGAGGACAAATTGTCGTTCTGACTAGCAACAATATCTGGATGGAGTGGAAAGATTGCTTCAAGATGACCGCTATCGCCATATCAAGAAAGATCCGTCCAATATTCATCTAAATAAAATAAAACGTGCCATCCACTTATGCCAATTTTTAGATAAAAAAACAAAAAGCAAGTTATTCCGTCTATTGCTAACATTGCTCGCCTATATGCACTACACAAAGTCCATAAGGCGGGCATGCCGTTTCGTCCTATAGTCTCAAATATTGGCACCGCATGTCACGCTCTTTCAAAGCATTTAGCGCAAAGATTTTCTCCATTACTATACAATAACTCCTTTACAATCAAAAATTCTCTGCACTTCGCTAACAGGCTTCGTGACATTCCCTTCACTCCAAACACAATAGTCTCATTTAACGTAAAAAGCCATTTCACGAATGTTCTGATCCAAGGATCCCTTCAGTCTCTAGAACAGCGCATGAAGGAATTCCACTACACTGATTTTGAAGTTTGTGAACTTACCAACCTGACCGAAATTTATATTTCACAAACTTGCTTCAGTTTCCAAAATAAGTTCTTCCAACAAACAGAAGGCCTCGCTATGGGAAACTCAGTATCTCCTATTTTATCAGATATCTATTTGCATTATGTCGAAGAAAAAATTCACGAACATCTTCATTTCAAATTATGGGTCCGGTATGTAGACGACATCTTTGCAATTCTAGATGGTAATAATACTGATCTCAAGGTTCTCACCCATAATCTCAACTCGTTTAATAATCATATTCAATCCTCATTTGAATGCGAAGTTGACAACAAACTTGCCTTTCTGCACATTCTGGTCATGAAAACAGACTTCGAATTTCGTTTAAGCGTTTACCATAAACCTTCTTCCATTTCGTTGCCACCACACTGTTCATCAGCACACCCAATGTCTCAGAAAATGAGCAGTTTTTACTGGATTGTATTCAGTGTATCAAAATTTGCTCTACTGAAGAAGACCGGAATAAGGAACTCGAGTTCATCAAAAACATTGCCATATTCCGAAACTGCAAACCGTCTATTGTTGATCGGGCCGTAAAAAATTCTCCTCCAAAAAACCGGACACACATCTTTCTCCCAACAGCATTCCTATTTTATAGACCATCTGCTTACCGTTCGTTCCCAATATCAGCACTAAAATTGCTACTATTCTTAACAACTTTAATTTTAAAGTCTCTTTCACGCCCATCAATAAACGTTGTATTTCAAAACTAAAAGACTCGGTTTCGGATCACAACTCATGGGGGGTATTTATGAAATCCCATGCTCGTGCTCAAAATCGTGCATCGGCCAAACTCGTCGTGCACTCCGTTTCAGGATTAAAGAACACCGGGCATACGTACAAAAACAAGAATTGACTAAATCACCCATAGCCGTTCATTGCTGGTCTTTGGACCACAAATTTAACTTCGATGAAGCGAAGTTAATCTACAAACCTCCATCTCCAGCTGATCTTAATTTTTTTTTTAAACTTTTTTAATCCATCAAAACATCGAGCACCTGGTGAACGATTTATCTATTACGGCCAATATCCATCCGGCGTGGTCACGTTTTCTCCTCTTAAAATTTCACCAATAATTTTTTGTCATATACTTTAATTAAAAAAAAAAATTTAACACAATCCAACTTTCCCCTTATAGTCCACATTCATCTGGCTCGACCGATAGAAGGCGCCAATCCACCAACATCACCCACAACCTTACCCTTTATACAATAAACAATCGTACACTCGCCCTTACGAGCGATGTACGCTTAGATTTTTTACTTCTTTGATGAAAGCTCAAGGCTTTCGAAAAACGTTTAAAGCCGAATAAATTTTCGTTCCAAAAACTGTGCCTATTGTGTAATATATTAATCATCGAGTGTTTAGCACAGTGAGTCGATCTACTATTACAGTTTAAAGATTGTTCGCCACTGTATTAGACAATACTGATTTCATTTGTAGCCATAGCTATGAACCAAGAACAGAAAACGACTGAGAGTATCATAGCAATAGAAACGAAAAATATATTTATTTTGAATACTGACGTCTTTAAACCGATTTTTCAGCAAAACAATAATAATAGAATTTTTATTGACGACAAAATATTTTCGAATGGTACTATGCGAAAGCTATGCAAGAACATATAAATTACTTTATATTAATAATTTGGGTTAAGCCTATATTTTCATTCTAAATTGTAAATAAATTGTCTGCGTTAAAACTAGTTCGAGAAACTTCATTTCCAGCAGAAAAGAAGAAACTTTTCGCAACGGATTCGATAGTATTAAAATAATATTTTTCGAAAAAGAAATTCTATAGGTATATATATATCCATACAATATAATTGCATTACTTTTAATTAGAAGGACAAAAATCGATACGCGATTATCATAGTTTCTTACCGTTTTTCGATCGACAAAATAAGATTTAAATGCGCTTTTAAAGAAATATATTAATAGATTTTCTATCTTGCATACATTGCAAAATACCTTAAATTAAAAAACGCTTTAAAATGCAGCAAAAACTCTTTATGACATTAAAAACTCTTATTTTCTCACGTTAAATAAATACGGTCCTTAAGAAAAATAATTATCGTTTGAATAAATTTAATAATAAAAATAATAATAAATAGTTATCGTTTGAATAACTTTAATAATAAAAATAATAATAAATAGTTATCGTTTGAATAAATTTAATAAAAAATAATAATAAATAGTTATCGTTTGAATAAATTTAATAATAAAAATAATAATAAATAGTTATCGTTTGAATAAATTTAATAATAAAATAATAATAAATAGTTATCGTTTGAATAAATTTAATAATAAAAAAATAATAATAAATAGTTATCGTTGAATAAATTTAATAATAAAATAATAATAAATAGTTATCGTTTGAATAAATTTAATAATAAAAATAATAATAAATAGTATTAAATAATTTAATAATTAAATTTACGTTCATCATAAAAGAAAGTTAAATAACAGGAAATCTTTGCAAATTATAAAGTGTACGCAACTTACACCCCGTGACTCATCTCACACACACACACACACATGAATTGTGACTTTTTATTTAAGGGGGATGATAAACACTTGGAGATTGCCCGCTTTTAAAGTTACGATAGGCCACTGATGTACACATATAAATACGCACATACTAGTAAAAAATAAATAAATAAGAAGGGATTTTATTTCTATGTTTAATTACTTTTTCGTGTATCAGTATATACGTCATTAATTTGTTTACGAGATATTTAACACCCCAAATCATATGACGCGATGTATCTCCGTCTTAAATGACGTATATTTTAGAAAAATAATTAAAAAGTTTGTTCGAACGGATCTGGCATCCGCAGTTCTAATGCGCAAATAAAACAGTCTTTAGCGAACCTAGCGGGCAAATGCATCAAGAATAATTCTTCCGGCTCTTGAATATCACCAAAAAGAACATAGTTGATGGCTGTGAATGCGTCGTTCGGATCTGAACGGTTTTTGAACATTTGATGTTCAATAACTCAAACGCTTTAATATCTATATCGCCAGCCCATAAAAAGCATTAAAAAATTCTCAGACGCAGATAAGGAAAATCACTTTTCGCTGAAGAAACGCTTTCCGCTACAAATATTCGACAATTTGCTAGAGCACGAAAATAAATTTGCATAAAAAAGGGCAAGCATAGACGCTGAGAGCGGATTTTTTCTTCGCCGCTTTTTTTGCAGCATATGGTTCGTGGAATCTAAACCGGCGTTGAAAAAATGAGAAAAGAAAAGAAGAGGAAGAAGAAGAAGGGGAAAAAAGCCAGGAAAAACAGCGAAATTACGCTAGAAACAGTAGATTTGAAATGGCGAGAGGAAGAGAAAAAAAAATCCTTCCGCATTATAATGGCACATTTCAAAAAGGCTCTTTCTACGGGGGTCGGAATAAAATTTTGATGGAGTCCGAAAAATCTGGTATTGTTGATTTGGAGTGCCACATTCAGTTCAATAAATGGCTAAACCATTGTTTATCAAGTGGTTGTCGATTGATATAGAATGTGGGGAAAACTTGGAAATTGGATTTCACAAGACTAAACGTAGATTAATTTTGCGTGATTATGTATTATAAATTTTTCATATGTTTTCGACAATGAATGAGCAATAACACTGCGCCACAAACTTATGAAATAATGATCCGAGGAAACCGCATTTTTCAGAGTTCAAGAAATTTATACAAAAACATCAATAAGTAAATAGATAAATTGTTTGAATTATGTTTTCCTTGAATTTGTTTATTATTTTTTTAATATTTCCAAGAAGAAAGAAATGATTGCAGATATTAAGGGAAGCATTGAAATTTGTTTCATACCCGCCGTTTGTACCTGCACAATATTGAGGCCTGGCAGTTTTTTACTTCCCGTGCAGTGGGAACTTACTGTGAAAATTTTGACAGAAAAGTGGACACGGTTGCTTTGGCCACTGATGATGATGTTGTTTGTTCTGATAATTAAGTAGTCATCTGAAGTGACTCAAAAGCAGCCATCATTACATTCGTACCTGAGTGTTACCATAACTCTCTACGAGTACACTATTGTGCGGAGTCCATAAACTTAGCATTTAACAGAAGCAAATCAATTACACTACAATGGATTATGTCATTACGATGTATTTGGTAATGAGAAGGATGATCAACTTGCCAAGCTGGGTTCATTCCTGCAATTACCTAACCTTCCAGTTGAAACTGTTAAAAGAATTATCAAATCTAGTTTAAAAATTAAGACACAGGCAATTACGATACACTGATAAAATTATTATTATTGGAAAAAATGGGAACTGTCTCCTGAAATAAACAACGGTAGAAGGGCTTTCAAGGAAGGTCCTGGTAGTTTGCTTCAGACCTACGATTGGACATGACTGCTTGCAACACCTCTATCGAAATAAATTGACCAATTCACTCTCACATTTCCTTTATGTGAACTTGATCTAATGACAGGGAACTATCTCGTTTTCTGCCGAAGTCTACAAAATATCACGAGCGTTAATTCTGTGGGAAATTTTTTTTGCTTTTTCTTCTACCTGTCAAACCGATATCAGGCCGCTAGAACACTAATGACCGAAAGGCTAGAAAAGGGCGTTGGACAAAAACAATTCTGTACTGGATTATTTTTAATAGTTTCCCCATAGGCAGGCAGAGCCGTTTCCAGGCGTTTTGCTGCTATTATCTTTTAACACAGGATGTCAAGAAATCAAAGTAAAAGGGTCAAAATACGTGAAATAGTATCAAACTTTACTGAGTTGATTAAAAGTAAGGTAAAGAATCCAAAAACAAAAAGAAAAAAAAACAACGTATCTTTTATATAAACTAAATAAGTGTCAAAACTCATACTTTTTCTTGAGACTATTAAACTCGCTTGGTCTTAACAAACGCTTTCTCGTTCTGTAGTTAGTTATTCGATCAAACAAATGTTTTTATGATGATGATGATACAAAATAAATAATAATAAATAAGTCCTCGATTCGCAACATCCTCCCCCCCCCTTTTTTTGAATCGACTGCCTAGGTTGACTCAAACGAATAACTGATTAAATTTAGAAGGTCTAATTTTTCCAGTTTCTTGACCACGCGTCCTTTTCTTTTCATATCTACCTCTATCGCTCCAGGATTTTCCTAACTTTCTCTTAATGACGTTTCTCTTGATGACCAGGGCTCTATTTATAGAGGGTGCACTCCTTGTACAGGCCGTATGAGTATTCCACATTTTATCTTTAACTTTACAATACGGACTACGCCATCTTTTCCCAAAATAAGCGCGATAACTCTGGCCAAAGGCCAGTGGATACGCTTCTTAAAATCGTCAACGACGAGTACCACTTCTCCTATCTCCAGTTTTCTAGGTGATATTGGTTTATTTAGTTTTTCCACTAGAAAAACTAAATAAACCAATATCACCTAGAAAACCAATAGTAAATATTTTCTAAAACGTTGTCTTAAAATCCTGGAGCAATTTGGCGCGGTATCTCACTTTCTTCAAAAGATGATGAGAATCCACTGAATCCTATGTCTAAGACTCCCAAAGAACGAGTGTCTAACAAAAACATGGCCGGTGTTAATGGCACCAAGTCCTCCGGATCCTCAGGTAAGTAAGTCAGTGGTCGCGAGTTCATGATGGCCTCACTGTCATATAACACTGTTAAAATCTCTTCATAATTCAATAAAGCCTTGTCTTCTTAGAAGTGTCTGGAAATTCTTTCGAAACAAGGTTAAGTAAATGAGTAATCCTTGCTCCTAGGAGGAAGGGACTTGAAGAGATGCAGAAGACTACTCTACAATGTCTGTAAATTGTTTCTTTCTCATCTGGACAAAAGAAACGCAGAAAATCTCTGTGCTCAGGAGCTATTACTATTTGTAAGAAGGCTTTCTCTATGTCGTCTGTAAGACCAATAGGATACATCCTAAACCTATCAATGCTATCTGGGACCAATTCCAACAAATATGGACCTTTTTCGAGACGATCATTTAATGAAATGTTACCCCTTATTCTACACGAAGCGCCAAAGACAGGGCGGATCCTCGTTGTTTTATCATCCTGCTTCAGTATGGGTCGGTGAGGCAAATAGTAACCACATGAAGTTATTTCATTGTCAGGTAACTTTTCAATGATGTTTAAATCTAGCCATTCTTGAAACACCCTTTGGTAATCTAAAAGATTTCCTGATGATCTTTCCTTTTTTACACATGCTTCTATTCTAGTTGCAAAACTGCCTCTTCGTTTGGACATAACAAGAAATTCTCAGCTCTCCAAGGTAACAACACGTGATACCGACCACTGGGTAGTACTTCACATGTGTTTTCAAAATGCGCCATCGTTTGGGAGTAGATTTCCTCAGGTGTTGCTTTGTTTTCAGGATCTTTGATCCGCAATGAATCTAACTCCCACAATTACGCAATACAATGAAAGCTTGTATGTAAGGAAACACTTGGATCGTCTACCATATTGACTTCAATTTTCTCTTTATTTTGTTTTCCCATAATTATCCATCTCAATTTGGTTTCCACTGCCGTCAGTCCGTAATTTAACCTTTCAAGCTTTTCGGTTAGTAGTTTTCCAGCCACGTCTGTCCAATCAATAAGTCAATTTCGTTTGGAGACCCAGGCATATCTGTCAGTAGGATAGACTCCCTTTTGAACGATTTTATTACTTTTTTATCCTCTAGGCGGAGAGTTTCATGTCGGTGGGTGCCAAGGCAGTTGGACGACATGCTAAAAGGCAAGCGAAGGATTGCTTCACTGAATCATCTACAACGGTATGCCGAGGACGGTGGAAGTTTCCTGGACAGTAATGTTACTGGCGATAAAACGCAGATACTGCATTTCATGCCGGAACCAAAGCAGCAGAGCATGGTGTGGAAACATCTGGGTTCGCCTCTGACAAAAAAATTCCGTTCAGTGCCATCTGTTGGGAAAGTGATGTTAACGGTCTTCTGGGATCGCCCTGAACCGATCCTGCTGGATTTCAAGGTGCACAAGGACCACAAGGTGCAACCATCAATGCCGACAGTTATTGTTCCACACTGTCGCGTGTGAGGGTAAAACTTCTAAAAAAAACTCCTTCATAAAACTTCTTTTTTGGCATATTGAGTAAATAAAAAATATCAAGGGATATTAACTGGAAAAACCAAAATTTGTTACGAAACATAAAATAAGTCAAATAATTGTATGATACGAATTTAATTAAACCTACCACGATTCTTTACTCAGAAAGTTTACAATGGGGGTTACATGTTTACAATGGTGGTTATAGAGCTATAGCTCCATTTATTCATACGTATATATATATGCAAAATTCCACCGTAGTGGGGGGTTACGATCGCCAACAACCTCCCCACTGCATATGCCACTGAAGATACTCACAGGAGAGCAGTAAAATATATACTGAAATAAAAAATAGAACATCGAAAGAAGATTCTGACTTTCGTCCTTAGTATAGTAAACTTTTTCTTTAACATCTGTCAAAGGAGAGAAAAAGAAAAGGACGTTAGACAGACAAGGACGTTATTTTATTTATCTATCTTTAATTCTATTTATTATTCAGGACACAAAGGTTACATGTGGTCTGAAGGAAGTTCGGGGGGAAGGAAAGCCGACAGGAATCAAGACTTAACAAGCCCCGGACTCCACAAAAATATCGCAATGAATATAATGTTACACAAAGATGGATATAAATTAAGTATGCACAAACTAAGCAACAACAAACTAAATATACACGAAATATAATGGGAAAATTCAGGGATAAATAAATAAATAAATAAATAAATAAAGAGGCTAAAAATAAAATACTTGTATAGGAAGAAAATAACAGAGACATCATAGAATAATAAAAACACCACATTAGATAATGAAATTCATCAAAAATGAGTTCAACCGGATGAAAAACATCATTATTGAAGGAGTTTGCTCTATTCCAGTTTAAATTATGTAAATTCGAAAAGAATATGACCAGTTATTGAGTTACAAATTCCCCCAGTTTGTGAACCGCGAATAAAGGCAAGTAACAGTTAAAATTGAAATTCAATTCTAGTACCGGATATAAAATAATCATTAAACAATGAACTTTTTCTTATGAAGCTATGTCTTGTATTTCCTACGATTTCTAAAACGTTTGAAGTAATTTCATTGGCGGTGTTAATATCTATAAACAGAACTGCCTTCGGTGGTCCTATTTTCCAACTCCCCGTCTTACCTATGACTCTCTCTCTCTCTATGTTAATCGGCGGATAAATATTTCCATATAAAGCTTAATTGCAGCTATTCTTATGCAATAGAGCTTGATAAATTAACACGTCATGGGCAAGGGATCTGTCGAGTCAGGCGGGTGTCGAAGCATCGAGGTAGAGAGAAATTTAGAAAAAAAAGAACTTGTAACAATTTAACTTAAATTTGTAAAGAACAACAATATAATTTTCCAAATATTTGTTACTTTCATATAAGCATTTTAATCGTTTTTTGTTTATATTAAATTATATCGTGACGTCCTCCCATCTACTATAATCGGCTAGGCGGTTTGTGTAACGCCCTCTCCCGTTAATTCTAATGGTACCACGGGACTATTTTTCGTGAACGAACTATACAATACTCTTACTGTATACATATGTATATTGTACTATACTTACTAATGCTTATTGTTTAAAAAAATATTCCAAGAGATTTGTTTGCTCTATATTATTTTCTTTTCTTAGCATATCATTTTGTAACAACGAATTAGATTGTTTATTCCTTCACGCAACTTCGAAGAACGTTCAAGGTTAGTATCTGCATCCATAATCTTCTGCTTAAAAAGATCCCAATACGAAATATTTCTTTTAATTATTTTAAAGTGATTTTTTTTTTGTTATCGTTTCCACTTCTTCATCTTCTTCTGCATCGTACATTTAAATCTGAAATTTAAATGCGGCGACAGCCTCATTGGAGACGTTTCTGAATAATTATTATTATTATGGTACTATAATTATTGTATTAGTATAATTAGTATAATTATTGTACTAGTATAATTATTGTATCAATATAATTATATATTGCCGTACTAGTATAATTATTGTACTAATTATATAATATATAAAATATTAATGGTATGATATAATATATATATGGTATTATATGAACACATTATATATACATACATATTACAGGCAACAATATTAAAATTAATTTAAATAATATCTAAAAACATTTTTTTGGTTTATCGTTGTTCAGTACCTTCAAATACCGCAATAAATCGAATCTATTAGCGCAATATTCGAAATCTGGTATCAAATTGCAAACCGCAATAAATCGAAATCCGCAGTAATCGAAACCGAAATAACCGGGGTTTTCCTGGATTTTATAATCTTCTACAAAAACTCGCTAACTTCTGGCGACTTTTATAAAATGGAATTTCGTTGCTTCAACAACATTAAGACATAAAGATGGAGAACCTGTATATAACGTTTTTTTTAATGATGAGGCAACCCCCGAAGTTTATGCAAATTCTAGCTGGCTCTAGCATTAGGTATCTTTCTTTCATAATTGCTCTTAAATTAAGAAATAGGATTGGAGATTATGTTAAGGATTAGCTTGTCTTTAAGCATTTTTAAGCTTTCATAAATCCTTTCAGCATCATTTTTTTCGGTTTCAGGACTCCTGATTTTTATGGGATTTGGAGCAAAAGCTGAAAAATTGCTCGGCTCATTTCTTTATGGAAATAAAGGAAACTGATGCATAAAATTCAAACGTCAATTTATTCTGAGATTAAACACTCTTTAAAATTAATTATTTGAAACGTTTTCATGACTTAAAAGTATAATTTTAGAAAATATTTAATTGATTTAAATTCAACTTGGCAGACAAAGTCTTTCCAATTTTTGCCGAGTATATTCTATTTATTTTTAAATTTAAATTGTTTTAGGTAAGTATTTTAAAGCTTAATTTTGCTACGCATATTGCTGAGTAGTTATAGTTTATCAGCTGTCTGATATTTCAAAGTTAATAACGATGTCTATTTCTGGATAGAGTAGTTAAGAAAGTTATAATTATATTCAATACTTAAGGAAGTTTTCCGAGGAGATCAAATTTCTATTATGCAATGGAAGACAATTTAAAGCGCGTTCAAATATCATAAACAGCCTTTTTCAGTACTATGCATTCCTATTAAATAATTTCGATGTTCCCACATCCTCGATATTTTCTAATACCTGATTCAAGCAAAGATGTGTTCAGTGCATATTTTAATTCAAATTAAATTTTACAATAAATGCTTTAAAAGTTTTGATTTTCGAAGTACCAATCATGTAATGAAATAATTTTCAAAGTACGGAAGGATTGAGGTTTTCAGAATATATTGCACTCCCGGATTTAAGAAAGAATAAATGAATGAATAAAGATGCATATCATAAGACGTTCCTACGCGTAATTATACTTTCGTGTTAACGTTCTGTAAAAGACTTTTTTAACACAGTGTATATGCGATATGAAATCTGTTATAGTTTGCTATATTAAGCTATTAATTATTATAAAAGCGATTTACACATTAAGCCGTTAATTAGTAGAAGGTTGGTTATAATTATTTGAAAAGTTTATGAGATATAGTATTACCCTTCGTGGGGATAACACAGTTGCCAAATGTTAGCCGACAAGCAAGGCCACTGGAAGGAGGTTGTAATTTTTTGTGAAAAATTAACAAGAAATAACAGTGGTACCAGCGTTTACAGAGCTCAAACTAGAGCTGTTTTGTAAGAGAAAGAGAGAGAGAGAGAGAGAGAGAAGGGATACCGTCCAAGTCCGGAATAGCGCAGGGGACCTCTTGGTAAGAACCGGAGTACTATACCCCCTATAGACTACCGGGACAACGGGAACGGTGGCTTTTCTCTTTGTATTAAAAAGAGAGAAAGGAAAGGATCGAGAGGGCGAGAGAAAGACACAGAGAATTATCATACATAATCAGGCATTTTGCTCCCTTTGAAAAAATAGTTTTATTTTGCATTTCAGTAAATAGCATGATTGTCTTTGACTTCTGCTACAACATCAACTCGTCTACGCAAAGTTTTTTAACAAATTTTAATAGTTTTCGACGAGAATATCCTTCCTTTACTTCTGCAAAATCATTTTCAGAGAAAAGTTTGAAGAAGATCGCTGTAGCTGTTACTCCAGTTCGTGCCATAGACTTCCATTGAGTTAGCCCACGACCCTCTGAATTTTCCAATCCAACATATCAACCCCATTCATAACAAATCACTACTAGGTATACTGTACTATGTGGCAGGGAGTCTTTTAATGCTGAAAAGGCAGTGACTACTTTCACAATACACTGTCACAATGTAGGAAGAGCAGAATTGTCCAGAGTGATTAGATATGGATTGCAATTTTATGGCTCTCAACACGACAATAAACGGACAGAGCTCTATTTAGGTGAAATAACCTCACATCATAACAGAACCGTCGTTACACTTGATTGCTGCAGCAACACAATCCTTCACATGCTGTTCTCTGGGTCGATTCCATACATACATAACAAATCCATCGGAGGAGAACAATAAACACCATGCCTCTCGGCTCCAAACCACTAATTTCCAATCATCTATAGTTCAGGAATTACGGATAAGATACCAATCCAAGCTTCGTTGTGCATTCATGGCAGTGCCATATAGTTTCTGCGAGGCTTCACTGTCACCATATCTAACCTTGTGCCACTTTCTAAAACTGTTTATGGTAATGACAAAGATGCTCAAGCGTTTCTTATCTTCAAAGTGAAGTTTATTGCAGTGGACAAGAAAGACATTACAACGTTTTAACTGGAATTTTGCTAGTATGCTCATTGTCTTTGAGCAATCTCTTATGGTGTTTATTTTTTCAATAATGACATCGTTGTTCTGTCATCTTTTCATGATTTCACCTTCCGTTGAATTAGATATTTTTGGTTTTAATGTCACATTTGGAAATGTAACTGATATAAAATCGAAACATTTAATAATAATGTGGTAAATATTGGCTAAATATTATTATTCTGTATGTGTTCTGGCACTTGGGGTGTTTCGGTATAAGATTGAAATGCGGAGAATGAAGATTTTCTTCTAAAAGTTATACGGATGTTGCGTATGATAGCTTTCTGACTATTCGACGCGTGTTCAAGAATAAGCTTTTGCATCCCGACGTAAGTGTTGGGGCTAGTGTTAAGTGTTTTCAGATTTTCGTGGAGTGAGGTTGGCATTAGGCTTGTGGCTGAGAGAATTATAGGTACAATGTTTCTTTCCATGTGCCACATGCCTTTGATTTCGTACCTGAAGCATTGGCATTTGGTCATTTTTGTGTACGTGGCCTGTGTATTGTTTGTGATAGAGATTGCTATGATGGCTCGTCAAACCATTGTTTTTGTCTGCTGACCACCTGCAGGCCAGCTGCAAATATTGAGGCGCCATTGGCGACTAGATATTCGCTTTTGGCGAGCTAGGAACCTCCTTTTTCTACGAGGTGCCTAGACTTTCTTACAGAAACGGGCGAGCACCTTTCTTGTCTGGCAAGCAGGTTCGCCGCGATATGTCTAGCTTTGTTAGTAAGGCCCGCGGTTTCGTTAGACTAAACGAATGTCCTCAGACTAAATGAGTGGATGAGGTATTAAAACAATTTGCGCTAATATGGAAGCGAATTGTTTAAAGTAGCATGCAGAGCACTTGGAGAGATCTTCCTACAGCAGTAGACAGATAATAAATGAATGTGCTATTGATGATACATATATTACCATCCATTAAAAATAAGATAATATTTTTTCTAACAATCAAGAGAGAGAGATAAAATTAAGTAAGTGCTGGGAAATGAAGAGCTTGTAAGTATTGCGAGTTGCCAACACAACGAGAAAATGTAAAATTAATATAATTTTTGATTACGAGAAAAAAAATTATATATATATATAAGTTTCGTGTTCGAATATAAAAACTGTTTTGTAGTTCTGATTCCTTTTAAGTTTAATTGAATCGGAATTTGTAAAACGGGGATATGTTATGTGTTAAATAAATGGCACATACGCCTTTTTTACAAATTCCGATTCCATTATTATTTCAATAAAGTGTTGAAAGAAAGGAACTCTTAATTACCAAAGCATTGGAGTAATTTATTTTAATATCGACAGCGAAATAAGGAATACTAAATCTCTTGAAATATTCATCCAAACAATCAACCTTCTGAAAACTATCTTCACCATCTACAATGGTGACCTGGACCACTATTAAATCTACACAGGTACTGAAAATTGTCAACTGGATCTCTTCAAAGATGAACTGGTAACTCAAAACGTCAAAAAGAAAACTTCTAAAAAAGAAAAAAATGTTTAACGAATAACTGCAGCAAAAATCTTTTGCAGGAATTGTTAAACGTTTCCATAGTCAATTAAAATCATCCATCAAAGCACATGAAATACAAGATGGACGGAGTTATTTCCAATAGTTCTCCTTGGTATACGTGCACAGCAGTGAAAGATGAGATAAACGTATCTTGTGCGGAACTCGTTTATGGAACCACGCTAAAATTACCACGCGATAAGTTAGACACATCAGTTATTCAACCTTGTGAGGAAATTTTTGTAAATAACCTTAGAAATTCCATGCGCCAAGTCAATCCAATTGCAACAAGAAGACCTGTAAACAAAGGATGCCATGTGAATCCTTCTTTAGAACCGTGTTTACACTTATTTCTAAGAATCGATAAATAAAACCTCCGTTAGCTGATCTTTACCCCGGAGCATACAAGATTATAAAACGCAATGAAAAAACTTTCTCCATTGATTAAAATGGTCAAAAAACTATTGTGTCAATATTATGTTCATGTAAAACGACGAAGATGGACATAGTTATTTGTATCTTATCTGCAGCTTGATATATTGAATAAATTTGTACAAACAGTATGTGATATTGTAGAATGAACCTTTATTGATACTGGAACTCAGACTTTTGAGTGTATGACAAACCATTTTTATGAAAAAAAAGAAAGAAAGCATTGCAAAATGCCCATCTTACCCATAGTATGGGTTAGATTGGCATACCAGTTCACATTAGTTATAATCTTTGTATACGTGGCATATAAAGTTTTCAAATCCTTTGGCTCCATCACAAGTTTTGTGGAACCATGTATTGCACTCTTGCCATAAAAACCGCTAAACAAATATTAACAATTAATTTTTCATAGTTCTCAATATCTCAGTCGCAGATTTTTACCCCCTCTCGCGTCCCCCTCTCACGCCCCATCTCACGTCCCCCCCCCTCCTAAACATGCATCCATCCCTGACAATATAGCTTTAAGCCAACACACTAAAGGTTTTTAAAATAATATGCCAACAACATATTACTTCGGGAGCCCATCTTACATACAAATTTTGTGCTCGTCTCACCCCCAACATGAAATTATCATTCTTGGTGTCGTGCCGTAAAAGGTTTGCGACACATCACTCACTTTTTATACCACAAATTAACTTAAACGCCAAATTAATTTCCCCTAAACGTTTCATATCGCTTTCGGTATAATTATATGAAATAAAGCTTACCGATAAGTAAGCATAAAAATTATAAAAAACATTTCTTTACGCTGATTTTTAGAACAGCTGCAAAATACTTCTCTCCTGACAGTTGAAATACCTTTTCCTTCTGGAAACAAACTCATGAACTGAAGTACATCACTATTATACCAACATCAGTTCTTTGCATTGCTTAGAATGGCGTCCACTGTGTCCATCTTTCCCCGCATACCCATCTTCCCCCCCCCCCACTACTCACTTTATAAGTTTCTTGTTCGAACATAAAAAAGTTTTGTAGTTTTGATTTCCTTTTAAGTTTAATTATTATTTCAATAAAGTATTGAGAGAAAGAAACTCTTAATTACCAAAGCATGGGAGTGATTTATTTTAATATCCATAGGGAAATAAGAAATCCTAAATCTCTTGTAGTATCCATCCAAACAATTAAACTTCTGACAATTACCTTCACCATCTACAAGTTCACATCATTTTAAAATTATAATTCTCACGTTATTAACTCGTAATTCAAAAGCTATGGTTTCAAATATTTAATTTTTTAAAAATTTATGGTTGCTAATTTAACGCAATTATCAACCTTGTTTTTTTTCAATTTTATCAAACTCGCGTTTTTTTCTCCCCTTTTGATAACGACAAAAAAAATTGCAAGCTATAGACATCAACTTATCAAAATTCTGCTAAAACTGTATCAAAAATTTATAAATAAAATTAAAACAAAAAATTCTCATTCCTAATATTAGTTCTTGATCTCAATCTGAATTAAAACTACCGAAATGAACTCAGGTTCTACCCTGCCTTTGTGTTTTCTTAAATATGTTTCATTTTCTTAAATGAGGCCACGAATCACCACAAAATTAAAGTTCTCTTTTTCTCCAAATTTACGAATATGCAGCAAAAATATCAAAGCAACAAGTCTGTTAAAAACGATC
>QLNU02003225.1:58688899-58705500 GCA_006491805.2 Dysdera silvatica | reverse complement strand
GGAAAATGCATCACAGGGGAAAAAGTTAGTGTTAATTTCCATCGATAGATGGCACTAATACCGAAATACTGTTCAGTAAAATTAGGAATATGAATAAAAGGATTGCATATCCTTCTCCTGCTCTAAATAAAACCCTCAACACCAATTCAAAAATGAATGATACAAGATTTTGAGGCGTTAAAAAAAATGGAGGTTCTCTCTTATTTTCAGATCCTCAATCTCCTCGCCCCCCCTCACCATTTCGCTACCCCTCCTTTCTCCATGAAGCAGTAATTTCAGCCTTATCGTTCAACAGCCCCCTAACAGCGAGGGTGCAATATGCAAATGAATCTTCTACGTCATCAACTCTGGTAATGGCTTTTTAAAGCCAGCAATTTAGAAATGCTTTAAACTTGAGGAGAGAAGCGAATGGAGAAATGTGTGCGCCCCCCATCTCCCAATGTTTCCTCTCTTAAAAGACCCTAATATCTCCCTATCTCTTTCTTTGCTTGTGGTATTGGATCGCCGGCTTATTATGTCTGGAATTCGCCATTTTGGGGTTATACGCGTAATGCTCGTTCCGTCGCCAAATTTTTGTCATTTTGGCGATTTTTGTTTGTTCCCATTCGGCGCGCTAATATCTCTCGCATCATTAATTTTAACCAATAGCCACGATAATTATTTTGTGATAATTCCGCCAAATTATTTTCCAGCCAAAGAAAACGAGAGTTTATGCATTTTTTGCGTGTATGGATTAGGATGGGCGCTAGCAAAATCAAAGTGGCCAGAGTGAGTAATTTTTCGTATCACAGATTTTGATATTCCTGAGATGTCAGTCTATGGGATGGCCTTCGACTCTACAAAAACATTTAAGCGTTATGAGAGGACACAGTAAATCTTTGTAGCTAGAAAACTTTGTTCTGAATATTTCGTCTGGGCACATTTGTATAAAATTTGGGTGCATTGCGGCTTATTTAACATAGTAAGTTATTAAATCATCATATTACTGCGGATAGAAATATATGACAATCAGTTATTAGATAAAAAATACACGGATACAAAACTGATAAAGAATACGGTGTTTGATGTATAGGGCGTCATTTTAACCATCGAAATAACGCTTCATTCTTTGAAGAATTTGGGCATAGCAAAATGATAGTGAAAATTCTGAAAATCAGTTCTTTTTTTGTACTAATTACAGTTAAAATTCAGCCTACTATAATAAAAGTTGCTTACATATTTCACGATAAAAGTCATTTCCAAACCAAGTGCTTTTGATCTGAAAGCATCCTCTTACATTGCAATTTTTAGTTCTTGATTTGGTCTAAAAAACTTGCTTAACTGAAATAAAACCCAAGTTAAGGTAAAAATGTATAATCATGACGTCACACATGCTATTTTTTTTTTGAAGAAAGAGTCAAAACAGACAATCAAAATCTCTCTGCAGCGTTTGTTACCGTTACGGTAGCGACGCTGCAGCTGTAATTAAGCAGCTTCTATAATTAAGCATTTGGTACGGAAGTACCGTAACAACAGCTTAATTATGGAAGTTTCTCAAGATAACGTTACGTAATTTGGATTTTTTAAAATATGATATAGGTTTTGTTATATTCAATACCATTAATCCTAAGAGTTATTTTTGATATTTTTTAAGGTAACTTGCGTTAAAAGCCCATACTTGCAGGTCGTTGTAATTCTGTCCCGCATGATGCCATAATTTTTAGAATTATCATGTCAGTAATACCAATTTAAATTTTAACCCTATAAGGGGCACCAACTGGAAGCTAATATTTCAAAATGATTAAATCTTACATATTTCTTTGAGGAGTTTGATGATTATTATTCGGTTGATTCTTATATCATCACGATTTTAATAGGTTGAAATTAGAATTTAAATATTTTTAAAATGCGTTGATACTAAATGTGAACTTTTGTAAATGACATTATTAAGGAACGTATGCTCTTTTATTTTGATATCTTTCCCATTTTCGGTAAAATACAATCTAATGAAACAAAAAATAAAATTTTTGAACGGAGCAATATAAGCTGGCTGAATCGTAACGTATAAATACTTTTATACGTATCAAATGTTTTGCGTAAAAAGCAGAAAATTTTAATACGTATATCCTCCTTATGCCCTGGGTAGAGAGGGCTCTACATCCGTTCAAACTGCTACTAAAAGAAAAAGTCGTGGCTCAATGTGGAGAATATTCTACATGGAATTATGGGTTAAATAATAACGAAAAAATAATAATAACGTAAAACCATTTTTTTAGCATCCCCCTCGTTACGTCTAAAAGTGTAGTAACAAAAGTTTTGAAAAAGTTTTATTTTTCTTGGGCATCAAAAGGATATAACAATAGCAAATACAAGAACACATAGAGGGGGAAAAATCCAAACAGGAAATATATAGTGAATCCATATTAAAATACATAGTGAATCCATGGCCAAATACATGAGTGAATCCATATTAAAATACATAGTGAATCCATATTAAAATACATAGGTAGATCATATTAAAATACGCATAGTGAATCCATATTAAAATACATAGTGAATCCATATTAAAATACATAGTGAATCATATTAAAATATGAGTAGATCCATATTAAAATACATAGTGAATCCATATTAAAATACATAGTGAATCCATATTAAAATCCATATTAAAATACATAATTGAATCCATATTAAATACATAGTGAATCCATATTAAAATACATAGTGAATCCATATTAAAATACATAGTGAATCCATGACCAAAATACATAGTGAATCATATTAAAATACATAGTGAATCCATATTAAAATACGCATTGAATCCATATTAAAATATATAGTGAATCCATATTAAAATACATTAATGGTGATTTATTTGTGCCTTACGTTGGAGTTTCCCGGAAATTTTATGACGTCATAAACGAGACAAAACAACGGTATTTCCGCGGAACTCGTAAAGGAACTTCAGAATTGTGACGTATTAGTAGTAATCGAGTCAGATTACATTTTAGTAATTCTATATACGTTTACGCCGAGCAAAAGTAATTTATTCGATTTTATTTGGAATTATTTCAATATTACCTCCGAAGCAGTCTTTGAGTTGGAAGTTAATTTTGTAAGTCATAATATATCATTTTCTTTCTTTCTCTTCTTCTTTCCAGTAATTTCTCTAGTCGGGAGTAATGACATCACATCGACACTTCCATTATTTTCTATCTAGGGCATCACTGGGTGTTAAACTAAGGCCATCTGTTTTTTAGGGCTTTCGCTTCTACTGTTAGCCTTCGTCTTCCCATTCGACTCTTATTTGTTGGCTCCACCTTTCTTGCCTGCTTTTTCCTTCCTTCTTTAGTTCCTTCCTCTCTCTTTTCCTTCCTTCCTTTCTCCTTCTCCCTCGCCGCCTCTCTCTGTCTTTCTCATAAAGTTGTCTTTTTTATGACATTTAAGAATAAAAAACCATTCTTCGTTTTACACCGTTTCGACTTACGTTTACGTAAGTCGAATTTACGGAACTTACTTAAGTCGACTTGTGTTAACATAATTTCGCTTTTATTTCCTTAGAGGGTTAGCGTTTTGATCTGTCTCCAAAATCCACTCACATAAATCCCATATAGAAAGATGTGTGCTTTCTCTGATCTTATGTACGCTTTGTCTACAGTAGATTCCTTCTTAACCAGCCACGACGATAACAGGTCGGTTAGTGATTTGACCGGTTAATTTAAAAATTGAGCTGTTTAGAGAAAAAGTGATATATATTTGAGGTATTATAACGAAATTTTCTAAATTAACCGATTTTAAAATAATAAAACTTCTGTTGAAACAACAAGAAAAGACATCCAGTATAAAATTTTTATAGCGCTGCTTTAAAATCTTCGACGAAAATTGAAGCAAGTGAATTATCGACTCTTTCTGTTCGAGCAAGCAAACGGAGAGGACCAGTGAAAGTGGTAACGGATTAAAGCGGTCAGGGGGTTATCAATTGCAACTAAAAGTTTTTGTTTCAACATATTTTAATACGTGATAATATCGTAGGTTCCTAATTTCTTTTCAGTAAATGCGTTTATGCATTTGGACTCGGTCATAACGACCTCGACGGTTGTTATAACCCGGCTATTACGTCCAAATTATGAGGTCCCCTTGCTACTTATTTGTGTATATATATATACAAAATACACAATATACACATAATATGCACAATAGGGAGCGTTCAAATATTATGTAAACAATATTTTGGCCATTTGATATCCCTCGCACCCCCTGGTAAGCAAAAGTAACATTGGTTAACATAGGAAAAAAGCACAACAACAATCCCCTTCCCCCCACAGGTGCTTACCCAATACTTGAAACTCCCCTGCACGTAATATACACACATGATACAAAATACACATAATACAGGTATATACAATACACACAATGATACACATAATATACATGATACATATAACATATATGATACACATGATACATATAACATATATGATACACATGATACACATGATACATATAACATATATGATACACATGATACATATAACATATATGATACACATGATACATATAACATATATGATACACATGATACACATGATACATATAACATATATGATACACATGATACACATGATACATATAACATATATGATACACATGATACACATGATACATATAACATATATGATACACATGATACATATAACATATATGATACACATGATACATATAACATATATGATACACATGATACATATAACATATATGATATACATGATATACATTAAACATAATATACAAGATATACATGATACATATAACATATATGATACACATGATATACATTAAACATAATATACAAGATATACATAATATACACATAATACATATATAAGATACACATAATTTATGCTTGAAATAATTATTGTCGGAATAATGTGATTTAAAGGTTTATGTGATATTCATTGTAGGCCAGTTTCCCAACTTATATTGTATTCTCTGCGAGCGCAATCACCAGTGTACGAAGTGGGATTGTATACCTATACGAGTACAATCTTACTTCCCACGTTGGTGATTGCGTTCGCAGAGAATACAGTCACCAACGTAGGAAGTAGGATTGTATACTTGTATTGCGGGGGAGTACAGATTCAGTATAGAATGTCTTGCAAGCATCGGTTAACACATATCCGCCCACATGACGAAAATTCGTCATTTCACAGTCAATCACAAGTATCCAAATGATGAAAATTCGTCATTTCACAGTCAATCACAAGTATCCAAATGATGAAAATTCGTCATTTCACAGTCAATCACAAGTATCCAAATGATGAAAATTTGTCATTACACTGTCAATCACCAATAGCCAAATGACGAAAATTCGTCATTTGTATATTGCACTAAATAATTGATTCTTGGTTTTTTTTAAATCCGAATAAATTAAAACGAAATTTTTACCAAACAGAGCTAATTCTATGAAAAAACTGATTTCATCTTCAATTACGTCGTATAATGGTGCAAACGTAAAAAAAAAAAGATTAAAAACCTATTAGTCGGTACTGTGTATAGAAGAATTTTCAAATTTCAAATTTTGAATAGTTCAAAGTTTAAGCGCTTGGGTGTTCGGATATCCAAGAAATTTCAGGGATATTACTGTTAATTTTCTTAACCTATTTTTATCAAAATCAAATAATAAAGTAAATCTAAAATGGAGAACGAAAAAGAAATATGTGCAGACAATTTATCTGATTGTGAATCTAGTGATCATTGAAGATCTTTTAAAATCTAATTTTGATAGTGATGATAGTGATATTGTTGTGACAAGAAAACGCCCACGTTTAAATCCTTTACAATATAGTGACTCTGAAAATAGAGCATATCGTTTCTACAAATAGTGTCAAAAAATGTCGGCATTTGGTCAATGACGGTGCAAATAATGCCGGACGATTATGTTTTAAGAAGAGAGCTCTGCCTGTGAACTACACCAAAGACCAGGGCCGGCGACAGGGTTTACGTGTCCCCTGGACTGTTCGGGTCCCCCCAAAAAAATCACGTTTAAAAATAAATCATGTTTGTTATATTATTAAAGTTGCCCCCGGTCTTAGGCCGTGTTTTTTAAATTTTAATACCATTTAATTACAAGAATTGGCACAAGAATAGATGTTGGGATACTTACATATTGCCAATTATGGAGAAAGTGTCGAAAAGTATCGCCAAATGTGTTAGCCTCAATTTTCAGTTCGCAATCGCTTTGTCGTTTCTTTAATAATTCAACGTCACCGTATGTAAAGGAAATGACTTAAAGTTGTTCCCATAACGTATTGCCATCAGCTCTCGTTCTTTCATCGGGCCTTTGCTACGCATGCGCCTTAGGAACCGACATTCTATTGAAGACGTCTAATGCATGTCAGCGCAGGAAATAGCAGCGGATGTAGAAAATCTAAAAATTCGTAATTTTTTGCAGTTTTTCTCACCTTTTCCTAATGTTTCCTTGAGAAGTTTTTGAAGCAATATATTTAATTTTTAGAAGAGTTTAAATCGCGAGACAATTAGTAATTGCTTTTTTTCGATGTGAAATTGACAAATAAGAATTCAATTTTATGTTGAATAACATTTTCATGAAAAGAGTTGTTTTTCTCCCAGAAATTTTAGTAGCTCCTGGGAACTAACTGAAACTGATTGTTTTTTCTTTAGAAAGAACATAGCTGTGGTAAAAGAACTTATAAAAGTTTCTTTACAAAGCATATATCCATAGTGAAAAAGTACATATCAAAGTTTCCTTAGAAAGCATATATCTATAGTGAAAAGTACATATCAAAATTCCCTTGCAAGGCATATACCAATAACGGAGAAAGACACGTAAAACATTTTCTGACGGAAAAAGCATATATCTGTCAATGCATATAAACTCTTTTTTTTATAAAGCATATACCGGCAATGAAATAGAACACGCCTACTTTCACTTTCAATGCATATATTTACAATGGAAAGGTGCATATTGAATTTCCCCTAGGAAGTACATATTCCTTCTCTTCAATTTATTCCATAGAAATGTGGCATATAAAGGTACAAATGGTTATTAGCAGGTTCAAGATTAGGGTTTGTTAATTATTAGCCATAACTTAATAGTTTAGTGAATTCTTTAAAATCATTGTAAAAAAAAGTCAACAAGATTTGGTACACTATGGCCATTACAATCTTTAAGTCATTAAAAAGAAACTCCCATCTTTTAGAAGTCATTATAAGAGAACTTTAAAAACTATAAAAGCACTAAAAAATTTAGCTCATACTAGAGAAACGAAAATTAAAAATAAATGCTATGGGAAGATAATTGGGGGAGGAGGAGGGTGATTACATCCATTCTAGTTGTAGGCCAATGTTCTTATCAATGCCACATGGGCGTGAAGTTATACGGGCCCGTGGAACACGAGCCGCATCCTTAATAATTAGAAATTAATTGCAAATTTACATGTATATTGCAATGTATAAATCTATATAATATGTACTGGAGGCCCGAATAAATTTGAAAACTGTACGTTGCGGCCGTGCCGTAAATTTCGTCTTCGCTTCTGTATTTTGCTGTAAATTGCCCCGACTGTAAATTTCTACTGTACTTTAAATTTTTCTGTACTGTACTAAACTTTCTACTGTAAATTTCCCCTAGATTTGGGGACGTCACTGTTGAACGAGGACGCGACAGTTGATTCTGATGAATAGGAATTTAAACCGCTATCTACGTTTTTGAAATACTGAAGCCCGTTGAAGCATTTCCGTTGAAGCACGCTCATTGAATGGTGAAAACGCACTATCGCATATATATCAATGATTCTCATTAGGTGGCCCGTGGACAGAATTCGAACTGCGGACAATAGAAGCTTGCCCTGCCACAAATAATAAGAAACCGAAATTTTTTCTAGAAGGGGCTAAAGCTCTTACCTCAATGCTATTTCATTGAATCGGCAAATTTCTAGTGGAGGGGGGTAAGCCCCCAATGTCTATATAGGTCCCCGTCGACCTCACACCCCCAAAAAAAAAGATTCAAAGTGGATTGCGATGAAAACTAATTGAGAGCCACTGGCATATACGCTTCACCAGCTACGACATACTGCTCCTCAAACAAACGCGAAATTTGCGTGAGTCACAAAAACACGCGCCACTAAAAATCACTTAACATATATTGTGTAATAAACCAGTGGGGCGCAACTCCCGTGTTTTTGGCAGATGGCGGCTGAGAGAAACAACAGCAATATTAATAATATAAGTGATCCACCATATGCCGCCTGCGCCCACAGCTCGAGTAAGTACAATTAGAAAAGGGTAAGTGCAAACTGTCAATATTGTACATAGTATTATATTGCGGAAGCAATCATGGTATTATATAGGTGACCGTAGCGGGGAAAAATATACAGTGTGTATACGATGACAATTGGGAAAATGCCTGCATTTTCTCTTTGGGAGTTTTATAATGCTGTGGGATTCAGAGAAGCCTTATGTTACGAAGTGCATTTTTGAAGCATTCTACATATTAAATTCGATATTTTTCCGTGGTGGTTTTAAATATGTTCAAATACATAGATGACCGTACAGTGATATAGACGTAAAGCGTTCGTCCATTTTACCGTGAATCTAGGTTTGATTTCAATCAGGGGCGAATTTAGAGGTCATTCAAGGGTGGGGGCGATTAATGACTTGATTTTTGGAAATGATACCTCATTGGACCTTTACCTTGTATCTTTTCAATGTTAAATTTTCATTCAAGGAAGGGCGATCGCCCCCCCCTAAATCCGCCCCTGATTTTAATGAGCACCTGTTGTTTTTCCTGCTCATCAGTAGCATCATAACCATAGCTATCCTTGCGCCAGAAAACACAAACAAATAGGAATTATGCGTAGATGCACGTATATACAAGTTTGTATATGCATGCACGCATATACACGGATGGAAGGTGACATAGTGCTGCGGCGTTTGTTTACTCACAGAAAACTCGGGTTGGAAACTAAATGGTACACTTACGTTGTCTGGTACTTCTACTGATCCGTTGCCTAGGGTTTGGTTTCATAAAAGGAGATAGGATCCCTCGGAAAATTGTGGGCCCTGAAGTGGTTCTTTTGCGCCGAACAACCACGCGCAAACTGCATCGTTATTAACAGAAAAACTCAGCATGTATAACTTAGAAAATGATTGACAAACATGTACGCTCAAAATAAAAGTATATGTACCTAAAACTGAATTTAAATATACAAAGTAATAATTAAATACGTTTCTTAATCATACCACAATTATCCTTTTAGCACTATTTTCTTTGTGCAGAATTTTCCAGTATTGTTACGGTACTGTTAACTCATCCTGTCATTTTTATCGAAAGACTGAATATTCATCATTAAACAAAATGAGAGGTTCTTTATTATTATTTCATTTATGGTAATAATGTAGTCGTTATTTATATAGTCGAATATTTTTAACGTAAACACTTAAAAGGGAAACAAAAAATCAATTCACGTTAACAGTAGTTGCAACTAGTTACGTTATCCAGATAGAATAACGTGACTAGTTATCCAGATAGGATGAGAATTAAGTTATGAGAATTAAGTTATGAAAATTAAGTTATTTATTCCATTTTAATTACCATGTAACAAAAATAAAGGTAGGATATTATGATATATTACGCTTAATATATATATCGCTTAATATAAATTACGCTTAATATATATCACGCTTAATATATAGTACGCTTATGCCCTCTTAAAGCTTATATTATACTGCAAGATCAAAAATTTTATGACGCACTATGCAAAATATACAAATTTCAAACACATGATATACAAGATTTTTTATCGTGATTCATTTTGAGTTGATTTCATTTGATTGAGTCAATTTGTAATCCATGAAAAACTCAATACCTTTTCACCAAGTCGCGTGCTGGTCTCTACCAGGAAATAAACATTATTAGACACAACGTTTGTTTACTGACAGGACTGCCACATGTCCGACTTTAGACAGCCCTATTGATTCAACATTAAATTAATTCTTTAAAATCCTTTCTTATATACAATAATTTTTCAATATTCTTTTTCATATAGACTAATTATTTAATATTTTTCTTATAAATAATAACCATTTGACACATATTTAAATACAACAATTCATTAATATTCCACCATATGGAATAATTCTTCATTGTTCTTTTATATAGACTAATTCCTCATCGTTCTTTAACATAAAATAATTCTTTAATATTCTTTCATGTAGAATAATTCTCTGATATTTTTGGCATTAGTAACAGTTTCACTTTTAAAAATTGCAACTGCATTGATTTACATGTCGTCCTACGCAGAGATTTCGGCAATAACAAAAAAGCACCACCATTTGATATCCCTCTACGAAGAACGCTTAATTTCCCTCTTCTAATCTCCTCAGCGATTTCATATTCTAATATATATGGGGGCAACGCACGCTCGACATCAAATTTGATTATTTCAGTCATACTACAGGGGATCACACAGTCACTTAATTTCTTTGTCACGCGCTTAGCCGTTAGACAACTGCACATAAGCCTTGAACGACGTAAAGTAGGCGGGCATATTCACGTAACGCTTAATAAAATAACCCATTTTAATGTTTACTTGTATTAAAAGCGGCAGTGAGTCGAGACAAGTCATACCTTCATCCTCTCCAACAGAAGTTTTATTTGTTCTGATGTTAAGGTAAGATATAGTGCTTGTTTTATTAACCCATACTATCGTGAAAAGGGCCATAAAAACCGCCATAAAACGTCAGGGTGTTCTTCTTCTCTCAAAAAGGCAGAAGATTTAGTAGCCAAACACGCCAAAGACTTCATCAGTAACACTCTGCTTGGAACAGTGGCATTCACGTATATTTTCTTTTAAATATAAACCAACCAGAATGAGCTAAATTTTTAGCTAGAATAAGTAAATAAGCCATGACAGAATGCTAGAATTTTTAGTTACGTAATTGAGATTAGTAAATAGAATAATAGATGTTCTTAGTCTGTTAGTTTTTATAGCGAATGGCGCTGAAAATATTATCTTTTATTGGTTTATAGTGTAATTTTTGAATAACTATATTATAAAACTGAATCATTTATAGTAGATAATTGGAGAATATTTTTAAGTATAATTTTCATATTTAAAAAACGTAGTAATCCTATCATTTAAAGTGAAATGATTTTAGTATTTAAAAGGCGTGTGTGTAAGAGAGAGACAACTATAATACATACAGTATGCTAATTATGCTACATAATTACATAATTTAAACTACAGTATATAGAATTAATTAAAAAATTATTCCTACAATAAAATGAATAATTAATTGTATGAAGTAAAGCGATTCTAATTTAATAAAGTTGGCGTATGCGCCTATGCATGTGCTAAACGTTTACATGTACATAAAATAGACTGCAGCAATAATTTAAGTAATAAATTATCACTGAAATAAAATAAAAATATTTTCTTAATTGACTGGATTTTCGTTTTGAGAACACTTTAAACCTGAAGCAAGGCCAACGAATTTGCATGACTTCGAAGCCATTTTTAAACTTAGGAATGGAACCTTGGATCGCGTTATGCAAAGACGACGTTTGATCTACTGGAAGAATCAAAGTAGATAAAAATGACCTACAAATAATTTAGTTTGTAGGACAAAACAGACATCAATTTTTAGCGAAGTTCGAGTAAACTATCTTTGTAATGACCTTGCTTAAAAGAAGTGCTTTATAGTATAAATAGAGGACATGCGATCGCATAACTTTTATTTATTTCGGTAAATATATGAGATGAAATATACATTAATATGTCGGCATGATATACGGGCAATGGTAAATATAGACATATCTTCCATGCTCTGAAAATAAGTGAAATCAAAATATCAGCCGATTCTAAAGCACCATTCCAAAATATTCCAGATGAAAAAAAATGACAGAAAGGTAAGAAAGAAAAAGGCGAAGCCATCAAAAGATCAATTCAAACCCTCAAGCATTTCAAAACTAAAAAAAAAAGGGGAAACGAAAAAATTTCAAAACTGGAAAAGGGGAAAAAAGGGGGAAAAAAAGGAAAGATAATGTTCCCACCATGAGAAGATAAGACTATCATTAAGCGGCAGAATTTCTTGAAAAATATCATCGGCATATTGTTTGTAACCGTGCTAAGTCTGCTATCCTGAAGTAGGGATAAAAAAGGGATATTGCTTTTGGGAGAAAATGTGCCCTCAGGGACATAAACTCCGCAGTTTTTATATTATATATATATATATAAGTTATGTTTAGGTTCGATGTGGATGGGAAGAGAATGATTGATATTATCATAGAAGCAATAAATTTTGAGTTGTTGGATTGGCCTGGATATCCCCCTCGATGCCACTTTTTCCCTTATTCCCCTGATGGATTAGAAGAACTGATGAGAATTTTTGTTCAGAAGTCCCAAATCGAAGAATATTGCTTTCTTTTGAATTGAAACTGCTACAAGCTCCTTAACCGAAATTAACTGTAAAGGTCTGGCGGCTGCTGACATTAAATAATCAATTTCGACAGTCGGTTTCAGTTTAACAACAGTGCCTCCCGTTGGATAGTGTATATAACGTCACTGTTGATTAAAGACTGGTGATGGCTGCTACCGAAAATAATATTTCAGGTGAAAAACAATGGGCAAATAGAATATGTTATATATAAAACATAGCAACACAAAACATAATAGAAATTAACTGAAAATATGATGGCAAATTTACAGAAAACGTTGTGGAAGACCTCCACAAATACAATAAACCTGGCTGAAATCCACTTGCGAGAAGTTAATTTCATGTTTCTTGATGGGAAAGAGCTTCCAATAGTGTATAACACGATTCCTCTTCTACAGATAATAAACATGAAATCTAATGAAGGAAAAAGGGAATAAACGAACTGCAAACAACTCAAAGGTGTATAAACAGGTGTAGGCATAAAATGACTAGAAGAGCATGACAAACAAAAATACTTGCGTCAGAAGGCATACAAGGGTTGAAGGTTATTATTGAAGTTAAAAAAGCATAAATGGCAATGGACAGAGCATATCTAAAGAAGGACTGATTAGCGATAGACAAACTTAAATTTCAAATGGATTCTCAAAGACCATCAATGGATGAAAAATCGTGCTTGAACAAAATTGATGGATAAAATAAGAAAACAGGTTATGTTAATGTGGAGACGAACTGCTTAGATTAAACATGTATATAAATAAGCCCATGTGCAAAATTTTAAAATGGGGCGGGGGTTGATAAAAACAAATTTTTTTCTTATGACGAATTTTATTTTACCATTAATAATATTTCTCGGATGGGGGAGGGGTCTAACTTCCAGAATGAATTCTTGCACAGAGCCGTGGATATTAGACACTTGGAAATGTATTGTCATTTATAGCAATGATAAACACATTTTTGAACATCGTTTATGTATATTATTCAAACTGCATACTCTTTCAAAATTCCTATGATTATTTCTCATAATTTCTTATGTCTTTATTTCCTACAATTTCATATGGTTATTTATCATAATTTCTTATGATTAATAATACTTTCAATTTCTTATAATTAATAATAATTTCAATTGCTTATGATTAATAATACTTTCAGTTACTTATATTATTAATACTTTCAATTTTCTTATGATTAATAATATTTTCAATTTCTTATGATTATTTTTCATGATTTCTTATGACCTTCTTATAATTATTGTACATAATTTATTATGATCATTGCTTATAGTTTGTTATAATTATTGTACATAATTTATCATGATCATTGCTTATAATTTCTTATAATTATTGCTTATAATTTATCACGATCGTTGGTTATATTTTCTACGATTATTTCTTATGATGATTTTTCATTCAGAAGCTTAGATTTCTGTGTCATGTATATTTGCAATAATTTAACAGGCAAGAAATACCCTCTGAAAAATAGACATCATAGCGGGAGTTGACAACGGAAATTTGATATACAACGAGAATGCACACGTCGCCAAAAATACAACTCCTATAATACTGTTACCCATGAAAACTAAAACATGAATATAGATAAAAACTTCATTTCGCATGCAACATGACAACATAGTGTTGGCATCCAAATGCGTAGTTACTGTTTCAACAACTGAAAACACACCAGCGACGAAAGCGTTTCGCGTAAAAACGTAACAATCATATATCAAGACAACAGATGCCTTTCTTCACTCTCCTAGCCTTTGGGATAGGAAGTGAAACCGTGCGATATTATTACGGCGGGAAAAGAGCATGGAAACTGTCACGAAATTGAAACCGTTCATCAAAAACTGCAGCAATGCGCTTATGAGTGTGATAAGGCGCAGGAATTTCGCTCTGGCTCTTCCGCATCCCCTCCTCCCCATCCTCAGATCCTCACATTCTCTTCCACCAAACTGTCATATCGTTCTTGGCCGTAATATCTTGCCTGGACTTCCGCATGCGCCCTTTTATAATCTACACAATTTCAAAATTTAAACCGCTTCCTTTTCCAGGATTGTAAAAGCGGAGTCTGGAGGGCGGGTTTCATTTTATTTCCGTGTTCGGCGGCGTTCTTAAAAATGTTCAGCGCGCTTTAAGCATTCCGGAGAACAACGTGAGGTGTTTTATTAGTTCTTTGTAGGGAAATTACAGCTCTGCTTTACCAGCTGAAGAGCAGTTTAGTTTTTAACAGACATAGTTCAGATACCTTTTATCGCTGGGAGCAGGTACCGATGCAATTACGCTGGAACTTATAGATTTTTCGAGGTTAAGCAATTCCAAGGCATAAAAGTATCTATAAGACAAATTGCAAGTAAGATTCCGTTATGTAGTAATGAACTTGTTTTCTGAAACATATAAGGCTAGGGATCTATTTAGGAAAAGCATGGTAATTGTGTGACGTAACGTCATACCTCGTCGTAGTCTAAAGCAACACAGACCCCTTTAGGAATCCCTGAAGGAAGTGGGGGATGTCCTGAGAGGGATATTTTCGACGGGACTCAGGGGGACGCGGGAGAGCAGGGTGTGAGGACACACGCCCTTGCTCTATCAGCAGTGTCGGGCCCTGGGCATACTTGTTTGAAGCGGAAGTTTCCACCGAATATGTATCCTCACGATCTTATATGATTTTGCCCCCGATCCGGGCAATACAGCATTCGTGTACTGTTTTGACTGTCACGTACATTTTAGCATAAATAAAGTAGAGTTATTAGCCACGGCGGTGTCCGCGTCTGTTTCCAACGGAAGTTCGTAAGTTGTCTCATATTTTGGATATCAAGGGAGGAATCAGCGAACATCTCTTGATGAGCCAAGACACGAGGTTGTGCCTATAGGCGCATGGTGGTAGCGAAAATCACACTCCGGCGCCAGCGAAAAGGAAACGGTATCTATCAAAATCGCCATGTTGACCATACACGCGTCTTTAAACTTTTACAGAGAACTAGTTTTTGTAAATAAGTCTTTGATTTTACCATGTTTGGCGCAGTATAGCCCAGATGCTCTTGCGCCATAAAAAATCCAAACAATCAACCAAATTTACATAAATTGGTAAACGCATTTTAGGTTGGAGATTCAAATGTTTGATTAAGATTCAAATTTCGGAAATTTTATGGTTTACAACGACAGGACTCATTTGTCAACGTCAAAGATTTTCGGGTCATACCACATCTCTTTTTAATATAAAAAGATCGAAAAAGGGTGGAAAAATCTATGCCTGAATTAATCACAGACTAACAGTATTAAAAATTTTATTCTGGTATTTTTAAACTACATTACCGAGGGTATTTAAATTAAAAGAATTTATTTTAACCCGTCCACGTTTACCTGCACGTACCAGAGCTACTTTTCGGTTCTTGGTCATCGGAAAGAAGTGCAAAAATAGCAAACATAATTTTTTTAATATTTTATTAAACTATTTTCGAAAGCGATTGAAAGTTTCAATAATATTCATTCGATTTCCTCCTTGACTCCATTCTGATAACTTTAAATAGTTTAGGAGGAATGATCAGAATTGCTGAGATCATCGGTTCATTTCTTCTCCTTCACCCATGCGGCCTTTAATTCTTGATAGCATTGTCTCCATTTACGCAGGCTAAACCACGAAATTGAGCCAAAATATTTTGTAGAAATTGATTATATTTGACACGGCGTAATTTATTATCTTCTATTATTATTAATAATTAATCGATATCTCAGGAATGTGATAGATACCGGCCTTTCTAATGTTCTCACGCCAGGTACGATAATGGAGAATGTTCAATAAATCAAAATCCTGCTGTCACCGGATTCGATATGAATATTTGAACATGTTGCGTAATCGTAAATTGATTTCAGATTCATTATTAATTTTTTATTCCGTTTTAACAAAGCAACAGTTTAAATTTCGTAACTTATTCATTATTTGTAAATAGTATCAAATGACCCTTTCTTTCTCAATTCGCAATTTTAATTCCAAATCATATTAAGAATCTTTTTTATTTCTATTTTTTTATATTTATTTTATCAAATATTTTTTTATTGATGAGCAATATTTTCTATAATTTTTGCCACCCACGTATTAATTACAGCTCAAACTAGAGCTTATGTAATTTTGGAGAAAAAGAGACGCTTTCCCCATCCCTCATTCGTCTAGCG
>QLNU02003225.1:58659262-58688799 GCA_006491805.2 Dysdera silvatica | reverse complement strand
AAAAGTCTCGCCCCGGAGGCTTTCTTGTGTTGACCATATTTGGCAATTGTGTTATCCCTGCGAAGGGTAATAATACTTTAACAGCAATATTTTCTTTTAAAATTAGAAGAAGTTTTTCATTTTATTACAAAAATTGTCTTGAGAAGGAATAGAAGATTTTATTATTCATTAATTCAATTAATGACCCAGTTCGTTATATATTTGAATACATTTTTAATGAATAAAATTATTTTTTACATACTTATACAGGATTTTTTAATGCATGAAGTCAATTTTTTGATTCGCGCAATTTTAAATGTATTTTATTTCTTCGTATAAAATTTAAATGTTGTAAAATGGAAATAGAATATAGGATATTTTTAAAATTTTTACAAAAGTTATTTGAATTTAATGGATTAATGATTGCTTCAATTTAAAAATTATTTATTTTAAGATATATAATTATATATAAATTTAAAAATTATTATTTTGTCCATAAAACTGATTGCTCTTATATATATATATATATATATATATTGTAATATACATTCATTTCTGAGGAAATCTTTGTAAAAATATGAAAAAATTGGAGACTTTTTATTTTATATTTACGATTTTATAATTTAAGTACAAATTGAAAGCTTGATTTAGATATAAATTTGATGAGGAAATTTATGTATAAATGTAATAAGAATATTTAAGTATAATGTAATAAATAGATCTAGGCATAAATTCAGTGATCATATTCAAATACAAATTTAATTATCTGACTTAATACATTTAATGAGTAGACACATTTAAAGAAAAAATGTACACAACTGACGAATTTTCTGTAGTATAAACTGATGTATTTTATACAGTAGAAACTGACACATTTTGGATCAAATTTTATGTTCCTTTTTTCGCAGTTACAATAACTTTCGATATTGAGTTGGCAAATAACGCTATTTGAAATTTTCCCGGGATTTCTGCTGACACCTATGACTGCATTGCTGTACCATTCAGCAAAAATACGACGGATCCTCTATTTCGCGGGCAGTGAAATTCTCCTTTGAATCTAAACGTGCTGAGGCGAAAAATACACTCCAAAAATGTTCTTTGGGGCATATTTTAAAGCAAATGTCATAACATACTGTTTAAATGCAAATATAAAACCCGCTCTGGGGGCGAATTCACGGTTTATGTTGGGAATGTATTTTTGCACATGGGGTTATTCTACCTTCTGACACTTCTTAAGTTACGTTCTGCGTAGTAAATGTATACGTCTGTTCTATCGCATTGTTGCAAACCAAACGAAATATGAATATTTGGAATAGAAATTTGCATATATGCCTTTAGAGGGATAAAGTACGACGTAAAAAATGCGAGAACTAAAGACAGACAGACAGACAGATAGATAGATAGATAGATAGATAGATAGATAGATAGATAGATAGATAGATAGATAGATAGATAGATAGATAGATAGATAGATAGATAGATAGATAGATAGATAGATAGATAGATAGATATAGATAGATATAGATAGATAGATAGATATAGATAGATAGATATAGATAGAGATAGATGGATAGATAGAGAGAGAGAGAGAGAGATAGAGAGATAGATAGATAGATAGATAGATAGATAGATAGATAGATAGATAGATAGATAGATAGATTGATTGATTGATGGAGATAGATAGATAGATAGATAGATAGATAGATAGATAGATAGATAGATAGATAGATAGATAGATAGATAGATAGATAGATAGATAGATAGATAGATAGATAGATAGATAGATAGATAGATAGATAGATAGATAGATAGATAGATAGATAGATAGATAGATAGATAGATAGATAGATAGATAGATAGATAGATAGATAGATAGATAGATAGATAGATGGACGGACGGACGGACGGATGGATGGGTAGGGTGGATAGGATAGGATTGATAGATTTCTAGAAAGTCAACAGTTTTTACAATTTTTAGTTATATTTTTGAGTAGGCTTCATTTTCTTGTAGTAGTAAAAATTTACTTATGCGTACTTGTTTATTTGTGAATACATGAGTCTGAAATATGCATGGTGATATATGTAGAATATATGCAGATATATGCAATTTTGCTCGTACATTCATAGGTTGCTTTTAACAAGTGATTTAGTTAGTGAAACGTACTTTACGGTGAAATTTTAGAATAAATACGATTATGGTTTAAAATAATTTAGAGGCCATAATTTGGTTGTAAACATATTGCAACTTTTTGATAAAGTTGTTAATCTATAGCTGTCAGGGCGATTTATCGCCCGCTAAGAATTATATTAAATTACCTTTACCAAAATAGGCTTACATTAATTACAATGTTTATTTAATTGAAACTGGGGACTTATACATAAATTACACACGGTTTTTTGCTATAACAGATGGAAACTATCATGTGAGATAGTCAAAATATGGCAGATATTGTTTCCCTGTTTCTTCTTCTGTTCGTTTGTATTTCAGAAAACCATACGTTGTCTGGATCAGTTGGCCATAATGAGGCAGAGCGAAGTGGTGCCTTCGACAGAAATATAAAACATGAACTTAACGATTAATTGATCATCGGATATCAAAGAATAGGAGGTGGTGATAGCCGTTCAACGTTATTTATCTTCAGCTTGAATGAACAGTTTATTTATCATTTTAATGAGGATTTTAATTATTGTGTGTAATTTAGTTATTTATATGGTGCATTTGATTAGCTATATGGTTCATGTCATGGAATCAGTAAACTTGGGTTTGGTCTTTATCTCTTATACTTCCCCCCTTCTTCTTTCTAAGCAAACTGGGCAAAGGGACTGTGCAAAGTTCGAGTCCACTGTCTAGTGGACTCGAACTAAAATGAACGTGATGGGGGTCGAATAAATTCTTTCACAATATAGCAGTTTTCCACCACCCGTTGAAAATAGAAGGTCTTATCAGCAAGCGTTGATTGACGTCATCAGAAAGACGGCCTGGACGCTAGTCAATCCCGTGGACTGTTTTAACCAATGACCCTGCGTGACGTGGAGGAGAAAGTTTGATCAGCCAATGAAAAGAAGAAGAAAAAAAAAACTCTCGCGAGGCTGAGGTAAACAACTGAAATCAAACGAAGTTGAGTGCTGGTGTTTTGGTGGAGGAGAGTGTAATGCTTTGCAAAGACAGTTGGTTCCTGAATTTTGTTTAGCGAGGACGGAAGCAGCTAACCATGTAAAAATTAGTTTTTACAATTTTCGTGCCGGGACATGAGTCGCTGGTACTGATAGCGCCGTCATCGATCTACGTCGCAACCTGAAAATTTCTATTAGATTCCAAGCTGAAACAGGAGAATTGCATTCTTCAGGAGGCCAGTAGTAAAGATCAATTTGCAAGTAAGCAATCTCTCCTTTTATTAAGTGTGTTTATATGCAATCGTTCGTGTCCAATTGTAGCCAAGATCTTGCCAGGCACCTAGCAGATATCCTGGCCATCCGTGGTTTGAAGAAGGAGCCGACGATATCTTCATTTGTCTTCCTGGGACGCTATTCGAAGACGACTTCGGAAAGTAGATGCCTTTATCGCCGATGGTGTTCAGCGCCGGACAATTAATGCCTCACTCCGCAAGTCCTTCCTTTACCTTCCCTTCTATTAATTCCTCGTGCCTTGCCACAGTGCATTATAAATAATTGTTTTACATGTATATATAGACAGTTGTATGCTATTGTAGTGTCAGGTTTTACCATGTTTATACAAATCCCCTAGTTAATTATTAAATGTTTGTGTTATGTTTAAAAAAAAAGGGTTCCTGTTTTTCTTGTTCTTTTGTCCCTACTTTGGTTTACCAATCAGTAATTTTACATGCGGCACAATGTAAATTAAACGGTAAAATTAACTATATGTGTTAAAATCATTTTGGTCTAAGTTTAAATTATTATTCAATGGTCCAAGTTCTTAAAAATTAATTCATGGCTCATTAATAACTATTAATTCTTAAATGTTAAAAAAACTATTTAACAAGTTTCTATAGATAATAAAAAATGTATTTAAGAGAACTAAAATCGCATATTTTTGAACTCGTTTTAATCATATGAGTTTAATGAAATTATTTTGTTATCAGAATAACTTTTTATAGAAAAAAACTGTAATCTTTTAAACATGGTAATATTTTGAAATAGAAAAATGAGCACGCGTTTATGTGGAAAATGTCTGATGAATTTTAAGATTGTTTAGAAGATTACAGATTAGATTCAGATCGTTTTTTTAGCATTATATTAAAGATTTTCCCTCATTTAAATCTGACCTTAAAGCTCGTTTTATGCGATACATTTCGTCTCCATAAACTGGCAACCTCAAACGTCATTCAAGTTTGCAAAAGTATTTTATTAGCAGGGAAATAAAATTTTAAGCTACAAAAAATCATAGGAAGAGCATATAGTTACAATATTTTGTTTATAAATCACCCACTCGTGATCAACTCTTATGACCTAAGTTATTTCGTATCTTTAAAAAAATAGTTTTAATGCAAATAATGAATTCGTCCTGGCTTTGATTGGAACTTGCACATATTAATTTTCATAATACAATGGAGATTGGGCAACAGAGATACAACACAGAATTTAGTGTGGAAGGTGAAACTGGAGGAAGATGAGTGGAGTGCTATTTGATAAGAGAGTAAGCGATAGAACGAAAGGAAAATTGTGTAAAACTGTGTAAAACGGTGGTCAGACCTGCAATGTTATACGGGGCAGAGACTTGGCCAATTACAAGAGCGCATGAAAGGAAGATGGAAGTGGCTGAGATGAGAATGTTGAGGTGGATGAATGGTGTTACAAGGAGGGATAAAATAAGGAATAACCTAATTAGAGGTACGGTCAAGGTGGGACCCATAGGAAGAAAGATACAAGAACAGAGATTAAGATGGCTTGGGCATATGGAGCGGAGATAATACAATTACGTACGCCTACATGATATCAATGCAAAAAAACAGCATTCTTTTGCAAAATTTTTAAATATGTTTTAACCAGAATTCGAATAATAATAATAATAATAAATGATGATAATAGTGAAGTATTTAAATAATGGGAAATCCTTCTTTATTATTATTATATTATCAATTTAATTTTTCTACTTCCCCATTTAGTTATTCTATAGCCATAATTATGGCTTTCCGTTTACAAAGAGAGAGATAGTATGATTAAAAACTTTATTATTTATTAAATTTATTATTAATTATTAAAATTTATCGAAGTTTGGGGGTAACGTTAAATATAAAGTAACGAAAAGCATCACCAACACCCTGAAAATCCCTGATTGGCCCAGAATAACCTTTGCCGTCCTTGCGCCATAAAAATACAACCAACCAATCAACACCCTGAAATTGACAGATTTTGACGACAAAATTTTCATAGAAACAATCTCTAAGAATCAAGCCAATTACTTATTTTCTGCTTCTGATTTATTAGTTATTTAATTATAATTAATAAATTATTTAGTTATTCTTTAAAGCAGTTTTACAAATTTATCATTTGAATACATATAAATGATTTACGTAAAAGCTTTAAAGCATGGTTTTGAAATCAACATAATTTGATAACATGGCGTATTCAGAAATGATCTAAAAGAATATTTTTACCTAAACATAAATGTTTTGATCACAGATTTTTGTAAAAGGTGGAATTTTCTTTAACTATAAGAATTTCACCTGTCTTTTTAATAATTTTTAATAATCTGCCAATATAGTAAATTCATATAAATTTGTTTATCGTCTGGGTATTAGTCAAACGTTTCTGATGAAAAAATCTCCCTAATTAACGGATTATTAAATTTATGATGAAGTTAGAAATTAATAATATCTATCGAATGAAGAAGTTAGTAAATATTTTAATTTTTTTGTTATTAAATTTTACTCACCCCGTTCACTTGGTTACTTCGTAACTTAGTTAGGCTAGTATGTTACGGAATTTATTAGTTAGTTTAAATTAAATTCCGATGAATCGTATTTTAGCTGATAAAAAAAACCACAGATTTCAAAGGAAAGAAGACTAAACTGAATGGAATATACAAGTAACCGACCCTTGGAACCTCTAACAGTTACAACGACGGCAATAGCTTTATGTTTTTGACAGCAGGTGTCTGTCGTATTTTAAGCTATTTGCTCTGAAAAAATATGCCGGGACATATTTTTATTCTCCATCTGATAAGCAAACACTACGTGCCACAGCAAAAGTATAAAAGGTATTTCACAATTCCTGCATGCGAAATTCTAATCTCAGAAGTTGAGGAAATATTTAAATATGTTGCGTCCCATATATAATTTTTTAAATTTTTTATTTAATTTTTGTGAACCTCTCGACAGTTTTTTAAAGTCAAAATTTATCGCCCCCGTTAATTTATAGTACTTGGGGCAGAAACTAAAAGCTGAAATACGAACGCGGAAAACGATAAACAAAACTTAGGAATTTAAAAGTTTTGGAAGCAAACAATCATTATAATATACCATGGAAATTTTTTTATATGAAATTGAACATTTTTTGAAAAAATCTTTGTACTACAAAATTTTCCTTGAAAAATATAAAATATTTAAAAATCTAGAAGATGGTTGTTTGGAAAGAAAAGTCGAGTTTCACAAATCATATGTATAATTTTGCCATAGTTTGTGTTTAAACATTTATGCATATTTTTATGTAAATTTACGTAAGTACTGTTTAGTTTTACATATTTCTGTATATTAACATATATTCTCTGAATATTTTGGACAGTTCGCTAGCTTCGCTGTAGTTTGCAGCCTTGCTAAGTTTTATTCTGAGTGAAGATATTTGTTGTATTTGCAGATCAAAATTTTTTATGAGAAATGGGATCTTTTGGACATTTCATCCGTTACACATATTTTTATTGCTTCTTTATGTTTATTTAAATTGCTTGCAGTTATTTACGCTTTAGATTTAAAGAATATTTCAGCATTTGTATTTTCGAAGTACTTCGTTTTTGTTACTGAAACTAAATTTTCGAAAATAAAAAGAGTTTCAATATATGTAAATTCATATTTCCACTGCCGAGATTATTTTCAATGTAGATCTTAATGATCAAAACATTGAATAATTTAGCGAGATTGTTTTAAATTATATTTATTTATGTTTATCTTAATAAGCCACGTAGCTGAAGATATTTGTTCAGGAAAATGCTAAAAAAGCAAAGTATTTAATCAGACATCTGAGCATTTTATGGAAAAACTTTTTATGGGAAAGATAAAAGTACAAAAACATGATTTTGCATAAATTATGTTTTCTCATCTATTGCATATCCTAGCTTCATCTAGGAAATTCCAATCAAGAATATTCTATATATTTTGTGACGAAATATAATGTTACGAGCGATAATTTTCAGAGAAAATCAAAAATAAAAGGAGAGTTATCAGACTGCGATCATGACCCTAATTATGTATAATAATAATCAGTTGCAGATCACAGTGATTTATAATGAAAATTTTATAACGAGTTCCGTCTTCTTAAAAAATATATTTCTTTTATTTCAGGAATGAAATATGAAAAAATACCAAGGTAAGACATAATTTTATGAATTAAATGCAATAAGAGTCAATTAGCAATAAGAATTTATTAGTCAATTAAATTGCTTCTAAGGATAACCATTTCTATGCTATATATTCCAGGAGGTAGAGTGGACGCGCCATACCAATTGCTTGGCCTTCATGCTTGCCAGATATCAACCCATGTAGCGTGGACGCCAAGTGACGCTGGGTACAGAGCGTCTAACCCATCTCCCGGGAAATGCGTAGGATGGAAATAGTTACACACCGCGCTAAAAATGTGCGCTAGAGTATCATCATGCATGTACCACACGTTCTTCTGCGCTGTGGAAGGCATAAGTATTTTCGTATTTCTACATAAGTATTTTCACAATTTTCCGCAACTAAACATGGTGTGCAACAACATGTTCCATAGAAATTTCTGGTTTTTTTTTGATGCCTAATATAATCTCTTCGGGTTCATCACCGTTTTACAGAGCACCCTGTATATTAATCTCGGTAGGTTCTAATCTATGCATAAATTCTGAAACCCAATTAAACAATTCAAAATTAATTCGTTGTAATTAAGTAAAGATTACTTCGAATTCAAAAGCTGTATTTAAATCCAAAATTTAAATTTTAATGAGTATATTTGCACACACATACACGCGCACATGTTTGATTTTACATATCTTGTATATATATATATATATGTGTATATTCATGACGTAAACTTTATTAATTACTGTAATATGTATGAGGTAAACGAGGAAATCAAAACATGTAATATTTTATGGTGCATGTTAAATTAATATTCTTTAAAAAACACAGATGCATATGTATTCAATTTAACAGTTACGTTTACACTTTTTAATATATTAATATACTGAATTTTTACAGTTTAAGTTTTTAATCCAGAACTTTCATTTAAATATTTTTAAAATTTATTGTATTTTTGTCCATCAAAATATCACTTTCTTTGCTTACAAATTTATTTCTGTTCATAGTTTAGTCAATTGCTCAATAATGCTGAAAAAGATAAAGGAAATAATCTATAATGTGTTTTCATATGTAAATAATAAATTGATTGGGTGTGTTTTATAGAGAATCAAACTTTTTTATTATTACAAATTCCTATACAATGACGTTTAGATTTACATAATTGCCAAGGACCTTGAAAAAAAAGTAAATTGATTACATTCTTATTACATGCATCAGCGACAAAGTAATTTATTTTCAAAATTCAACTCATTGTTTATCAAAATGAATATAATAGGAATTTTTCTTTGCTCGGAATATTATGTTTTTTGTTATGCAAATTAAAATTTTCAAATATAAAAATTAATTGCTTATATAGGTCTAAAACATCGTGGGGGGGTAAATGTTTCTGTTCGATTTTGAAAAGAAACAAATAAATGTTCTTAATACCTAATTTATCGATTTCGAGAAATTACCTACAATAAATTATCTTAATAGATAGTTAACAAATAGCGAAGACAAAGAGCTCTCTCTCTGCTGAACAAATAACAAGTATCCTCGCAACTGTTTCATCAGACAAACTTTCCATTAAATACATTTAGTGACTTGCAAATAACGCTTAGGTATGTGCGCTCATTAAATACGATTTTCTAGGCTGTTACTGCCTTTCACAGGGTTAATGCAGTTGCCAAACTGGTCAACACATAAAGTCTCCGGAGCACGTGTTTCGGAATTTTTTGTGGGAAAATAATATGAGTAATCTTTTTCGACAGCAACGTTATTAGCTCAAACCATAGCTCTATATTACGAAAAAAAATACAATTTACAACGTATTTTTATTATATCAAAGTCAACTCTTCCACTATAGTTAACGATCAAAAGACCACGCCATTTTTCAGCCGCACGTGGACCGCCCTACTACCGGAGACTGCGCCAAGAACGGAGCCGTAGGGCAGTGATCGCAGCAACTCGTAAGATAATTAATTAATTAATTAAAATTAATTAACAGCTTCCAAAGAATAGAATCAAATCCCGTAATCACAGTGTTGTTTATCTCCTGAGGAAGACCAGCGTCTGAGTGGTCGAAACGCCATTGAGTGTTTTTATTAGTGTTATAGGCAAAAAATACCTTGTAAATTGTATTTTTATTCGTAATTTCAATTTTGCGTGGTACGTCAACTATCATATTTTCATAGAGCTTTGTATATAGAAGAAAATGATAACATAGGTGTCAAAAATGGTTATTCGTATTAATTTCTCACGAAAAATTACAAAAAATATGGCCGGCGGCTTTAGGTATTAACCAGTTTATTAATTGTGTTAACCCCAAGAAGGGTGATGCTGACGAGGAAAAGGAGCATCGTTCCTGCCCCGGTGGTCTAGTGGTTAGGGTACTTCAGATCTAACGGAGGGTCTCTAGTTCGATTCCGAGACAGGATGATGATTCTTCTCTGCTAGGTATAAAGCTCTAGTTTGAGTTCATAACGTGGGTGTCAAGAATGATTATTTAGTTAAAACCAATTCAGTAACAGTGACAACTCAGCTATGACGTCACAATTTTGAAGTCCTGTCGCGACCCCTATCGAAGGAATAATGGTATTTTATCTTGGTTATGACGTCATACAGTTTTCGACAACTTGGATATTGCGTCAAAATTGTCATCACTGTGTACTTTTATTTATAGCAGTGGTTCTTCGAGTGGGTCGCTGAAACTATTTTTAGTTGTAATTAGTTTTATAACGTTTTTATACCAAATGTTCCAAATGTTTTTAATATTTCAACATAACTGCACACATTGCAATATTGTACTAGAAGTTACCAACTTTAAATCTATAATACACTCTTAAAAATGGGTTCTCAAAAATGAGTAGAAAGTACTCAATTTTGAGTACATTCCAGGTTCATAATAGCTCCGAGTAGAAGTGTCTCAATTTTGAAAACTGCAGTACTCATTTCTGAGTAACAACAGGGGATCAATTTTGAGTACGTTTAGTTTCAAATTTTAGACTCACACGTACTCATTTTTTTTGAGTACAGTAAGGATTCAATTTTGAGTACGTTTAGTTTCAAATTTGAGACTAATTTAAACTCACACGTACTCATTTTTGAGCACACGAAGGATTGAATTTTAAGTATGTTTAATTTCAAATCTGAGACTATTTTAAACCCATACATACTCGTTTTTGACTACATGAGGGATTCAATTTTAAGTATGTTTAGTTCCAAATTTTAGACTATCTTAAACTCACACGTACTCATTTTTTTTTGAGTACGTTTAGTTTCAAATTTGAGACTAATTTAAACCCACACGTACTCATTTTTGAGCACACGAAGGATTGAATTTTAAGTATGTTTAATTTCAAATCTGAGACTATTTTAAACCCATACATACTCGTTTTTGAGTACATGAGGGATTCAATTTTAAGTACGTTTAGTTTCAAATTTGAGATTATTTCATACTCATACATGCTCATTTTTGAGTACACGAGGAATTCGATTTTAAGTATGTTGAGTTTCAAATCACGTACTCATTTTTGAGTAATAATTATTTCGACATACTCATTAGATATATTTACACACTTTACGTGTAGCGTTACTTATTACGTATTAAATAAAAAACGTTTATACGCAACAACGTATGTATATGTTAGAAAAAATAATTTTTGCACACGTGACCTTAATAATTCAAAAAAAATTTAGAACATATTGATAATAAAATGTGTAAGAGTCTATATATTTTTAAAATTTTATGCAATTTAATATAGAAGTTTTAGAAAAAATGTACTTCGATGGGAAAAAATATTTTTTCCATCAAAGTACATTTTTCCAAAAATTTCTTTACCAAAGTGGATAAAGTTTTAGAAATATTTATATCTTAGACTGTTACATACATATTCTGAAGATTTTTTGAATTATTAATGTCAAATGTGTGCAAAAAATTGTCTTTTTTTTAAACAAATATATTGTGACATATAAATATTTTTTATTTAGTAAGTAATAAAGGTATTATCTAGCAGAACGTTCTATCCTTCATCGTTCCAGATAACTTTAATACTACTTCGGGATATTCACACAGCTATCTTAATAGGCAATTAAATTTTTTTTGCATGAATGCTGTATTTATTATATACCCAACTTCAGCATGGAATCATTTGTGAAATATCATATGACCTTTAATATCTGAATGTAGACACAACATTTCGTAAATAGTGCTACATTGAAAAACCTTATAGAAAAAAGTTTTAACCCTAATTTGCTGAAATTGTTATTGTTAGAGTGAAATCAAGATGAGATAAATATTGGCAATAGGTATAAATGCACATATACATGCTCTCGGGTTGGTCAGTAATATTGGTCCATCGGCCTCAATTGAAAAACGTTTCATGCGCTTGTCTACAATTGTAATGTTTAAATATTTTTACGAAAATATGAAAGCCCACTGAAAAATGACAGAGGATGATTATATTCTATGTCACTACTGGGGTTGGCTTTCTGCCGGCAGAAACTGGTTTTAACCGGCAGAAAGTGGGAGAAACTGGCAGAAACTAATAAAAGTACTGAAAACAGTATTGTATTATTTAATGAATGAGAGATTATAAATAGATATTTGTATTCCAATAATAATATATTATAAAGCTTTATATTAATAATTTTAATAATTAAAGTATGTTAAAATAATTAAAAAATACTAGAGTACATCAAAGATTTGTTACAAAAACCATCTTTCGCAGGCCATATTATTTAACTTACTTGGTCTATTTCATCTTATTTACCTTCTTCACCTTATTAAACCTTTAGCTATAAAATAAAAAGCAAAAACACTAACAGACTGGCTGTAAAAAAAAGCCTCAATGGTTTATGACTAATTGAATAAGCTGTATTACAGTGAATGAACCACACTTTTTGTTTTTAAGTCTGTTGTAAAACATAGGGTATCTGCTTAGAAATATTTTAGAAATCATTACAGACAGGGTGCTTGGCTTAAGGAATACATAAACACTGTGAAGCCACAAATACCTGGCAATATAAGGTGGAAAAGTTAGGTAGATTGCTTGGAATTATTCCTAAAGAATCATCCATGTTACTCGCAGATCATGAAAATGATATGGATGATAAAGGAACTTTTCAGGTCATAAATAATCAGATGATTAATAAAGATGTAAAAAGACTTGTTGCAGCTTTTAAAATCTATTGCTATTGCCCTGTATAAGATTCGAAAAGATGACTTTTCTATTGCAGATGCTTGTCAAATTTTGTTGACACTAATGGATGATGATAATCTCATAAAAATAAATCAAGAAAGGGTAAAAAGTGGAGTAATAACTGAACATCATATATTCATGCCAGTTCATAATCTTTATCCAAAGTACATGTGATCTAAATTGTCACAGGAGCAGGAAGAAAACACTATGAAATTCTTTAATGTCATTAACCCAAATTTTATGCTTTACGTTATAGCTTTTTGAGCAAAATCATCTCCTTTTCCTGAAACATACTACTCCAGTAAAATCTTAAAAAATGTCCCTGCTTCTATATGGTGGTCTAGTTTAAAGGAAACAACTATAAATGAAGATTTTGTAACTCCTGTTCACAAGAAATAATATTGCCTGTTGTACTGGTGGGTGTGGAAAAATATTTCTTTTAAGCTTTTCGTCCATTCATAATCTATTAAGAAATTGCTTGAATTAAGAAATAACAGCAAAAATGGTATTTTGCTATTGTCTGCTATGAAAAATTATAGAATAAATATATAGAATTTGCTATGATGGTAATAAATGTTTTGAATAAATACTATACACATTGTAACAAAACTTATTTTACTTTAAAATACATTCCCTTTTGCAAGTTGGGGTATTCTGATAAGTTTTTAACGCATGAAATAACTATTTTCTGGGTCCCTGCCGGTTATTGCCACTTTTGTGGCAGAAACTAGTTTCTGCCATGCCGGTGTTAACAGGTTATAACCAGCAGTTTTAACCGCCTTGGCAGAAACTTGCAAACCCTGATCACTACACATAAACCATGATTAAACGAAACTCATTAAATTAAAATTGTCGTACCAAATTTTAATTTCCATCATTACCATTTAATTTTCATCGTCATCTACACCAGAATGAATCAAAAATGATTAATATTTATTTCTTTATTTTACATTTATACATAAAACTGACCACCCCTTTTATATATGTAAGTTACAAAGAAAAAGGTAAGAATAATCTGATGTGATCAAAAATTTCCAAATTAGTGTATAATTTCAAATTTTAGGACGGTTGAAACACTGATGTTATAGGATGTGAACCTATTGCAAAAAAATAAAAATACATATACAAATGTTCTGAAAACGTGATGAAACAAATAAAAAATAAATGTTCTCAAAACAAATAACATGCTGAGAATGTTACTTTACGGAAATAAAAAGACGATTCTTTAATTCCAAAATACACGATTGAATCTCCAAGTCAAATTCAATATCATGAAAAATGGTGTTTAAAACATAATAAACATTTCTACAGTATGGTGAAAATTCAAGATTTAGAATATATGTCAGTTTAAAGCACAGGTCAACAGCTTTCAATAATGGATTTGCAATTATGCAATTTTCCTTCATGATGATGAATGTCTGGAATGGATTATACTTTTTTTTCTAACAGCCCGGACGAATGACTGTGTACGCTCACCACTAAGAAGCCCGTCTTCTCTTATGAACTTATCGATTCCTTGTCCAGTCTGAAAGTAATAAACATTATAAGAACTATTATCATTGACTAATATGGTACGTTAAGTTCACTGCACTTACTGAGCATGGACATTACAAACACTTAAACAGGGTTCAGACCATTAAAAATAATTATTGAAATAATTATAAAAGTAACGGGATTGCAATTATGGTACGTTACGTTCATTGCAGTTACAAGAGTATATGGTTACAAAGGCTTACACGGGGTTCAGATCATTAAAAATAATGTTTTAAATAATTATAAAAATAATAGGATTGAAATTATGGTACATTGTTCACTGCAGTTACAGAGTATATGAGTTACAAAGGGAGCTTACACAGGGTTCAGATCATTAAAATAATTTTGAAATAATTATAAAAATAATAGGATTGAAATTATGGATGCAGATACCTCTCCACATACAAAACATAAATGAAATAAACATGGACGTAATCAGGAAGGGGCGGGGACATAAGCCACCTGGCTTTTGAAGAAAAAAAAGCAAATTTACGTTTAATTTGTAATTATTTTATTAATTTCATTTTTTTATTTTCTACAAAAAATTGAATCGTTGTAATAGAAAGTGTATTTTTAACTATAAAAAGGAAATTGCAAATTCAATACATTAATTTCTTGGTGGCGTTTTCTTGGTTTCTCAACTTGCTGTCGGTACTCCTGACTTAGGAAGGACCCCCCACACCACTTAATCCGGCCCTGTTCATAAATAACTTTACAAACCCTCACCCCCGATATAGTATGTATTTTTTAGTAAAACGGGTGAGGAAAACGAGTGCACACAATATAAAGTTAAACTTTTAAGGTACCAGTACACGTTTAAAATGTCAGTTTAGGTCAAAATGCCGATTTTTCCTTTTTACTATAATATCAAAGTCCAGACTTTACGCAAAACATGCACAATTTTTGATAAAATTGGTAATTAATATAAAAAAAAGTAATTATGTTAGGCCCCAACATTTCTAGCGGGTATTCTGACGGTGTTTTTATTTTAACGTCACTCTGTATATCAATATTTCTGATATACCATGGGGCTCCAATGTATCTTAGAATATTTTTATACTGAAATATATATTTTGTTCATGTGTTTTTGCTGCACAGAACCGTACTGGACAGGTATATGTGGGGTCTAATACATGTTTTAAAGCGGGGGGGATTTTATTTTTAATAGTGGAAAATTTATAAAGTGATTTGGAGGCAACTGTTGCTTTTAAAATGGTTTTGCCTATATGATCTTTCCAAATAATAACTTGAAATGAATACTTACCGACAGAAACAAACCCTGACTACTTTCTACACGGAGGGATTTAAAGCACAATTATAATGTAGACCATACTTAGAACTTGTTTAAAAAATTACTATAAAAATTAAACAAGAAAAGAGTGGAGGTTTATTAAATTTATAACTTCTCCTCCCCCGGGGTGGGGGGAGCACAGGGCTCACACGGGCACTCAAAACCGCAAACGACTAACGAACTCCACCATCAGACAGAAAGTAACATGGCGAGATTGGATTACTTTGCAACTAAAATAAATAGGCTGCAGGGAAATTAAATTATAATATCCCTCCGCCATGATTAGTTGAAGAACTACAATTTATATGTGAAAGAATGAATGCTAAATAAGGGTCCGAATGTAGTTCTGGACTACGAAATACTTAATTGTGAAACTTTATGCTTTAGAAATTTGATTTTACCCTATATTTTATTTTATTAACTGGACACGTGATAACATAATGAGAGTGAGATTTTTTTACACCTATCTCTATTTTGATATGTATAATTATATAATCAAGTTAACTTGGCCTTAAACATTAAAAGACTAAAACACATACTTTCGAAGTAAGTCCGGAATTCTTCACACTTCCACTATTCTAATTTTTTCTTTACAAACATCCATAATGGATTGATATTTCAAACGCCGAGTCAGTCCATAGTGATTCCCTACGAATGTGTAGAAAGCCGTTGCGCGTTGTGCAATAAACACTCGCCACGAGGCGAATCACACGTCACACACATATATATGCATCCGCCATCAGATATAGTTCTTTAATTTATAGGCATTATGTTTTACATACTTCAACATTTTGCGCAAATTACTTCAGATTTCTAAATACGCGCTTATTATCCAATTTATGGTGAAATTAAAAATTAAATAATACGTTTATTTATTGACGTACTCATTTTTCAGTAAGTGCGATTACTTATATTTGATAATTCACTAATTCCTTTATGAGACGATTATACTCAAAAAAAAAAAAAAAAAGTAGGCGCAAGTTCTCATTTTTGAGTAGATTTATTTTTACAATGTACCCATTAATATATATAATTAATAATATGTACATAATTAATATAATATAATTTTACATTAAATTTGTTTTTTTTTTGTTTTGTTAAAAATGCTTTTATTATACAAATGTGTCGGCGGCGGACAGAGGGGTCGCAGATCTTTTGGTTACTATAAAGGGGGTCGCGAATTACTTGGTTACTATGAAAGTAGATCGCGGCTTGAAAAATATTGGGAACCAGTAATTTATAGGATCATTTTATACTTCATGTATATGTTCCAATGAATTTTTTATTTTGTTGTTCTATATTTATTATTCTATAGTGTATTCAAATTATTCAATACTTCTCATAATTAGTATGCATGGAATTTTTCATTACTTCATATTTCAGTTTTGTATTTGACATAGACTTGCGGATTTAATTTCGTGTGGCACCGTTCTGAATTTTTTCCACAAATTATCGAAATTTAAAAATAAAAGCACATATACATTCTAACAATTATTAGAATTAATTAATTGTCTATTCACAACATTTAATACTGTATACGAACGTTTAAAATACACGTGGGGTACGGTGCCAAAATTTCGGCTATCGCTTGAATGTCATTATAAACAAGGTCAACTTTAATTCGTTTCTGTTTGCTTGAACTCTTTTTTTTTCAAAAATACTCTCGATCCCAGTTTCACGTTATTTTGCTTTCCGTTATTTCGATTTCAGGCCCGGAGAAAATTGACATCTTGATCATTTTCCGGCAAATCGGTTCATTTATGAGTCACTTTCAATATGGGATCGTACGCTTTCAAATTTCTTACTTAGAAAAAGTTTTTGTTTCGCGATGTTTTGATACATGCTGATAACATTGTATGTTGACAATTTCGGTCTAATATAAAAGGCGCTAATATGCATTAACGTAACTAGGGGGCCAGGGGCTTAGGCCCCCTAGGAAAATGAAAGTTATAAATGAATACTATGTACGAAGTATGAAGTGCATGATTTATCCTTCCTTAGAACAAAGCTAGCTCTTCCCTAGACGTCGGAGCTGGTTTCGTCAAAATGTTAATACATCCTTACTCATATAACATAATTATTTATAAATTCTAAAATTTTCAATCTTAAAAGCTTGATTTGGCTTCAAAAATTGAGAAAGGTTGGTTTGATTTGGACATAGTCAGTTATTTTGTAAACAAAATGTATAAAAAAAATTATAGAACCAATCCCGAGAAGTAATAAGTATAATATATGGACACAGGCCTATATCCAATCCGGAGCCAGAAGGGCGTGGCCCCAGTTGCCCCATGCTTTTGCCCCAGTGCCCCATCGAGCAATTTATATAGCCTATATACTGTATATAGAATAATACCCGGATGCCCTGTTCTCCAATATGCCTTTTGCCTTGCCACAGTTGCCTCTTCACCCTAGCTATAGGCTTGTGTGGACAACATATGGATGAAGGAATAACACATAAAAGGTGAAACGTTGCATGTACCAAAGATAAGAACGGAGAAAAATATAAATAATTTAGTGAATATAGGTGTTCATGGAACACATTGGGTGAAACAACAAAAGAAATGAGAAATTTTAGGCAATTTAAAAATACAATTAAAAGGAAATTATTTGAGGGAATTGTGGGGGAGTGGATTAATGATGTGATTGTTTTGGGTTGAAAATATCTTCAAGAATATGTCACTCTGGATTTATTTTGTATTATATAATTTTGAATTTATTTCTGCTTTTATTATTCATTAGCTGTAGTATATCTAGGTTGGTCTCGATGAGATGATGGTCCCCAGCGTGTTATGTTACAATATTTACTCAGGACTCACATAAGCGATGAGTAAATGTTGTAACATAACACGCTGTGTTACAACATTTACTCAGGACTCATATACGCGAAGGAAAATTATAATCTGTAATTTCACTTGTGCACGCATTGGATATGCCACATATATATATATGGAAACACACATATACATATATGGATATTTACATATAGAAATAAATTTTCGATTCAGATTTTTTCAAAATAGCAACCTGACGTAGATGAGAGATTTATCTACATAAGGTTTTAAGAATTATAGGAAATAATTGCATAGGGATAAAGTTATCATACAATGTGTAAAAAACACTATGCAAAAAACTTCAGCCCTCTTCTTTTTTTTTGTCTTTTTCTCTGTCTCTCTCTGTCTCTAGTACACTCCAAAAACATTATTCAAATCCAACTCATATTTTTTTTGGGGTTCAATGACTACTTAAGATTAGGTTCTTAAACCAGACATTCTACTTTAATAATAAGACAATGATGTTATACAGCGGTAACAATTATATTCGTATTGTAGCACGTTATTAAAGGATCGACATATATTAATAGTGATAACAATGAAAGAAGTTTTTGATAACAATCGTTACAAAGATTCTATGCTCTCATGTAGATTATTAATATCATCTGCATTAGCCGAAAGTTAATTTAGGTGATATATTGTACTCATAATACTTTTTCAATATCATTCTTGAGAAGAGAAGATCATCTTCACCAAAGACAAGGAAGGAAGAAACTACCCACCAGGAGAGAAAAAACCATGTCAGATTAACCCTTAAAGGTGAAAACTAATGATATGAAAACCCTTAATCTGACATCTGATGATGCTCCAGGTGGAAAACAGAAACAGAAACGTCGTTGTCATTTCTATACAACTGGTAAAATAGCAAATGAAAATTATCACCTAAGCTTTCGGACTCGTCAATAGCAATCCTTCATGAGGGGTAATGATCACTACTTCTGATGTAGGAATGCTGCTGCTTCATCCGAAAGCTTGGGCGATCTTCATTTTTTATTGTACCAGTGTTTAACTCATATAATACGTAAATTTCGTCCCGCGCACTTTTGATTTTATTTCAGTTGTCATTTACATTGCTGACTCTGAACAGAGAAACAATAAAAAATGCAATTTCAAAATAATTTTCATATTTTAAATTCACAGATAAAGAAAATGATCCGTACACAAATCACTCAAAATATCTGAACTTTATGTTTACAGCAAGAAACTTTTAATAATAGAAACTTGTATTACCCTCTATTTCGTAGAATTCACATTTAATTACTGGAATTTTGTATACGTGTACGTTTGTGTATGTGCGTATGAGAGGTTCGCTGTTTGATTCCTCACTCCGTATTTTTCCAGTTACATGGATATAAATGCGCGATTACAAAGATATCAATGCGTAATTACAAACATATCAATGTGTAATTACAAAAATATCAATGCGCAATCACAAATATATTAATCCGCAATTATAAAGATATCAATGCACAATTACCAAGATATCAATGTATAATTACAGATATCAATACGTAATTACAAAGATATCAATGTGCAATCACAAAAATATCAATGCGCAATCACAAAGATATTGATGCGCAATTACAAAGATATCAATGCACAATTACGAAGATATCAATACGTAATTACAAAGATATCAATGCGCAATCACAAAGATATCAATGCTCAATTACGAAGATATCAATGCGCTCAATTGCAAAAACGTATAACAATATATGCCTTGATGTATGTATGCGTGTGAATAAAATTATCTTTAATGCCTTGAAATTACTTCCTTAGTATTGGGTTTTCGTGAATATATTTTGGTATTCGAAGGTATTTTTGGTATTTTTTGGTATTTTTTGGCCGTGCCTTATTTGCGTGATGAACACATGCAATTTTAGGTATAATCTCACTAATATTATCCGCAGATTAATAGTTTTTGAAAATGGACACCACACGACACAAGTATATGTCATTTTCTGCCCGACGCCGCAGGAGGTGCCTTTTGGAAATTGACCTCTGCGTCGTTTGCGGGGAAAATGCGACCCCAGAAGCTCCGTTAACCGCCACCGCGTGGCTCCAGACCCCGCGCTTGGAAATCCAGAAACATTTCCGGCCAATTTCCTTTGAATCGGGTTAAAGTAAATTTCGGGAGAGGGAGAGAAAATGTTATGCAAATCACTATCAAAATTGGAGACCACGTCTATTTATTATGCCCCAAAACAAGCCATTCCTTAGTCTTCCCTTCGTGGCCGTGGGACCATTAGTAGTGCAAACTTTCTTCTCAGGCCATTAATAATGAATGTTAGGCGGTTTATGAAAAATACCAGGTCATAGTCCGCCTTCTCCCCCCCCCTTATTGAACCCCGTCCTTCCCTCCAATCCACACCCAACCCATTGAGATTTTACAATGAATCGCTCCTAATGGGACAGAGTGGGATAGACTCGACCACAGGGGTGTGGCCCTCTGCCAGATGGAAAAGAGGTATAATTTTGGATTCTTCCATCAATTATCGAAAACGTCCTGAATTTCTGTGCTTGACGCAAGGGCGGGGCCTTTTCCGAACTATTTTTGTATTTAAGAATAATCTAAAGTTGATTCGAGGTATATCCGGCCTCCAGTTAATACATCGTCCAATCAGGGTTACCGGAATCGGTAAAAAGGTTTAAAAAAGTTACCATGGCTAGTGATAAAATTGTCGATATTCGGAAACTTTGTTACAAATGGAAACAACTTTGTCTCCTTCGTTCGTTATATATAAACTTATCCCTCCCTTCCTCCTTTCTCACTCGAGCTAGGTTAAAGGAAGTCGCTTGCCCCTCCCTAAGAAACAAAAATACATGTAGATGGTAAATGCGTCTGAAATACTATGGGAATGCATACTATGGCTTGAAATATCTCTTTTTTGTACTTTGTACAGAACATTTTATTATACAACTATATGTATATATGTGCGTGTATGTGTGTGTGTGCGTGTGACCTCCAGAAGGTGGCGTCAAAAAATGGTCAGAAAAAGTCGTTGTTGTAAAATATCACACACACACACACACACACACATATATATATATATATATAAAACATTAAGCCCCCAGTGGTTCTGCTTGGCGTTAAACCCCTTGTCAAGGATGCTGAACACAAGTAAATACGGATACATGCTGAAGAAAGACAAGAGAAACCTACATAAAGTCTCCCACCTCATGTACGTAGATGACATCAAGCTATACGCGCCAACAATCACCCAACTCCGACAACTCATCAGTATAACAGAGACATTCTCCAAGGACATAGGAATGGAATTCGGCCTCGATAAGTGCAAAATACAGAAGAATAGCAAAGAAGATTTACCAGGCATCGAACTCGAAGACGGGAGACTACTGAAGACCTTGGACGAGGGCGAAACCTACAAATACCTAGGGATAATGCAAAAACGGCAGCAGGAGCACAAGAAAGTCAAAGTCCAGCTCACGCAAGCATTCCAAGAAAGACTTAGAAGCATTGTGAAGACGAAACTGAGCGGGAAGAACACCACGCAAGCAATTAACGCATATGCGGTACCAGTGCTCACCTACTCCTTCGGGATCATCAAATGGTCCAACACTGAACTAGAACAACTCCAGCGGAAAATGAGAACCATCCAGAGAAGAGCCGGACAACTACACCCTGCAACGGCAATTGAACGGCAAACACTACCCCGGGAAGAAGGAGGACGCGGACAAGCGGACCTCAAAGACTTACATGACAAGCAGATCCAGAGCATGAGGCAATACTTCCAGTTGAAGAGTCCCCGATCGCCACTCATCCAAGTCAAGGAAAATAGCAGATGCAAATTACATGTAGTAAAAGTTGTAATTACTTGCGACTGCATACGACACAGGCATGGGCAGTGGGGGGTTGATGGGGGCTTGCAATCCCCCCAACATTGCAATGAAATTTTGTATATTTAACATAGGAATATGTGAGTTGTAGCTCTGTAACCCCCCATTGAGCCTATAACCCCCCCACTTATGAACTTCCTGCGTACGCCTATGCTGCATACATAGTAGAAGTCGAAATTACATTACATACATTTAGTTGCATTACTTACATTAGTAATTTAAAATAAAGGGATTTCAATAGGGTGCCTAATACATTTGATCAAGGCTGTATGTGTGTGTTTATTGATCCAAGACATATAGTTATACATAATATTCAGATAACGTAAATTAGCCGCATATTAGTGACTTGGCAGAGACCGGGAAAAAAGTCGTTATAAAAATGGCTTGAAGATGTGTGGGTGCCTTACGCCCCGAGCTGGAAAAGAGTGCTGGGCGGCCTTAGGTAAATATCACACGTCTTGTTGCATTGTGGACGGCACACTGCATAAGTATTTTCGCGAGTTTCAACTAAACGTGGTTTGCAATACCATGTTCCATGGCAGTTTTTGTTTCTCTTGATGCTTATTATAACCTCTCCGAGTCTATTACCGTATTAACAGAACACCCTGTATAGGTGTTCAGGCCCCACCGAACACAAAAAACATTCCTTTTCTTTGCGAACGTTTCACCATCTAATCACGCCATACCATCGGCGTTGGTATCACTACGCCAATAAACGTTGATTAATATTGTTGTTTAACCTTGTATAGTGTTTGCTATTACTTCTTTTTAATATTATTATTAGTAACTCCAAAATACTGTAGATATTCTATATTATTAATAATAATTAAATTTGATAGAATTATTGATAATTACATATATGTTTGCATAAGAAAAACCTTAATTTTTCCAGGATTTGCACTTTTAATTAAAAAAACCCATAAAATATGGCATAAATTCTGTATTTTACAAATATTATTATCACAGCAAAATATATATAAATAAATTACGAATTAAGCGCAATGATAGGTCAAATATTTCATCAATAGGAGAATATCGATTTAAACTTTAGCTTGTAATAAGTTTTTAAACATTTTTTAATTGTCTTGATATTTATTCCAAAATTAAAGCATTATTCTTTAATGCAAAAATAAAATTCTTGTAACATGTTTACTGAAGTAAAATTATTGTAACTTAGTATTAATCTTAGTATTAACTTAGTATTGTAACTTGGTATAGTCGTATTCAATTTTTGGTATTGCATTATTCAAATAAAGGATATTAATGAACGCAAGTTATAAAAATATAATGGCAATGTGTCGTGTATATATAACAGCGATATGAAACTGTATGAAGGAAGCAATAGATCAAATAAAGACATTGGAAAAGCCGAAATAAACACAACTCGGAATCCTTGACAAAAAATGTAGGGAAGCAATAAAAAAAGCTTGGGAAAAATGGGAGACCCAGGTGATGATAGCATTACATCAGATATTCTGAATTGAGCCGGAAGAGGAGTAGAAGAAATGCTTGTGCTATTCTTCGTTAAATGCCTTAACCCCGTTGGCATACAAAACCAATTGTACACTGCTATTATAATTCTATTATAAAAAATAATGATAAAGACGAATTGAAAAATTACCAACTTATTAGTTTGCTGCCTACTATTTATAAAATTTACATAAAAATGCTGACACAACATTTAGAGAAAGAATCGATATGGCTCAACCAAAAGAACAAACTGGATGTCGAAGTACAGTATTAAGAATAGATCGAAATAACAAAAGAATGGGAACTTTCGTGTATTATATGTGGCACTTTTTAACTACGAGAAGGCGATAAAAACTTCAGAAGCCATCACGTCTTTGAGATCAGAGGACACTGAGGATATGTATATTGATATAATTAAATGTCTGCACAAAAATGCAAATTCTAAATTTTGATATGAGTATCAAAATGGCTAAAGAAGTGAATCAGAGGGATACCTTATCTCTAAAACTTTTTATCTCAGCTTCACAGAAGAGGTCTTTTAGCTCCATAAATTGGAAGAGCAAAGGAATAAAGATCTGTGGGGAATATTTAAATAATTTACGTTTTGCTGACATTAGTGTTATTTTCTAAATGTACCCTTCAACACTCTAAGGCATGGTTCAGCAGCTCTCAACCAGAAGCAGAGGCTCGAGATGAACTCATAAAAGATTAAATAATGTTCAAGAAATTCACACAAAGAAAGCAAAAATACAGATTAACAATCTTGGAGAAGAAATTACCGATTCGTACCTTTATCTTGGCTAACTGAAAACTCCGGCTGAGTTAATGGAAAGCACATTGACATAACTAGTGGGTAATGGAGAGGCCTACCCATCCCTAGAAAATCGAAAACTACAAATAAATGCTACGTGTAAAGCACTGAGTTTGGTAACTTAACCCTCCATAGTAAATATTTAGTCCGCTAGGCGTCAAGGCTGGTTTCGTTATTAATCAGTAATATTTGAGGAAATTCTGCAGATGTAGTTTACTTTGAAAGGAAACTGTCTTTGCGTCTAAAATCAAAACCAAATGTCTAGATCTAAAGGTTTTCAACCAGTGTATATTAAGAGCTCTCTTTTATAAATTAGAGATATTGAGTTTAACGAAAAGGGCAATACGGGAATTACAAGTCACCCAAAGAAATATGGAAAGGTGCAAGACTGAAATGACTAGAATAGATCGAAAATGAAATGTTTGGGTGTGTGAGTAAACAAAGGTTGAGGACATCACACTGTTAAAGCAAATAAGTTGAAATGACAATGACTTGAACGTAGTGTACGAAGAACTGATCAATGATGAGTAACTGAAATTCACAACTAGATCGTAAACGTCAATTATAAATTTCAGAAACACCCTCAAAGTAGTCAGAAACAAATTACTAAAAATAGGCATATGTGGAGGGTATTCGAAGAGACATTCACTCAGCAGTGGATAGATAAAAGAAAAGGATATAGTTTTTTTTGCAGTTAATAATAAATTTCAAAATTAAAATTTATATTTCACATTTACTATTTTATTCGCTAATAAAATACAGTCGAACAGAATGTAATAAATGACGAGATCTTTTCTTTGTAAACAATGTGAAAACGATTGGGAAAACGACGACAGAAGTATCTTAGCAGTCTTGAGAGCAGAAAAAATCAATTTTGTCTAAGAGGGTCAGCCAAGTTGGCGTCACGGCGATCACATTGGCGCAAAATAACTGGTTGCTATAACAACGTCGCGTCATAACAATGCAGTCAGGGGGCGGGACTGATCACAAAACTAGCATTTCATTTTTCTCGCCCTTAAATTACTAATGAACTACGAACTGAACACATGAATAAGGTACATAAATATACAGTAGTTTATTAATAAACTATATTTGTATATAATTTTTAACATTCTTTTGTAATTAATAATTAAACCCGGCCGTTTTTTACGATTATTCATCTTGAGACAGTGGGGTAGAAAGGGGAGGGCACAAGCTCCACTTCCATTGGATAACAAATTACATTGCTCTTCTTAACATTGAATCACTTGACTTTCTTAAAAGTTTTTGAGACCCTACTCATAATTTTTGAATTGCTATCCCCTCCCTCTGTTTTAAGAGAGCACACTGTATAATCTAATCTGATTCAAATAAAACTATTAGACACCTTTTTATTGAGTACAGAGTGTATAATATTTCAAAAATTTAATTGCTGTTTTATAGGGGCTATGTTTTATTGCAAATTTTATTTTCTGGAACTGGATAATTCCATCTTATCATTCCTAGTTACAGAATTTCTTATTTGCTATCGCAATAACCATTTTAAAAGTTAGTTACTGAGTAAGCCCTAATATATATCTATAATACAATAGATAAAACCAATAACTTATCTTCCGACTTTTGATTTGTGATTGACCCCTATGGTAGGCAAAGATTTGGACTCATTTATACCAAAAAAGCTTCCGAATTTTATGCACTAGGAAAAAAATCGAAGAAAGCGATGTTTTAGACTCAAATATCTTCTATGTTTCTAAAATGACCTTAAATCCCTTCATTTTTTTTGTTATTTCAAGAAAAATTCAAATAGATTTAAATCCAAAATATTTTTCTCCACATTACGTTAACTTAAAAAACAGGAAGGAATAAATTACATAAGAAGAGTTCAAGAAAAAAACAACGAGATTATAAAAATTGCAATATTTTGCTTTTTTTTAAAAACTGGAGAGGGAGGAGATCGAAAAAAAACCAGATATTTATTTGGGCTCTCAGATTACATCTCCCAAAGAAAAGCAAATCAATGACAATTTTGGAAATTAAATATCAATTTCATATCATTTTCCACATTTACTTCGATGTTTATTTTAAATCTGTGCATCAGCTTCAAAGAAATATCTTTACACTAATGACAAATCTTGATAAGGAAACGACAAGGTAATCAATTTTTGTGAACAAAAAAATGAAAGATCAATTTCATCGGAAAGAGTTCGCCTGGTTCACATCTAAATATCGCCCGATATGTTATCGAGGCGAGACCAATAAGTTTGACCTCTAAATTATAATATATCTACTGTGACGTCATCGTGATTAAACTATGCTCAGAGATCTTCTTATGTAACATCCTAGTGTGTGTGACTTTTATAAGCAATTATACAATAATTTTTGCCACCCACGTTTAAGTAGCTCAAACTAGAGCTTTTTTTATATTTGGAGAAAAAGAGGCGCCGTCCTCATCCTGGATTCGAACCAGGGTCCCCACGTTGAGCCTGCGGTGTCTTGACCTACTAGACGAATGAGGACAAGAACAAACGCATTTTTCTCCGTATATGAGGATGTAAGATATTATTACCCTTCACAGGGATAACACAATTGCCAAATAATGGTCAACACAGAAAAGCCTCCGGGGCGAGATTTTTGTGAGTTTTTCGTGGGGGAATTTATTATACAATAATTTTTGCCACCCACGTTTAAGTAGCTCAAACTAGAGCTTTTTTTATATTTGGAGAAAAAGAGGCGCCGTCCTCATCCTAGAGTCGAACCAGGGTCCCCGCGTTTAGCCCGCGGTGTCTTGACAATACAAGCAATGTCGAGTTCTACTCACGGACCAAGCCCTATATGTCCCTTATATAGAATATAAATGAGCACTGAGTCATCCTACTATAGAGAGAGAGAGAGTCGCTTTACTAGCTTTCCCGTTGCTTTCTTCCCGGTTCCTTACCGAGATTTTTTGTATTTTTCTTATATGCATATAATCAGAAATAAGGTATGATTATTATCACATTTTAGCTTACTTAGGAATAATATTTGCACTGATCGCAGAAATTGCGAAATGGGACATTCGTGAAATGACAAGTTTTGTCTGAAATTTGAAACAGCGGACAGAACGCTTTCTCCACTTAAAATTAATATGATTAACATGTGGAAGAAACCGGTAAGTGGCAAGACCGTAGCCAGGCCTTAATTTCGGGGGATTCAAAAATGTTTGCAGCATATATCGATACAGTCACAGCATGCAAGGCCGTAGCCAAGTCCCATTAAAAATTTAGTTTCGTGAGGGGAAGGACAGGTGCCTAAAATCCCCCCCCCTTCTGGATACGGGCATGTTAAATAGACATATTTTTAACCATTGACATCATATGAGGAATTAAACAATAAAAGAATTAATGGCGGTTAATTAATTAATAGCACACTTTTTTTCAAAAAAAGATGCCATTTGTGAAATATATTAACAATAATGGAAATAGAAATGGAATTTTTTTGAGGACAGCTCATAACTTCCACTGTGTCATTTTCACAAAACAAATATTTCGAGGTAGATTGCAACATGTATTTATTTTGAATTCTGCTTCCCCTCTCTCTTCTTCTTCTCTCGTTCCGCAATATTTTTGATGTAACACGCAGAGATCAAAAATTATTTTCAAGAATTTGCTCCTTAGAAAGTATTCCTGCTATCAAATTAATCTTTGTTTCGATTCTGAGGCGGAAGAGAAGTGCAACACATGGTAGAACAATTAGACTCCTCGAAGTTTTTGTGTAATTTTTCAATTAGTGCAAGTAATTGTTGTTGTATGCGGTAGAATGGCCCGTATGGAAGCACTTACGCAGAAATGAAAATAAGAAGTTCTGCCTATTTATGGAGGAAAGTCGTAGCAAGTAATACAAACCGAGGTCGTTACGAATCCATTAAACGCGCATGATGCCAAGTTCTCCTGGATAAATAGATTAACTGGAATACATGGAAACCATGAAAAGAAAATATGTTAGACTCGGGTAAGGTCAGGATTAGCTCAAAGTATGGGGCACAATAGGAATTTGTTTGCATTCATTTACTTAAGGAGGTTCCAACTAGATAAAGAGGTTATCATATCCACCAACATGTCTGAGATGAAGATACTGAAACGATATTTTTTCATCACGCTATTCTTTTAAGTGCTATTTCACATTGAAAACCATGTCAATGATAATCTAAGAATTTCTTGATCACTTACGCAAGATTAGTAATAAAAAGTACGACAAACACAGCTAAATTTTTAATGTAAATGGTTGGCAATCGTTTCGGACGGATTGACTGTCCTTTTTCAAAACATGTCTGAAGTCTGAACGGAATACAGCACTTTTTTTCTCAAACAATTCAATCTGATATGATATGGAAACCCGTGCTGTCATCTATCATCGCGCGGTGAAAAGTCTTTTATAAACGTTAAGAAAAAAGATATTGTCATATGGGTCGTTAACAATTTTATCACTAAATGGTTTAATAGCGACACACTGCACTAATCAATAGAAATAAATGCAAAACAATTTTTATGGTGCAGTTAGATAAAATCATTAACACGATAATACTGCTGATAGCTATTTCGATAGCGTTAACCAGCTACCGTCGTCAGAGCGAATGGCGGCTTCTGTTTATGTCCGTGCTGTTGGTCGGTGTTGCCATCACGTCGGTTGGAAACTTGATTGGGCGGAGGAGTAAAGCGTATTTGTGGAGACGTCTTCAGCCGTGAGACCCAAAAGGTTTTTCCAAGTGGATGATATAGAGTTACTAAGGAGTTGATCATTAACTGCAACATTGATGTTTGCTAGAATGTGAAATGCCTCAAAGAAACTGAGATCAAGTGTTGAGTTGACTTTTTTATTAATACGTGCATTGGAGAATAGAAACTGATGTCCGAATTCCCATGAATGTTTTGCCAGAGCCGATTTATGGAATTCTTGCTTTCTGACATAAGCTTCGTGTTCATTTAGTCTGAGGCGCAGTGCTCTCCGTGTTTGACCGATATAAATTTGGCCACACTGGCACGGAATGGAATATATGCCGCAGCTGTCAGAATCCGGGATGGTGTCTTTAAAATGAGAAAAGCCAATTTTGTTGATTGGAGTGAA
>QLNU02003225.1:58638459-58652499 GCA_006491805.2 Dysdera silvatica | reverse complement strand
GCATTAGGACTTCTAATACTCGTATATCTGCAGATATTGCTGATACGTACAATCATTCCTATGAATTTGTATCAATTCATATCTTGAATTCATCTAGATGGGAGCGGGCTAGCTGGACAACAGGCCACTCACAGGTTTATAGTTTCCAAGTTATGGCTGAAGAAATAATCCACTGAGATTGGAATTACAATTTTGCCCAGTTATTGTTCACTGCATTCAAACTCAATAGACCCCGCTAGTTATATTTTAACGTGCCATCCTAATGGCAGTGTTCCACTACCAGTGAGTATTAGGAGATAGTATACACATGCACATGAGTTATTGGTCACAATCTGCACAGTACTTCAGAAAGTTGTGGAGTCTATGTCTTGTCGCGATGCCTCTACAATCTGAACGAAAAGGGGACCTCCATGTTACTACACAGGTATCTAAGTTGCACAACACATATGAGTGTATACTATTTCTTTAAGTAACTTTCTTTTTTTAATCGTGAATTTCATTTTAAATTCACAAGCGTTTAGCATTTTATTCATACTAGATAAACAGGGAATAACGGATCTGATACATTCATCACAAATAAGCATTATATTTTATTATATGAGTTGAAGATCTTGTTTCAGAATAATAGGTCTGAATTCAATCAATTTATATTTAGAAATGTTTAGGGCGAACAGACAGACATACAGATAGACGGAGGGAAGGAAGGAAGGAAGGAAAAGTGCATTCTCTCGACTCATTGTATGTGAATGATAGTTCATTAGCTTCAGTGAATAATCATTTTCATTCTCAATTTTATTCACATCCAGTGAATGAACGAACGACTCAAATGACTGATTTTTCCTAAAGGGAACGAGTCTTAAAGATCGGGAATTACATTTAAAGAACAGAAATAAGGTAACTAGTGGAACTAAGAACGACAATGAAAATCAATCTAACGTACGCATTCTATTTAAAGAACGATAGTAAATATAAAGGTTAGGGATGAAGGACCGTATTTAAAAAAAAATGTTTCAGTTGATCTCTCTATTCACATTTAGAGATTTAATATACTAAATCATGTTTCCAAAACAATACCATCCAAGGACGAATGTAAGTACTGTCACAACAGAAGCAGCACACGTCAAAAACAGAGCAATATTTCGACACTGCTGCTTCCTCGCTATTTGATTTCTCCCCCGGATTGACCTTGCCTCCAATATGGTGGTTTCCATTCCCTGGGGATAGCTGCTCTGCTAGAGGCTTCAAACTTCTAATGATCTTCTACTCTGCTCCTCCTCCTCCTCCTCCTCTTCTTTTTCCTCCTCTTTCTTTATCCGGATGGGGGAACCGCAGTTATTAAGTTAACGCAGGAAAAGTTAATAATAACTGCACGTTTGTCTTGCAGCCAAGGACTTTTGTGTACTCCGAGAAAGCCAATCACTTGGAAGGAGGGAAGGAATCTCTATTTGGAAGGAAAAGGGAGTGGGGAGGAATGTCTACGAAGGGTGACCTCCAATTGAAATCCGCCTTCAGGAAATGGATCCTTTATTTCAATTGGGTTTGATGGTGTTCCACAAATACTTGTTCTCTTCCCGAGATTAATTGGGCCTTTAGAAAAGAATACCTTTTCAGTCCCATTGTTTGTATTCTCCAGTTTTTCTAAGATCTTAGACAGTATGAACAATAGTCAGGGATTTCAAGAAACAGATTCTTCGCTACCATTACCTAAGCACTATAACTCAGAATTAAAGGACTATCATCAGCGCAATATAATATTTGCCATCCCTGCACCACAAAATATGAATAAATAAATAAGCAAACAAAAATATAGGAAGACTAAGAAAAGTGAAAAAATTCAGGATTCTACTAAGAAGTTATAATATTGTAAGACAAAGGTTTTTATTATTGCAGAATCTCATAAATCCTTAACGAAATACTATTAGTAGGAATCTTGCGTGAATAATGTGGATACGAGCAGAAAAAGCATGAAATAAAGTGTTTCGTTTGGTTTTTCTGAGCGCTAATACAGTGTATGATAGTTCCTAGTAGTTGTACAGCATTCAAAGGTTTTCTACGGCGGTGTATATTGAAAAAGTTGGCATGTTTAATCTTAAATTAATTTAAATACGCTTCCTTCCATAAAAAAAGTAAGTATACTAGAAATCATCAATATTAAAATCACTAAATATATACAAAAACTAAGCATGCCTTTATAATTGTTCTTTAATTATAGATACTGGTATTCGGACCCTATTAATGTACTCGGGGACCCTGAGATGGTTTCGAGGGCCCCCTTTTATATTATTTCTTTATAATAAAAAATATACATTACTGAAATGGACGATACTCTGGTGATAAAAAGAAAAACTGGAAAGGGATAAAGAAGGAAATTTAACTTTAGTAATGCAAATGAAACTAATACTAGCATTTTAACTAATACATTTTAACTAATACATATTAACTACTACATTTTAACTAATACATATTAACTACTACATTTTAATTAATACTAAATGAAACTAATAACAACATAATGATAGTATTATATCGAAATGAAATCAACAAGGAAATTTGCTTTCGAAAATTAATGATAACCAAAAACAAATAATATAAAGAAAGCCATTGTCGGTTTGAGACTCAGGCCCCGTTGCTCCCCCCCCCCACCCCAACATTCATTCGGCATTGATTAGTACATTAAAGGAAGCTGTCAAGGCAAAATTCCAAAGCCCTGTAGTGACGCAGTAATGACAAGTTCATTTATAGCGTTATTAATCATTCTTGATATCTAATAGTACTGTATAATAAAAGCCGTTGTTCTGCCCATCGTAGTCTGTGGTTTAGTTACCGTGGCAGCAGAAGCTCGGATTCCTCGTAAGAATGTAGCACTCGGTGCCGCAAGACCTTTGTTTTCCTTGCGCCTTTTTTATTTTTTATTTTAGGTGCATTAGACTCGTTAGACCAGTTTCTGGTCCTTTTCTAATGTTTCCTGCATCGGCAGATAATTATTAGTGATTGTTATGCCCAAATTGTTGGATTGTTATGTCCAAATTGTTGGATTGTTATGTCCAAATTGTTGTTAATTTAAATTCTTATTACTCGATTTACACATTCCATGATATTGTATAGTGTTATATCGTGCCGATGTAAAATATAAACCCACATCGAAATATTAAAATATATAATGCGGAAACTTAAAATTGGTAGCGTCTCAAGTACATGCTATTAGATTGAGTATCGCAGTAGCTTTCATTTAGTTCAATAACAGTTTAATCAAAATTTATGGGGAAAATACTTGCAAAAAATACTATGCAAAAAAAATTTCAATTTCATGGAGGAGGAAAATTTATTTTCTACAAGGACTTGAAAATATATAAGCGAACATTATGATCTGTCCTCGCGTCATTTTCGCCATCAGTTTCGAATTTGCAGCATCTGCAGTTATGGGTGCCAAAACCTGCATATTGGGGCGATGAAAAAATACATCTTCTCGTGTTCGCTTATTGGAGCATAAAAACTTAAAAATTTAAAGCATTAGCCGATTTTTAAATACAGATTTAATTCTAATCGTCTTGGATATATAAATATGTCGCAGCTATATTTATTATTTTTTTGGAAAGAGTTTCTTAAACTTGAGTACAATTTGATGATATAGATTCTGTACAAATTTTTAAGTCGTTGGAATATGGCATTCATCAGCTAGATTAGAAATGTGCATATTTTGCTTTTGATATTGCATATTTTTTTCATTCGCTACTACTGTTATTAATAAAGTAGCTTCAATGATGCATTAGAACCTATCTCCAAAAATATAATATATCAATTAACTTAAATTCGTGGAACCTCCCTGAAAGGAAAGTAGAAAAGCTAATTGAAAATGACCAATCTAAAATTCTATGGAACTTCCAAAACCAAACTGACAAATACTTTGCGCATAGGTTATGTCAAATATATATCCGAACAAACTGTTTTCATTTTCTATTCAGAAATTAATCTGAACGACTATTCTCTGGAAACCTCTGAATACATCTGACAATAACAGTGAAAAAGAAATAAATGTGGATAATAGACGTGTCTGAAATTCGAGGCTCAAGAATTTAAAATAAACAATTTGATAAAATCGCCGAATACGTAGGTCTGCAGACTGAATTTGAAACGTTCTAGTAGAAAAAAAAATAAAAAAATCGTTTATATAGTAATAGGAACATTGGACGTAATCCAAACAAATTTTGAGAATTGTGCGAATACAATATACGTAGACAAAATACAGAAAACAGTACACCAAACTCAAAATGTCTTCATACTTAGAACTTCCTACATACTATGAAAATACTTATGATATCTCAGGTCTTCGAAAAGGGCTCGATGTTAAAGGATACCAAACCAAGTCATTAAAATCAAAATGGACCGTGCGGACATATAATAATACTAGTATATTTTATTTGCTCCAGTTGATACTACGTACAGATGCTAAAATTATATATTACATCTTGATATAAAATTAAATGTATATCTTCATATTGTGCCATGTAAGCTTAGTGAGCGTTGGCAATCATGTTGGCGATACTCCCTTGTTTCTTGCCGTCCAAAGTCTAAAAAAGTGTTACATTTGTTTTTCCAAAGCAGTCTCTTGAGTTTTTGAGCTATGATGTTCTTCTACTACCTGGTCATCGCTTGCCATCAATCTTTTCTTGCATGATGAAGTGAAAATGTTATATTTTCCAGGGTGTCAAATAATACATGTCCAAAAAGTTCAAGTCTTTGTTTTTCGATTTCTTTAATGATTTTTCTTGACCTTCCCATGCGACACAACACCTCATCATTTCTGACTTCATCGGTCCAACTTATGCAAAATAGCCATTTGTATGTCCACATTTCAAATGCCTCCAGTCTCTTTGTGTGGGTTTTTGTCAAGGATCAGCTCTCCGCTCCATAAAGCCGAATCGAAAATATGCAATATCTTATAAGTCTAATTTCCCTATTTAGACTTAAATTGTTGTAACACGCTAAATCAATATTACACATAACATGTATATAATGAACCTTTACATTATATATTTACTTTAATCTAACTTCAATAACTCATTTCACTCAATCAACATTATTATATGCATTTAATATTATTTGCGTAGCTGAAACTGGAACTAAAACGGGTCGAAAGGAAATATAAACACGTTGGATATTAAGCTTTAGACTCTAAATACACTTATTGGAAACACATGTACACCGAGAATGTACAAAAATAAACAGCAAATATAAATAAAATTTTTAATTGTCTTTTTCAGTTAAAATCAATACGCAGGACTACAAAAGAATGTTTTAATTTAGAGTTTACCTATTGCTGGCGGGGTTAAACCTGAAATTTTAACGAGGAAATGAGCAGTCCAGATACTTCTAAATAGACAAAGTGGTAGTTTGAAAAATAATATGCAATTTACAGAATATTCTGCTACACAGAAATCTGGATATGAATCTAATTATGAAAACTTGATATCAAAGCTAGCTAGAAAAGTAGATGGAGGCGGCCAAAAATTCCAAAATATTTTGCAAAAGCGATACTTGGATTGATGGATGACGTGGCTTGGTTCGACATGAACAAACATAATTTGGGAAATGCCACAAATCGTATTTCATACTTATGGGATGAAACGAAAAAACAACAAAATCAAATATATATTGTTCTTTTTTTTACGATCTACATAAATACTATTATTTTGAGACAACACAAATGGTTATTTCCAATGTTTTTGTAAATAGATGCTATAATTTTTAGTAAATACATGTTTGTTTTGCTTTATATTATATTTCCTTGAACAGTGTAAGGTTCTTTAAATACTTTTCTACAGATATTATTATTATTATTTTAAAGTTTATAAGGAAATAAAAATTGATAAGATTTTGAGAAGCAATGTATTTATTACAAGCCTTTGAATCAGTGCATTTCATCAACATCTACTTCATTGAATCGATATATTTCATCATCATCCAGAATATTGAACAAATTCATACAATATGTATTCAGCATATTAAACAAATGAATTTAATATGCATTCAGTATATTGAACAAATGCATTTAATCAGTATCCAGTACATCAAATCAATGCATTGAATTATCAACATATTAGATTAACACATTCAACCACAAACACACAATCCGTATATTAATTAATAGGCGTATTAATGTGTTTTGATCTAGTCTCTTCATTACTACAGAGAATCCGTACATTGATTAATGTACTGTGAAATAATATATATTATTATAATAATCAAACACTGCATATGCAAGTGTAATCTACAAACTGAATTTTAAAATTTTAAAAGCCATTTTAAATTTAAAACCTCCGTAACAATAGTTAATTTTAGAATTCTTACATAAATATTCCTTTGTGCCGCTGAAGTAGTTATCAGCCTAGTTTTCTGAGTAACCTAGTTATCTGGAGCAGAAATACAAAGGGACGATGGAACGCTTCCAAAGTTACCGGAAATCTATCTGGAAAACGGCATTTGGAGGCCGTGGGGAGAAGCAGTCGGAATGGCGGCATATTTTGTCATTTTTATCATCATTTTCATGTCCTTTTTAAACCGAAAAGCGTATTACATTGCCTCAAGGTACAAATAAAATCCCATCAAAACAGAGTTGAAAATGCTACTTTGCTACATTTCCTTTTCAGACATCAGTGTTGTAAAGATTCCTTTTGTACGATATGACGTCAACAGGCGATAGGGCGTCTAAATATGGGATCTTAAAGCTCATTGCTCAATTTTCGCCCTGAGTTCTAGATATGAGTTTCCGACAAAAAGAGGACTTTTCCGATGGAACGTTTTCTTTTGAGTTTTAAAAGCGTTTACCCTCGGGACGAAGGGAAATCTCTCAAAGAATTAAACTGTGAAGACATCTAAAGAAGAAAATTTTAAGAATAATAACACAAAAAGAGGAAAAGTTAAATCTGAGTGCAATAGTACATTTAGCAAAATTGTATAAAAAAACGTTATGGAGATGGGAAGATATACTTTTTCCTTAAAAATGGATCCTAATGTCACACGGTTCTAGGACGCGTATACAAATTGTATACTCGTGCGCATATAGTTAGCTTATATATCAGTGGCCGATTTCTAGGTAGCACGCACACAAGGCACAGGCCTAGGGGCGGTATCAAAAAGCTTGAAAATAAAATTTTCCAAACTGGACAATGTTGAAAATAATGTTTCTTTTTAATTATTGCCTTGTTCCTCCAACAGCGATGATATAGGCGACTACTTGAACTCTTCTGCAAATAAAAACTACAGAATCGAAAGACAAAGAGATATGACCATATGATCATATTGTTTACATTACAATATCCGATACTTCCCACCAGAAACGGATACATCTGATATCAACACCTGGAAATCGACATTAATTGTGGATGTTAACTTTCTGATTTTGAGAAAAGCCAGTACGGAAACATTTTGCTGGCGTCATTGAAGGTGGATAAAACGACACAGCTCTTTCATTACAATTTTATATTTGTGATTTTGTTTGCTACTTTTTTTTTCCTTTTACCAAGCCGGGCAACAAAAGATCTATATTAAGTGGTTTTAAATATAAGAAACTTGCCGACGAGAAGCGGGAAAAGGAGGCAAAAATCCTCAAAACTGTGATAAAAGCAGGTAGTTTTTTAAACTAACCAAAAGATAGAAAATGAAGATGCACATAAAACTGATGTGAATCTAGATTCAGCGAACCATGACTAGCCAGACTGCCCTTCAAAATGGGACAATTATGAGTCTCTAGGGGACAGTGGGACACTGTCGCCCAAAGCGGGACTGTCTTATCCGAATCGGAAAGCCTGGTCACCTTACGCATTGGGAGGAGGAGGAGGAGGGGGAGAAGGAGGATATATCTTATTTTGTACATGACAAAAAAATTGCTGACATAGTCGATAGTTTTAAAGGAGCGACTACTTTAATTAGTGATTTGTCTGCTCCCGTTTGTATATAATTCATAAGAGCTTCGTACTAACGGTTTCAATCTACTTAAGAATTTTGAAATTATTTAAAAAGCAATTGTTTTCAACAATGTTGTGTTCTTATAGAAACGCTGTGAATTAGATTCCCTTCCAGTTTATTAATTAATATATGGATAATGGCATCAAATGAGTGATTTATTAATTATTTATTTATTACCGTTAATTATTTTGAGCACTAATGGGTAATATGGGGAATCCGTCGAAATTATCGTTGAGTACACGCGCTCAACGGAAATTAGTTTTTATTTCAATAAAAAATTCGAACGAAAATTATCATAAATTTTACAAAATGTTTCTGGAGAATCAAAATATGAATAAGCTAAGAAAACCGTTAGTATACTATAAAACATAATATAATACACAACTTAGTAAACATAGTGATTAACATGCATATGACATAAAACAATATAATTTAAAACGAATCATTGAAAATAAGTGAAAGAAAATAAGAACATATGAGTGAAAAAAATGCCTTAATATAAATAAAATTTTATTTTCTTATTATTTTCTCATTGATCATTTCTTTATTTTTTTTATTGAAGGAAATTCTGTGGCTAAAATATTCCGGGACTACCGTTTTGATTGATCTTTTTTGCAATAAGTTTGAAAAATTCACTTGACTTCGTTGTTTCGATTTCTTTCGCATAGTCCGAAAACGAAAGCCAAAAAATTGCAACTTAAATGGATTTTTAAAGTATTTTAATATATCCTAGAACTTTTGATAAATGTATTTTATGAATTTTATTATTATTATTATATTTTTTTAAAGTGCCGAGAGGCACGTTAAGAGAAAACCATTACCAAAATTTAAATAATTTGAATTTTTAAGTGTTATTCAAGTGATTCTAAATGTGGCTATGCATCTGTCTAAATGTGTCTACAAATGGGAATGAAAATATATCTACATGTGTCTATAAGTGGAAAATAATTCAATGAGAATGTAAATGAAATATGAGGTAATATTTTACATAGCGAAATATAATATGAAAAGAAAGAAGAGTATAGAGAAGCTGCAAATAAATTACATAGATAGATGTTTGGAATAAGATATTACAGAATATGGATGCTTTAAAGGTCTTGCCAAAAGTTTTGGGAAACCAAATCGTACGAAAAGCAGAGATGACAGGAAAATACAGCACTGAGTGGCAATAAATTCGTTGTCATTTAAAAAATATTGAAGGCGAATCCGGAATAAACATATCAAAGTCAACTGTGTATAGGAAATTTTCAACTCTATTTGTACGTAGATAAAATATTCGAAATACTGAAACATTCAATAAATATGTAAATATAAAATAATATTTTGTATCATGAAGTATAATATCAATAAAAATATCTTCAACGTTATTGAATATTAACGTTGAAAATGCATTCAATAACAGTGAAGATTTTTCCTTTGCAGTTTATTTATTTATTTATTCATTTTGAATTTTTACGTACGTGAAATTCTTTCATATGCTGAGCTGGTGTTTTAATACAGATAATATAAAATATATATTAAAATAGATTTTTCCATAGATGTACTTGAACCATAGATACTTTCAGAGCATACTTTGCTTTTAGTTCCTTGCAAATGAGCAATATTATAGCATATTAAAGCCTCTGATGAATAATGATGACGAATAGCACAGTAAATTCACTTGAATAAATAGTGGACTGTATTGAAGAATTTATTTAAGAATAACATCAAGGTTCCGGCATCACAAAGAAATAAATTCGCTCGTGAATAAAGAATAATATTCGAATTTAAGTAGAATAGAAAAACGACGTGCATACCCGTCAGAACTTGAATGAATACTAATAAACAAAAAGCGCCCTCTGGCATTTCGTGCCTTTCGGGTTACCATGACAACCAAAATTAAAAAGTAAAGAATTAATCACAATTGACATTTCTTCATGTAGCTATTATTGATTCCACCAGAATATAATGACAACAAACATTTTTCATTGGTTTTAACATAAATAATTATATTATTAATATTATTACAATAAAGTGGCAACAACAGCCTCCTACCTTTATTAAGACGTAAATTAAAAATGTGACGAAATGTAAAATAACGCTTTTTTCTAATTGACCCATGTAAAAACATTCTAAACGTTAAAAAAAAAAAGAGCCACGGTGATGACGTAACAAAGCCATTTTAACCAATGGAATTTCTTTCTAAATTCTTTGATAAATTCCTCCATTATATTGTCAATTGAAAGAAATACCAGAAAAATAATCTTAAAGGAAGAAATAAGTGTACAGATCAGTATGCGCATCCATAAATATTTACCGGGTGTTTTCAAAGTTTTGTGTACTTAACCGTTAATAAGTTTTTAAATAAAAGACATAAATTAAAATGAATTTCATATTGGATGGATTAAACATCATATTATTATTCAATATGAAGTTAAAATAGTTCCGTATATCCTCCGTCTCTGTCGTTATTGTACAAAATGCGCTTTGTTGTAAATCAAAACTTGCGTAAGATCGCTGCAACACTGGGTGACATTTCAGGAATCGTGATGTAACGTTTGCATATGCCGATAAAAAAAACATTGAATAACTTCGAAACTACAAGTTCAACTGGAATAACTTTGCTATCATTTTAATGGTATACAGTTCCATTTCCGCCAAAATATAAAGTATTTTCCGCGCATGTGCAGTATGCGAGGGGCGGGGCTCGAAGCAAATGGACACTGGGTTTCCGCGGACATTTCCAATTAGTATAGCTCCTGACTCCGAGCAGCTTCGGCACTAGTTTTAATCTCAAACGATAGATCCTGGTTAGAGCTATGAGTTCCATGTGTAATCCGAAACATTGAACAAGTTTCAGATAGTGAAAAAATTAGAAACCATTTTTTTTTACTGCGCCCGCCAAAATTTTTGAAAATGCCAAAATGAAATATAGAAAACGCATATCATCAGAATGCGCGTCTCTGCAGCTTTTCAGAACTATACCATTGTCAGTGGCTGAGGGTGGCGGGAGGCTAGCGCATGCAAAAGATCGAATGTAGGAGGCGAGGTTAACGAGGGCGCGAGCCACTGCGCTGCCTGTAGTGCCGCCATAGGCCCCCCAAAAAAACAAACAAACATTAGGCCACCGTTGCGTACGCGAGGGCTACACTCGATGTTCAGCGGTTAATATGGGCGTTCACGGAAATTTCCAATCATTATGGTTTATGACTCCGAGTAGCTACGGCGTTAGTTTTGGTTTCAAACGATAGATTTCGCTTATATGTACGCCTTTGACGTGCATTTTATAGCACTGAATCAGTTTTATTAACCAAAAAATGTCAAACAAGAAAATAAAATTGCAAGAATTTCACAATGTCGGCCAAAATTCGCACAGATGCCAAAATGAAATATAGAAAACGCATAGCATTGGAAAGAGTGTCTCAGCAGCTAGTATGGGACATACCACTGTCAGTGGTTGAAACGGTCAGGAGGCGCAGGGCACGCAAAAATGAGAACGTCGGCGGCGAGATCAAACACGGTTTCTGTGTAACAATAAATGTATCAATTCATTTATGAGTTCCATTAAACCCCGCTGCCACAAAGAAGTTGGACGGAGAACGTATTCATGTCAATCCGCCGACTGTGCATCTTATCACAATCGCTATATTTTTTTACATATACGCATTAATGAAATTGATGCAAAAAGGGAAGAAATTTAACTTAATATAAGAAATGAGAATTCCGTGTGTTCGTAAAAAAAGGTCATCATCACTGCCGATGATTGCAAAAAACAAGGATATAGAAAAAGTAAATTCTTTCTGCTATTTAATAAACATTTTTTGTTGCAATAATAATCAAACAAGGAAATTAGGTGCCAACTGGGCCAGGCTAAAAAGGAATTCAATGAAATGTAAAAAGTCCTACATGAGAGAAAATAAAATTTGCAACTTAGAATCTTAATTCAAAAATGCTGCGTTTGGCCCAAGCTGCTATACGGTTGATGAGATCTGGACAATAAAACAAAGACACCAGGAACAAAGTTGAAGCCTTGACAATGTGGACCCTTAGAAGACTACTGAACATAAAATGAGCTGATGCTATCTCCAGCAAAGAAGCACTCAACAAATCCAATACAAAAAGAGCCATCATGACAATAATTCTGCGAAGGAAGTTAGAATATTGTGGACACATCACGAGAGGAAATAAATACAAGACATCCCAATTAGTGCCAAAGAGAACCACAACAGGGAAGTCGCCGAGAGGCAGAAAAAGAAAAGAATGGATAGACTATTTAAAGACCTGGACTGGACGAAGCACAGAAGGAGTTATCCATGCGAACAGAAACATTTAAAGGTGGACCAATTTGGCTACCAACCTTTGGATCGGAGAAGGCATTTGATAATGGTAGATGTATACCATATTGAATAATTACAGTTTTTTCCGTTTTCCACTTGAAATTTCTTATGAAACTTGAATTCTTCTGAGCTTTAAATCATCCACAACTTGTGTTCATTTTGATTGATAGATAAAATTTAGAGTAATTGAAAACAAAAATGAAACAAAATTGGAATACTGGAAGGTGGAATAGTTCAGTGTGAAAAACGCACCATAAGTTACATGGACAAAGACATGGATGATATGTAGAAAAATTTCCATTTATATTTGTATATTAAAAATATATAATGTTTAGGCTATGTAATGCTCATTTTAAATTCATAATTCTTGTTTAAAAATTTTTTAATATTGAAGTGTATAAAAGGACTTTATGAATATGCAGTAATATATTACCAATATGACAAATACGACTTGAAAATTTATAGAATAGGCTACATCAGTGGTTTCCGACCTTTTTCGAGCCATGATCCACTTTTATAGTAGTTAAATAATCAGCGACTCCACTTTTATAGTAACCAAAAGATCTGCAACTCCCATCTGTCCGCCACATATGCATGAAAGCATTTTTAACAGAGTAAAGAAAACACATTAAATACAAAATTATATTAATTATACATATTGCATTAATCATATATATTACATTAATTATATATATTACATTAATTATATAAATTAATGTATATTATAGATATAAAGTTAACAACCGTTAGTAGAATATTGCAATGTGTGTAGCCATGTTGAAATATAAAAGCGTTGGAAACATTTGGTATGAAATTCCTTATAAAAATAATTGCAACTAAAAATAGTTGTGACAGGCCCAGAAACAGTTCGCGAGCCCCAGAAACTTGTTGCGACCCCCAGGTAAGGAACCACTGGTCTACATTATGTTCAATTGTGAAACGAATATAATTATTATTAAAATGACAGTAATTCTCTGCTCGTTTCCTCCTCATGTATTTGTACATTACATTAGTGCTACCTTAATATACTTATTAATGCTTATTCCATGAATTTATTTCAATCGTATTAAAGTCCATTTAATTTTTCAAGTTAACGATGAATGGATATTCGTTAGCAGAAGGCTTACAAACTCTCGTCTAGGTGAAAGTGATTAGGTCGTTGGGAGGGGCATAGAGAGAGAAAGGGGACATAGAAAAATATTGTATTAATAGTTTAGCCTAAGCTACGTTGAGAAATAGTAAATATTCATGCGCAGTCTATTTCGGTGCATTTTTAATGAGGGCAAATCGTTTTCCTGCAATTGAACTACTATTAATTGCCAAAATAGTTAGACCGTAACCATTTCGCATTATGCGCTCATTCGTAGATATTTGTTAATGTCGTCCTAAATTATTGGGTCAGCAGAATCGTGACGTCACGACTACACTATTAAAAGACTCTATCTTTCTTCCCAAATACACAAACGCGGCTTATTCAAAAATTCTTTTTAATATGATGATAATAGTTATTGCATACTTTGAGTTATATTATTTTATTATTTTTAAAATAAAAATAAACTCAGTTAAAGTATTTCTTTGTGACAGGAATGTTTCGAATATTAATTAATTAATCCGGACTTATGAAGAATTTAGAAAATTTCTTTTTTAAATATTTTTTGTAGAATTTAGGAAATAAGTTTTTAAATCGTTTTAGAATTTACTAAATATGCTTACTCAAAGTAAAAAAATAGAATATACTTACATAAATACAATATATACT
>QLNU02003225.1:58624784-58635401 GCA_006491805.2 Dysdera silvatica | reverse complement strand
AATTCTGAACTGGATTCCAAGAGACCACCGAAGACCTAGAAAACGTCCTCAAACTAGATGGGTGGATGAAATAAGAAAAGAGGTTGGGGTGACGTGGAAACGAATGGCCCAGGATAGACTTGTGTGGAAAGCATTTGGAGAGACCTTCATCCAGCAGTGGATAGATAATGGTTGAATATGATGATGATGATATAATATATACGTTATCACTAGTAATCTATTTTCAAAACTAAATTAAAAATAAATATATATTTAATGGACTAGATTTAGAAGTGGCAAACGGAAGTGCGAAAAATCAAAACACGTATTTGTGCATACAGAGACGTCAAATTAACGTTTCTATGTGTACTATGCACGTATACAACCATTTTTTAATTTAAAATGACCGAATTTGTTTCGAAAATAACAAACTTAGTTTTAAAAATGATACAATTGTTTCGATTTTGAAAATATGACCTATCTTCTTCAGAAGTTCATCCAAACTGCTTGTATAAACTTCTGAAGAAAGTAGTCGATTTTTTCTGCCGAAATAACTGCAAAAAACATCGTTTCAGTTCATAATAAACTACGTTTGCGTGATTCCGATTTAAATACGAAAAAATAGCTCAGCAGTTAATTTAGTTACGAGATTGTTTTTGAGAAGCGGCTTGTAAAACGTTATCTTAATGAACTGACGGTTGTCTCATATACCGAAACTCTAGCGAAGATACGAGACAAGTAATCGTTTACTCCACGTCCACATGGGTGTGATTTGGAAACTTTTACCTACGAAAAGTTGTTTTATTTGAATCGTAAAAACAAAGAAAGGAAAGGGGTAATCATACCGGTTCCTTAATTTCCCATATAGCCAAGGCCGTCCTTGGGACGTCCTAGACATCCTCAGGACGTTCCTGGGATGACCTTTTCTATCTGGGTAGCGCACAATGGAATGAAGGTAATGAGCTTGTTTCTTTACCGTGTGGAAATCTGATCTTGAATCTCACTGGTTTGCAAGATTTACGGCTTTCTTCTTCTAAAGATTCATATTCAGGGGTTTGATTCCCACAAAATAGAGTTTTGAGTCCCCCAAAAAGTTATACGTCTTGAGGCCGTATGATGCTGCCTTTGAATGAAATCCACACAATTCCCGTTTAGCTAGCATGGTAAACATGCAATTAACGGATCAATGATTACAAACGGTTTTAGAGGCGGAAGAAATTATAAGAAACCTTCATCTCGCAGTAGATGGTTGAATACGATGATGAAGAGAAAAGAAATAAAACTTTACTGGCATCATAGTTAAAGCATGAAAATAATAATAAATATTGTCTCTTATACAAAGAGATTAGGACACAAAGTTAACTATGCTTTGCGCTTTCAATGTTTAACAGTCTACCTACGAGTGGGGAATATATCCTTTATATTTTAAATAGCCCATGTGAAACTTTAGAAAGGTTAGTTGAAATATGACGAATGAAATGCCACCTAGCGAGGAATTCTTAAAACATTTTTCAATATATAGTAGTTTTTAAACGCTAGTTACACGAATTTAACCCTTTGCACTCCAATAGCCCAGGTGGGGGTCATTCTATACGTGACTTTTAATAGCATTAGCTAAATAGCCTGAAGTGCAAAGAGTTAAAATGCCTTTAGGACCACTTGGGGCTAGGGCAGACGGATATTTTGGTAGCGCCATAAAGAATCCCCCTCCTTTCTGGAGAAGCTATTTTTCTAGTATACGTCTATGCAAAAATATTCAAACTAGTTCGCTATTTGGTTGCGATTAGATACTGCTTTGAGCACAAGAAGACTTCTTCTATTTTGGATGCGGTGAAAGTGTCCCAAAAGCTGTTTATTTTCAAAAATTTCTGTAAGCTTTAGAATGGGTCAACAATTTTCAGTCGGCCCCCTTCCCTCGTTCAGTGTTGCCACCAAAAGCGCTCCTCTGGTTGGGTCTTTACTGCCCAACAGAAACAGCATCGTAAAAAGCATGTTTTCCGATGCTAAATATTCCGAAATTTAATTGCAAAAGTAAGAAAAAAACGCAACGGAAACGGGAGTTGGGAAAAAATCGATAGAATACTCACAGTGTGCTAAACTTTTAATTCTATTTTTGTTTGCCACCTCGTGGTAAAATTGAATTATTTTTTAGCATATTTCTAATGCGATAATGTATAATGTAAACCAATTCTTATTTATTTCTTACCGTTTATTAAATTTGCTTTGTTTTTTAGGCAAAAAACAAAGGCATTCAATTATTAGAAATTTGCTTATGCAATCAAGATCGAGAATAGTGAAAGAAAGAAAAGAATGGAAAGAATAAGTACTGAGAAACAAATTGTTGATTTAAAAAAAAAAGCCTAATGAATACAATTTTTTTCCCAAGGGCGGTCATGTGAGTATTTTTAAAAATAGGATTGACTTTTTTTGGAAATGGAATATTTGCTTTCGAATTTTAAAAGCAAGTCTCATCATAGAGAAAAACGAAGAAGAAAATGGTAGTAAGTAGAACTATATTAATTATACGCATGTATGCGTTGGAGATGGGTAAAAACAGTCTTTTTTTTCGGGCCGAAGGATACATTTCATCGCATTCCCGTTCGTTTTAAAGAAAACGTATTTTTGGATTTATTGCTACTTTTATTTTTTAAATAAGGTTCCGGCATTGGGATTGACTCACTTGGGAAAATCGGTCATTTTGAATCACTGACCTCAGAAATCATATGTCAGTTTGAATCATTGACTTCAGAAAATCTCGGTCAATTTGAATAATTCACTTTAGGACATATCAGTCCTTTTAATCATTTACTTTAGTTGAAATCTGTCTTTTTTAAGCACTTATTTGCTGAATGAAAAGGGCCATTCCTGTAAGCAGGGCTGGATTTTCAAGTAAGCACACAAAGCATTTGCCTGTGGGCGGGGTAGGGAGCTCAAAGTTAAAAATTTCCAAACTCATCAGCCTTAAAAAAAAGCGTTTTGTGGTACAAATATACAACACAGGATGAGCATGTTTAATGTCTGTATTCGCCTAAATTTTTCGTGAACAGGATGACATGCACAACGTAAACTTGCGCAGTATCAGGCTTCAAACACTTTTTTTACATGATATGCTGAATAATTCCGTCCACAAAACTTAATGGGCGATAAATTGGTGCTCACAAAGAATTATTAGCTATTATATAAAATTATTAATTAAAATATTATTTTCAACGGGAGAAACCACTTCCACATCTAAAAAGTTATTCTTCTGATATGGGTGATATTTTATGCAAAAGTATGCTAAAGAAGTAGCGGCAAGTTTCCAAATATCCTACTGCCTGTTAGAAAAAGAATTACAATGCCCATCTACTTTAAAGAATATATTATTTTGGGTCATTCTTGCACACTTTTAGTCATTGTAGTAGCTAGCTTCTAGGTATGGGGGATCCTATAAACCCCACATCCCAATTCCCTACATATAACATTCATTTATTATTTTCGTTTCCATAAGGGGGGTACTAATCCATTTCTAGTTACCCTAATTATGACTATGTTTTAGTACAATTAAAGCAGCAAATATTCCTTTGGTGATACTGAACGAGAAATATTATAGATTTGTACGTACGTCTATCTTCGACAGGTAATACCAATGGCTGACGATGTTGAGAAGTAACATCAAAGTCGCATTTAATTTGGTGGAAGTACATTCCAAAGGAAGAGTTCTGTGCTCAAGAGAGTGAATTTCCATTTTCTCTAAAAACAACGATTTTCAATCAGTATATATTGAAAGATCTCTTTATCTGTTTTTCTTTCGAGTCGGTGACATGGAGTTTAATGAAAAAACTTGAAAACCTCTCAGAAGAGTATAAAGAAGTGCATTCTCTTAGAAAATACGAGCAGTAGAAAAATAAATACTTAGAAGAAGAATTGAAGTTACGGGTGGGTCGTTGATACAGTGGCAAAACTTTAACTATTAATGGGATACTCCAAAGAAGACTGACCAATGTTGAACATATGAAAATCATATTTAGATCAAGGAAAAAAAAAAGGTTGTGGAACAAGATAGGTGGTCGAAATCATGAAATATGTGAAAATGATGTAAAGTTTCTAGGAAAAATGTATAAAGAATAGATTTACAGAGAACTTTATTCGAGGGGAATAGAAAATAATCGAATACTATAATGAAATATGCAAATAATTATTAACTATCTCCCGCATCTGTGGTTTACAATTCAATAATAGTATAATAGTAATAGTAATATATATATATATATATCATCATCATATTCAACCATTATCTATCCACTGCTGGATGAAGGTCTCTCCAAATGCTTTCCACACAAGTCTATCCTGAGCAATTCGCTTCCACGTCACCCCAACCTGTTTTCTTATTTCATCCACCCATCTAGTTTGAGGACGTTTTCTAGGTCTTCGGTGGTCTCTTGGAATCCAGTTCAGAATTTCTGTTGTCCATCGTTGATCAGTTCTTCTTGCAATATGCCCAGCCCATCGCCATTTCAGCCCTTTTACTTTAACAATGATGTCCTCTACTCTAGTTTGCTCTCTCACCCAAGTGTTTCTTTTTCGATCTCTCCTAGTTATTCCAAGCATGCACCTCTCCATGCTCCTTTGCGTTGTCTGTAACTTTCGTATTGCTCCAACTGTTAGACTCCATGTCTCTGATCCATAAGAGAGGACTGGCAATACACACTGGTTGAAGACCTTTCTTTTTAGACATAAAAGTTTCCTTCAGGATAAACTGTTATATATATATATATATATATATATAGGACGTACCCTTCCAGTGTTGTCAGTATTTAATAATTGAATGATATTTTGGGAATTACAGTAAAATAATTATATCAGTAATTGAAAAAGGCAACGCAAAATTTCATTAAAAATTCCATAACAATTGCTGGTCTTAGTATCGCTATTTACTGGTTGGAGCAGCATATATAAAATTTATTTATTTGATTTGATTTATTGGCGCAAGGAAAACAAAGTGATGCAGGGTCGGGGCCTACAGTTTTCCAAGGAACTTAAACCTCTTCTACCAAACTAATAAATCTCCGGACTACGGTGAGTAGAAAAGGGGCCTGCGTTCTGTTATATCGTTGGAGAGTCGAACCCGGGTTAATGGTATTACAGGTGAATGCATCTTTAATATGCCAGCGAGGTACAGTGCACCTATATTTATCCAAGGAATCCGAACCTCTTAAAGACTAGAGAATCAACTCCTGGATTATAACGAGCAGTCAGTGGCGTAGCTCGGTGGATGTCACAGGGGCAAAAGCCTTGGGCGCAAAATTTCAATATTGAACGGGTGAAAGGGAGGGCTAACTAGTTTTAATGAACACAACACAAAACTTGAACCGGGCGCTAAGAGACATTACGTCGCTGCGAGCAGTCAGTAATGTAATTTATTTATTAATACGGAATTAGAGTTTCATGTGCAAATAATAATTAAAAGTTTATTAAAATAAGAAGCTCTGCTTATTTTGTACGAATAATATGATATTGTCGTGTATTTACAATTTATTTCCATAAACCTTATGAACCACGATTACTAAAGCGAGCGCCTATAACACGCAATCTTACTAACACTGTAGTACATCATAGGGCAATTAATGTAGTATATTATATACTACATCAATGATCGTGGTATATTATATACCATCAAGGAGAGTATGATTACGTTTGCGTGTGAAATGAACATTTTTTTTGTGATTATAATGTAAATATCGAGCACAGGCTTACGTAAAAAAAGTTCGTAAGTGGGGTTATATGCTCCGAGGGTTACCGAGTTACAACTTACATATTCCTATGTTAAATATACAAAATTTCATTGCAATTGTTGTTGGGGGGTACAAGGATGTTGTTGGGGTTACAACCCCCAACAACATCCCCCTCACGTACATCAATGATATTGAGCATTAATTTCGAGTCAAGTTCTCCCACCATTTTCGAGTTTACAATATTGTAATCCATTTTTCAACTGCATCAAATATTTTTTAAAAAAATGCAAAATAGAACATTTTTAAAAGGAGTAAAAAGTTTGGCACAAATTCTCATAATCCTCTTATGCTAACGAATTCAGATATTTCGGATCAAATTTTTTAGTTTTCTAGGAGATAAAACTTCAGAATATTTTAGCGCATGGTTCATATTGTAGAGGGTACCTAATAATAATTCGAAAATTGCTCTTAAATAATTTTTCTTTAAATTATCCGAGCAACCGCAATCTCCGAAGGGAAATCTAAATCCGATAACGTAGCCCAGGTTTTTCGTACTCTAAAACGAGATCACGTGGATTTCGGACGGAAAGAGACATAAAAACAGCTCATCTAAATGTAAACGACCACTCGTTTAATTTTTCTTTAGTTATTGGCCCGAAATCGACAAGAATCCCATTAAATTTCCATTACAACAAGTTCGGAGGCGGATTAGGACGCTTGATATTTCTTAATTGCAGCTGAAAACGATTTCAGACAAATATGTGTGTTTTGCCAAAAAAATTTCTCGAAGAAAGATAATATGAAGGACTTTCGTGTAAGTGGTTATCATAAATGTGGTGCTATGCAGGATTTAAGTTAAAATTTTTTCGGAAATATTACAAGGACAATCTGTCCATTGACAAAATGTCCATTCCTTCTTTTTAAGATTTTCTTCCTGCAATTAAACTTAATCCAAGGGATTGCAATAAAATACAATGATGTGTACCATATTGATAAGTAGACAAAATTTGTCTACCATAATTTTCACGCAAAGAATAATCTGCTCGACTCTTTTTACTGCGATTTGTATAATTTAATTAAAAATGGGCTATTTGAAGAACCCAATGCAACTCTGTTACAATTACAAAAGCGACTGAGATTTCCACGTAGAATTTATAAGATAACAAACAAATTTATTTTGCATTATAATGCACGTGATTTGAACATTACAGATTTAGGTAATGTAAGTTTATCATCCGCAAAAACAATTTATCTCAAATTAATTTCAATAACAAAGCTGAAATCGTAATTTTAACAATTTTAAGCCAGGATGAGATAAGTTTAGTTTAACGAGGAAAATTTTGCGCTGTTTTATAGTAAATGCGATCTAATCTTACTGCAGTTTGTTACTGAAAAAATCATTCAAATCTGGGAGAAAATTTCAGAAATATTTTTTTAATTTACACGCATATTTGTACTGCGCAAAATGCTTATGTTTTAATGCATATGATTAATAATCGAGTAGAATAAAAAATAGAATTAAAAAATCAAAATGGCGATTAATTTCCGTATAATATTATTAACAAGTTATTATACACAAAAAATATATTTGTAAAATTGAGATGACATAAAATGCGCTTAAAATTGAAATTTCTGACACAGTATGATAATGTCATAGACCAGTGTTTCCCAACCGCCGGGATACGGTCCGGTACCGGGCCCCGGAATGAATTATTTCAGGAGAATTTCTCCTGAAAATTTCCATTTTAGTTTCCTAAGTATTTTTCACGAATAAATATTTTATCGTGGGAATGTTTTGGAGAGAATAATATTAGCTAATGCGCCGAAAAGCTCTCAGAACGCCTAAAGAATGTCCATACACCAAACGCTAGTAATCAAGCAGTGTATTTTTAAATATGTGTAAGTTGTCATGAATGATCGATAATTTTCAGACATCGAAATCTTTTAGCATTTGAGAAAGGGTATAACGCTCATTATGACCAATCATAAATAGTGTTCGCAAGCCGATTAAAACAATATAGGGTGCATCCTCTGTTCCTAAAACTGAATGAAATAATAAATGCCGTGTTGCAAATGCCAGTCAACAAGGAAGTCTATTAGCAAAGTGTATATTATTAAAAGGAGTGTATTAATAATATACACTTTGCTAATAGACTTCCTTGTGTATATTATTAAAAGGAGTGTATTGATACTCTTTTTATGATTATACCTATAGGCGTAGAGTTATATGGGCCCGTGGGGCTCGGACCCCCAATAATAAAATCCCCAATAATAAATCTGAAATAAATTGCGATTTTACATATACTGTAATGTATAAACGTACAAAATATGTGCTTGCCCCCCAATAATTTTAAGAATTCTACGTTGATGATTATACCATAATAATTGATACTTAAAATATTTTAATGTATACACTTTAAAATATTAGAGTGTGTTTATATAAGATATGTGAGTAAATTGGTTGGGACAGGGCTGTGGTTACACAAAGGTTGAGAAACCTTACCATAGATTATACGTAGCATTATGAACACATCAGCATTCAGACATAACATAAATTCAGTAGTTCTGGGGACAAATAAATATTAAATGAGTAATAATTTACAATGGTGTAGAAAACGCTATATACTCTATGTTTTTTAAAAGTATTTATTTATATATTTACACATATGCTATATATATTTACAATAATTCAAACACAATATAATATAAAACCATTTTATATATATATATTATGTATACATATGTGTGGATCCCCTGTAAATACAACACAATTCGTAACTCAGTGAGCAACCAAATAATAAATGAGTAAAACAAAAGCAACCATAACCCCCATCATTTCCCCATTTCCAGTTCTCTAACTAAATTCTCCAAAATTATGAATTCCTTTCATCTGTTCATTTAATTTGTTCCATAATTTTGGACTCCTGTAATTAATGCTATTTCTTGTTTTATCTAATCAAATTCTCGGCGCACAAAGATCCCCATCTCCTTAGTCTTGACCCACTCAAGCTTAGTTTTTATGTTATGTCTATTATCTCACTGTGCTTATAATTTTTAAACCTTTCATAACTTTTATTTAATACACAAAAATCATTCAACTTGTTCGTTGGAAAAACAACTGTATCCTCTAAAATGGTTTTTCAATCCTTATATCGCTTCCTATATAATACTTCAATGAATTTTTCTTATAATTTTTGCATTAATCTTGCGCTTGTTGTACGGATGTTGCCCCATGAGATGCATATTAAGTGCGAATGAGTAAAAGCATAATATAATTCTATTAAAATAGATTTTGACAATGATCCTGCTACCATTTTTATTTTTTTCTAATCCTTTAATAATTTTCTTTGTTATTTTATTTATGTGTGATCATTCCAATTCAAGACCTTATTTATTAATACTCCCAAAAATATTTAATATTCAAATTAAAAAAAAAATATATGATATTAAATAATAATATTCACATGTTGTTCCTCATACAACACCAAATCTCATACAAAATCATGTAATGTGCATAAACAAGTTTCACGTTCGATAAGCGTTTAATTTTCCCTCTCGATTCTATATTTATATAGGAAATCTTTCCATCGAACGATGCCGAAGTGAGCTTATTTTTATTTACAAGCCTTTGCATTAACAAATTTGTATGCTCAAATATCCAAAAATTTAAGAAGAATTTAAGATAATTCCTTATGTATAGGAAATGAATAAGTTAAGATTAAGAGAATACATTTCGTCAAAACGCTTATTTAAAAGAAAGAAAGAAAGAAAGAAAATGCTTTGAAATATCTCTTTGAAAAGAAGGATTTTGAAGGTTCCGCGAATTACGGTAAAACTTTGTGTTTCTCTATTATCAATCAATGTTAAAAACTTGTATGATTTCGATAGAAGTATAGAAAAATAAAATAAGGATATTAAAGAACCGAAAGGACAGATACAAAAGGATGAATTTTAAGGGAAGATTCAGAAATTACCGGACTTTAAAAAGACAAAGATTCTTCATCTTGTAATTAACAATTTGCTGCCTATTATATGGATCATTTCCCCATCCTTTTTTTTCTTTTTCTTTATTTTTATATTTTTCACTCTGTGTTGATTTAAAATATTGCTACCTTAAAGAAATTTAAATATTTTATTTAGTATATACTAAGTTATCATATTTAATAAATAATATTATTTTGCTTTATATATATCATCTTAATAAAACTTTTCAATTTAATAGCTTCAAAAATGTATATTTTAATTAAATATCCTAATTTAATCATTTTAATTGTATATGGCGTTAGATTTGTTAAAATTTAAAAACATTAGAAAAATTTTGGTTTTTAATCCATGAGTATCGTCATATTTTTTACTAGTAATTTCTACATAAATTTAGGATATTAATAAATTAATGTGAATGAATTGCCGTTTATTAGTATTTAGTTATGTGCGAGTTGTGTAAAATTTAAAATGTAAAGTTACTTTATATGTTCACATTTTGAGTATGTGTTGATGAAGGACATTTTTTATGTGTACAGAATGTGATATTTCTGTTTAAAAACAATTGCACCAAAAGCGTATGAGAGCTCACATTTTCACACATGCGTTTACATAAATATTTATAAAAAATTTATGTAGAGATGATTGATAGTTTTAAGTGCTCTCTGTTTACACATGATATCATTTATACTTTCATCATTATCTATACTGACATTAATATTTACATTCTTAAATGAAATAATGCAAAGTACCAGGGAAGACATACACATATAGGCGGTTAAATAGTGGTAAAATAGCTAAAGAAATACCCAAGTTTTTGGACGCGTCGGCAGCAGTCCTTCATCAGGAGTGATGCTCTTCAGAAGCCCCACTCCTGATGAGTGTGTATATTTACAATTTCATCATATTTCAGCACAGAACACGCTTTTGAAATTGAATAACT
>QLNU02003225.1:58588957-58618099 GCA_006491805.2 Dysdera silvatica | reverse complement strand
TTAGCTAAAATAAACAGCTTAGCTTATTAATGGCAATAAATTTCAAGTCTGCTATGGTAATACTCTCGTGGCCTTCTCTTAGCCTTAATAATAACCATTGAGGTCAATACAAATAATAGGTTTCTGTATTTTTGAAACCGATTTGGCTTTCAAAATAAACAAAAGTGTATTTTTTCTCCAAATAAATTAGAAATACTAAAATTGTCATAAATATTTATATTAAACAATGGCATAAAAAGTTTTTAAGAATTGAATAAAGATTATGAAATATGTGGATTTTGATTTAGTCTGCTCATGCAACAACAGAAATATGCTTTAAATTTAATAACCCCAAGTGTTAGATGCATTTAATCGACAATCTAATTTATAATTTACATAAAGTTAATAAGTTAAAGCTAATTAAATTCTAGAGAAATAACAGGTAATTTTTACATATTCATGTTAATTACTGCGTTCAATTTTCCAGAATATTTTCATTTAAAGCTGTTTTTGCGAAAGAGAAGCTACGTATCTAAAACAATTATACGTATTTCACATCACCAAAAATATCCGTTACGCAAATAAAATTTAATTGATAAATAAAAATGGAATTCTCGTCTTGAAAACTAAATGCCAAATTTAAATTTAGAAGCTCCAATCGAATGGAAATTTAAAATAAAAATGCAATACAATCGCCAAATCCTTTGGGACTTAAATACCAATTAAAGCGTTTCAAAATTGGATTTTAAACCTTCTCTTACGGCATTGGAAACACGGGCTTAAAAATGGGCGAATGGATCATTAAAAATAATCTTATTATTTCAGATTCAAGGATAAATGCGGTTATGGCGAAAATAGACGAGAAAATGCTATCAAATTGCGCACACAGGGCTCTTTCGGAAACTTGAGAACCAGAATATTCAAAAACTAAGTGCATATCTGTCATTTTAAATTATGTCTTTCAATAATTTGTTCCACCCTCTGCAGCATCCTCTGACCCTCTGCGTTATGAAGGGTTTCCAAAACCGCGAAGAAATAAGGATCGAATATGGGAAATAACTCTGGAATGATGGCTTATATTCATTCAATAATGCGCACTCTCTACGGAAACTAATAATGAAAATGGGCAGAGAGAAATGCGGCATCACGCATATTGAGCTATATTATAGAATGCGTTGGAGGGAGGTTAAGGTCTACCGTGGAGAGAGAGAGAGGGATATGTGGTGTGTGTGCTTAGAGTTGCATAATAATAAGGGATGAAATTGTAGAATGGCGATATGCTATACAGAGAGGAATGGGTGGGCGGGTGATTGATTGAAGAGATTACCACACACGGGAGCTTGCTACAACTGCAGAATATGATTTTCTCAGGATATATAGAGAGAGAGAGAGCCATTACATTTCTCAATTAAAAGAGAACATGCAAGAAATTACGCGCTATTTCCGAAACTTAACGGAAATACGTTAAAGTGTATATATATATAGACGGGAACGCCTCATAGGAGAAAGAGCAAATCATCATTAGCATTTACGTCACTGTTATGGCTCACTAAAGCTAGTGGGATTACTTGAAATCACCTTCCCTTTTTCACTTTTTTTTTAACTACTCACCCCCTTTAACGTATACTGTTATTCCTCCAACCCCTGTCTCTTTATGATTACTCATTATTCCTTCTGATTAACGTGTATTATGTTGGGGCCCGTCTGCCTGTCAGTTTTTTCGCCTTCCCAACATACTCTTACATTTCTTTGTTCTGTTTCTCTTCCTGTTCTTTTCTCTTTTTTGCTTATGTTGCATAGCAGTCACGTGTAGCGTCTTTAAGCCGAGTTTGATTCCAATGGATGGTAGAATGCGCGCCATTTTATCTCCACCATGGTCTGATGTTTGGTGTCCTAAACCATGGGGATTGGAAATCCTTGGAAACCTGTAGATTCCGGCCAGTACCGGATTTTCTCCTAGGTTTGGAAGGCCCCTAGGTATTAAGGCCTAGGGCCTGCGGTTAAGCTATACGTTTTTGGAACTATCATGGACCTTTCTTACACATTCTGTCATCATGCACTCTAGTCCTTAACTGATCCTTCGGTAATGTGCTTATACTAATAATTTGACATCAGTATTGATGACTGTATTAATGTTGCTGGGTATAGGCGTCCGCAGCAAGTTCATAAATGGGGAGTTACAGGCCTATAATGGAGGTGCAACTTCCTATATTCATACGTATATATAGAAAATTTCCTTACAATAGCAGTTACAAGTCAAACAAGCCCTCCTTGCTTAGAGTTGCCAGAGCTATGGCAAGAAATTTTCGCATCTGAGGCAAAATGTCAAACGATGTGTGTGTGTGTGTGTGTGTGTGTGTCAATGTAAGCGTGAAACGATGTATGTGTCAATATAAGTGTTAAACAATATGTGTGTCAATGTAAGTGTTAAATGGTGCGTGTATCGATGTATCAAACGATTTGTGTACCAATGTGTGTCAAACGATGTGTGTGTCAATGTAAGTATCGAACGATGTGTGTGTCAATGTAAGTGTCAAACGATGTGTGTGTCAAGGTAAGTGTCAAATGACGTGTATGTCAATGTAAGAGTTAAACGGTGTGTGTACCAATGTAAGTATCAAACGATGTATGTGTTAATGTAAGTGTCAAACGATTTGTGTGTCAATGTAAGTGTCAAACAACGTGTGTGTCAAACAATGTGTTTGTCAATGTAAGTGTCAAACAACGTGTGTGTCAAACAATGTGTTTGTCAACGTAAATGTCAAACGATGTGTGTGTCAATGTATGTGTCAGACAATGTGTTTGTCAACGTAAATGTCAAACGATGTGTGTGTCAATGTATGTGTCAGACAATGTGTGTGTCAATGTGAAAGATGCAAAACGTCCACATAAAAATATCAGTTGTCAGTTTTTTAAATTTACTATATTGTTTAATTCTAATAAATAAAGATCCACCTAAAACAACAAAATATTCCAATACCTTATATGATGCATCCTCGAGTTTTAATCAAAGGTAATTGTTTCGTTCATCACAATCTTGGCACGTTTCTGGATTTTCAATTATTATACTTTCTGCTTTTTTATGACTTCATTTGCGGGGATAAAATTAATTCTTTCAATACAAAAAAAAAAAATAGAAATGTGTAATTATTCGTGGGGTCGAACCTAACACCATGTACAGTAGGTGAAATTATAACCAGCCTACATATAACGAGTTCCTGGATTTAGGGAAGAAAATATGGATTTTGTTTGGTATAAGGTTCAAGTGCAACCACAACTGAAATCGTTTGAGAGAGCATGACTTTCTTGCCCTGAATTAAACGAGGGAAAACAGCCAACTAGCTTAATATTTGCGAAGACAGGTAAAGCTTCTTGCTTATTGTTTCACCTTCTAGTCAAAGGATTCGTCCTTTTCTTAATTTTTATGCTTTTAATAAATTTAGCACATTAATTATGAACTTATATAAATTTATATTTTCACAATCTTACAATATTATTTTTTTTAATAATAAATATCGATGAATAGTACTATATATATATTATCATCGTAATTCAACCATTATCTACCCACTGTGGATGAAGGTCTCTTCAAATACTTTCCACATAATTCTATCCTGAGCAAATCTCTTCCACATCACCCTAACCTGTTTTTTGTTTCATCCAACGATCTAGTTTGACGTTTTCTATGTATATATATAGTATTATTAATTATTTTTTTAAATTTAAATTTCCTAGTTCTTAAAACTCGTTCAAATATTTTAGAACGTAGAAAAATTTGCTTCATAATTTCCTTTTCTACTATTTTTTTATCAAGCGTTTTTGCAAAATATTCCAAAATAAAAAAAAGACAAGCCAGGATTAAAATATTCTTTCTGACTATTCTACCTTAGGTTCTATTCTTTCATCCGCGTAATATATTGATTGGTTTGGTTTTTGTTTGGAAGGTAGGCGATTGTGGATACGGTGCAGACAACTTGGAGAAAATGGATGGCTTTCAGATAGGAAAAGGAGGTCCAGTTATTTTTGATTAATCGTCCTGATGACGAGCGCAAAATGAGGCGCAAGTAAGAGCGTGAAAAATGGGCGCTTTTTTCCTCCACGTTTTCGCTGGTCGCTCAATTCTCCGTTATATTGGGGCAAAAACAACAACAATAGCAATTGCGTCTACACGTAAATTATTGTGTAAGTCATGTGGATTTAGCGTGTACAGAAAGCCAAATATTGCTTTCAAAGCCACATGTTTATGCTTGAAACAACGTTCACCCTTTCGAAAACATACATATTCGAAGCGAAAAGTTCAAATTTTGCGCAATCAGACGATGTACATGGAAAGGGGATGGTGCCTTGACATTGCAGCTTTACAGTGTGATAAGTTTTAAATTTTAAAGATTGTTGTGTAATTCAGTATTATATAATGTACATGTGTTCGAATGAGAAACGTATAGTGCTCTTGGAGAATATGTGCAAACGGTCTAATGTAATATTTTGCTTTTTTTTGAGTCAAATTAATTAATCTGATTTTGCAACATGCCTAAATGTAATTCGAAAATATCACGTTGCTTGAAACTTAATATATATTATTATGTATAGTTCGTTCACGAAAAGTAGTCCGATGGTGCCGTTAGAATTAACGGGAGCTGACGTCACAAACGGCCTAGCCGATTCCAGCAGAGGGAAGGGTGTCATTTCAGAACTGTTTTTTAGTGAACGTTTGTCTGCGCCAAAAACCAGTTCTGAAATGACGTCCTCCCCTCTGCTGTAATCGGCTAGGCCGTTTGTGACGTCAGCTCCCGTTATTTCTAACGGTACCATCGGACTACACTTTGCGAAAACACTATACTTGTGTTTGGTATGTTTTTGTATAATTCCGTTTTAACCTTGGTTCTAGAAACAATGGAAACTGTAGCACGTCTTCACTTCACTTCAACGTGAAGCAAGAAGAGTTGAAGAATTGAGGAGCAGTTGAAATCAAAAGCCAAGTTCATCCGATTTAACGCCATATTTATTGAAATGTTGGCTGTTTTGCATTATTATTACGCCAAATCATAAAATATACAGAGGGCAATGTGTTAGAAAAACTGTGTACGCCTTTTTGGCGTAGCTTCTGATTACACGTGCGTACAGACTGATGACCTATTGAAGGCTGATCGTTTTCGAAATTCGCAATTCAATTACATATATTGTAGCCAAATATAAAAGGTTAAATATTGTACTATAATAGTTGTAAAAACATGAAAAGAATATTTTCATCGTTGTCAATTGCTAAATCTGTGTAATTCTAGAAGTTGCATTTACACTATGTTTCTGTATGTTTCAGTGGCAACAGCCTGCAAAGCACTTAAAGCGAACATCTCACTATAAAACTAACATTAAAATATTAATTTATTTATTATACTTTATAGAAATATATTTAACTTTGAAATGTTAAAATACACAGGGTTCATAGAAAAATCCGAATGGACCGATAGCTTCTGAATGACTCTTGTAACAGAAATCAGGGATTGGTACAGTAAAACGACTATGCACTATTAATACTATTAGATGAGATTAATAGCAGCTCCCCTGGTGGCAAACTGAAGAAGTTAAATAAATTATATTAAGATAAGGAAATACTTTTAATTAGAAAGTTGTAAAGCAACCTTTAGTTAGTAAGAAAAGGTACACACTCATACACAATGTGTACGCGTACTGTCAAAAATTGGGGTGTTCTGAAATTTTCAATACATCACTTTTAATTGATGCTTTCTGACGTTTTAGAAATTGAGTTAACGATTTTACACGAAAGAAATCATGTGTTATCAAATATTTTTTTTTCCATAAGGACTTCAATTCAAATTCTAAAACGCCAGAAAGCATCAATTGAAAGAAATACATTGGAAGTTTCCTGAACATCTCACTTTTTGGCAGTACGTGTATATGTTATGTATGAGCCATGTATCATTTCTTACTAACTAAAAGATGCTCTATAACCTTCTAATTAAAAATACTTTCCTATCTTAATTAGTTTTCGAGAGACGGTTTTTACTTCTTCCTTTCATAACAAGCGGCGCTGCATTTAATCTTATCTAATAGTAAACAATCATTTCATCATAACAATTCCTGACTTCTGTTACAAGATCTATATTCGTTCAAAAGTTGTTGGCTGCCTTCGGACTTTTCTAGGCACCCTGTATACTTTTAATGTAAAAAATAGTATTATTTAGAAAAAGGCATTGTTGAATAATAATACTTGGCAATTAGGATGAATCACCATTGAAGCGTTAGAGGTAAAAAATGCTTGCCAAAAAATGCTTGCCAAATGCTTACAAAAAAGTATGCGCCTCAGCACAGTGTTGTAGTAATTCAAAATGCATGAAAGGGAAGCCTTAAGTAGCTTTACAGAAGGATATTTTATATGGCGTCTCAACATTCAATGGGGGTTTGAGCCCCTCTGAACCCCCATTTTCTACGTCACTGTCTTGGCATAATCATGGGCGGATTTTACAATTTTGCCGCCCCTAGATTTTTTTACCGCCCCTTCTTCTTACCTGTTCACTCTCCCCCCCCCTCTCCTCCAGGAAAATAAAAAATGTTACGTTCAATATACGCCAAAAAATTTTGTGTTGACAATAAATATGTTGAAAAACAAACTCATAAATTGAAACGTAAATATTAAAAAATATTAACTTATATTGAAGTATTATCTCTTCTTGGTATATAATAAATCAAATTCAATTTTATTGAAATAAATTTTAATTTTAGAAAAAAAAAAAAATATATCGAACACTGGTATTTAAATGGAAAGCATGACGTCTAGCTTTCTTCTCGGCAAAACATCTGATTATATCATCGTATATGGATTTTGTTATATCAGACTCAATACACAAAGTCTGCCGTCCTAGTCTAGAGCCCGTTGTAGGCTATTGGGAAATACGGCATAGGGCATACACAGAAAAGTGAGATCGTCTGAGCAGATCCTTGGAAAGGGGGAGAAAGAGAGTGAGAGGGATATGGGTAGGACGTGTGTATTTTATCTAATAAAATAAACGAAGACGTAGGGCAGACGAAGTCTAAGTGGATGGAAATGAGAAAAGATATACATGCGCAGTGCAGTCACAAAAAGAAAGAAAACGATACGTTCTGCAAAACGAATAGAGAGCGAAAGGAAATATTCCGCGATAGCAATATACGGATTGTATTGGAAGAAAGGGGAAAGAAGATGAAGAGCATAAAATAATAAAACATATATAATCATAGTCATGTACTGAAGTATAGAAGAGCCTGCCCAAAGTGGCCACCTTTGGGACTGGACTGCAATGGTCATCATAGACAGGTGGCCACTAGACACGACGGATTTTGATATAGGTATAACAAAGTCCCTACCAGTTCTCAAGTATAAAAAAATGGTCACTTTCACTTTATTCAGGTTGTCAATTTACACAGGTGGTCGCTCTAACAGGTTCCGCTGTATTTAATGACTAGTTGATAAGGATTGGGTGGCGTCAATTTGACAAGCAGCGATGCCGAGACAGGAAAGAGTGAAATCACTAATGTCATATTTCTGAATAACAAATTGAATAACAAATTGAATAACAAATAGTGATGAAGAAAGATTATTTATGGCAGGGAGTGGTAAAATATGCACTTCTACTGAAAATTAAACTATAATTCAAAAGGTAATTTACAAAAGTCAATATTTAAAGCATTCGATAAGTACATCTTAAGAAATACGGATGGTTTTTAAGCCTTCGGATGAAATGGATTACTCTAAAAAACACTTAAAATAGCTGACATGTGTTTTATCCTGTGATATATGTTAATGTATAGTAATAATAATTGAAATTAACGGAATCTTGCAAAACCGCATAACAGTTATTCCATTAACAGTTGGCGCACTTGAGATAATTCACCAAACTTAAAACAAAATTCCTGAAAAATTTGGGTACTTCGGATATAAATACATCAGATATACGAAATTTTCCTTGCTGGGCACAATCTACGTATTCGGAAGGTATATGGACGGTTCTCCACACTGAGAGACCGGGTCACGCGATTTTCTGTAGACGGTTTAGGACGATCTATAGACAATGTCTTGCGATAGTCCATAGACTTTGTCACACATCCACACCTGTACGCATGTCTTGAGCCAGTGTTAAAATATTCTTCGTTGATTCAATCTCTTGCAGGGAAATAGCAAATTATTGTATGCGAACCAATGAGATGCACAAAGAGAGGCACAGCTTTTTTATTCTTAATTTTTTATGCTTCCAATTGAAAGACGTTTTTAAATTGTGAAATTTTTGCACAATCAGCCACAGATACATCCTCTTTTTTAGCTAGGTCTGCGGCAACTCTTCTCTTCGAACGATTTTTGTAATTTGGACTAATAATGTCCCATAAACAAGGTAAAATATGATAATACTCTATTAATTCAAGCAAAAAAAAAAATATATACGCGAGAGCACTTCGGCGAAGTATTTACCAATAAGTTTGGAGTCAGACTGCTCTAGATTTATGGTACCACAAGGGCCATACTATGCAATGTTGCACAACATTGCATAGCAATTACCTCAGGACTCCCATTTCGGATGGGAGACCAATGTTCTGCGATTTTGGTCTCAGAACGGTCTTTGGACCACCTGATGGTATACTAGATGTCTACAGACAATCTCAAGACCCGGTCTCTAAGGCCAAAATCGCGAGACCCCGTCTCTAAGGCTAAAATCGCGCGACCGGTTCTTCCAGTGTCGAATAGCCTTTAGGTCTTGGATGAAACTTGAAGTAAGCCAGCAACTCCAGACTTAGAATATGTTCATCCTTTCATTTGTGCTATGAAATACATTAATATATAAAGAAAATAATAATATTATTAAATGTATAAACAAAATAAAACTTGATAAAAATGAACACATGCTCAATACTGTGTTAAAATAGCGTGAGCTCTTGTGTATATAATGGTCTGTATTTTACTAAATGTGAATTTTGTAATTGCCAATTTGCTTGCATTATTTTGACTCAATATTACTGAACAACTCGCAACTTTTTTAAAACTCTTGAAGTGGGAGAAAAAGTTGAAGATAAAATGATACCAAACTTTTTTAAAAGGTTTGAAATGGGTTTCTAACAACTTGGGTATAAAAAAATCCGGTCAGATTCACGTTGAATTTTATCTTTAGTCTGGTTGGTTATTTGTAATCAAAAACGTTTTGATATTTTAATAGTTTTCGGTCAGCTCTCCGATTGGGCCACAGCCCCATTTTCCTCAATTTAGTTTTTCGATAACATCAAAGGATGGTCCTTTTTCGTTTCATTGGTACGTTACTCGTTTTGGATATTTTGGAGGTTGGAGTTAAGATGGAGATTTGATAAGGCGGGGAACTCGATTTATTCCGGTGAAAAAATGATCTCTTTCAATGTCATAACTGTGTTTTTGTGGGGATTTTAATGCGATTTCTGGACCTCCTAATGTTGTCCTTCTGAGGTCCTTTTATGTCATGCATGCGTTGATAACAGATACGTTTGGTCATGATGATGTCAATAGAATATTTACCGTTCAGAAGATTGAGCCGAGATTTTTTTTCACTTTTCCGTAAAAGTGAATAAAAAAAAAAAATACGGCGATGGCTATTAGAGATAAGCTTTGCAATAGAGCAATTTGATCTGTAAAAGATAAATTTTTCTGTCGAATAAGGAAGTTTGTTGAAGAGACACTGCTATTCAAATGTAAAAAAAAATACTTAATTTATATCAAAATGCAAAGACTGATGAAGGTGAAACAGTGACATGTGAAAACAATGCAACATTTGGCAAACATTGATACGTTCCTCAACTTTTCTTATTATGGTATGATTTCTCATCTAATCTGTCGTTTCTTCAAAAGCAAGTGAAAATTTATGTCATTTTAGATGAAATTGATGGAAAATAATTTATGGTTACGTGTATAGGGCCACATCGACGGGGGATGGTCAGTTGCACCCCCTCCTCCTCCAAATAAACGGCTCTTTTGCAGAATTTTTGTGGGGAAGGGAAACGAAAGGTTATTCTAGGATAAACAAGGATCCAAATAACGGAAATTTATGATGAACAGGGCGTACAAATCCTAGACCCACGACTGTGTACATGTACGGTATGGTTTAGTTTGATGGATCACCAACAAAGCTTTTTTTTAATTTAAAGCATGAAAGCGTTAGGGAAAAAATAACATGAGTTTTATTGCGTTATTGGAATCAAATCCGCATTAACAGAACTCGGAAAAAAATACGTTGACTTCGCATCACCATAAAGTTTCAGATGATACGTAAATGCAGGATAGTTTTGATTAAAGTCCCGGTGTTTAGAGCCCTATATAGCCCAAGGGATGATCCAGGATGTTATTACGGAGGGGGCCGGTTTCGGGTATTCTCACAGGGAAAATTTTTAGTTTTTGACTGTTAAATAGCTTAGGTAAATGTTGTTATATTACTAGCCTTCCTTTATACTCACCAAAATATTTCATTTATAGCAATGAATGTTGGGCTTTCGTTTAATTAAATTATGTGTTTTGGGGTAGATTATAGTCAAGTATAGAAGAAGGATAAGCTAGTAAAGAAGACGTATATAATAACCAAAATGATAATTTTCAACGTAGTTAATAGAACAAGTTTAAATTCAAACTACAAAAACATCGTAATTATTTTACTTTTTTTCATAATAAGCAACTTCAAAAAACTTTATAGTGAAAGGTCGAGCCAGCTTGGTTTCTTTGAAAATTTGTTAATCATTTTATTTACATCAATATGAATATATCTTTGGGTGTGTATTAGAAGTCCCTATTCTGTCACCCGTGTTCGAAGCCAAGTTTGAAGGCGCTTCAATGATGCAAAAAACTACGTTCTGCTGAAGCAATACTTACTGAAAACGTAGTTTGAAAGGCAAGTAGCTTATAGATTCGTGGAAAAACGTCTTGATCGCATTTCTCCAAGACTTAGAGACTTTGGACGCCTGTGTAAGACTTTTATTTATTACAGTCGTAACAAACAATACATAAAATATTTTTCATCGTCTTTATTTCCTATTTAATCCTGAAGGCGGGGGGGGGGGCAATAGCCCTCTCCGTCCCTCGCTGGATCCGCCCTTGGTATAGCCCGAACTAATAAGAGGAAGAATACCAAATTTTGTGCATATACTATTCAAGGGATGGGTAGAACGATTCCGCAAAACAAAGTTAGTTCCATAATTTGTCGACAGGAGAAAGCTTGGCGCTCCTAAAGCGGAAAAAGTGGGAAAATCACAAAAAAATGAATAGGACAAATCTAAAATTTTATTTTCACTGACTAAGAAATAATGTTATAACTATTAATTGATAATAAAGAATAACTACTAATAAATAACTAATAAATTTTATAGCCAATAATAACTTTCATAATAATAAAATTTATAACTATAATAAATTTTATAACTAATAATAAATTTTATAGCCAATAATAACTTTCATAACTAATAATAAATTTTATAACTAATAGTAATTTCATTGACTAAGAAATATTTTTTCTAAGAATAAAATTTTATTTTCATTGATATTTTTATTTTAATTTCGTTGACATTTTAATTTTATTTTCATTGACATATTAATTTTATTTTCATTGACATTTTAATTTCATTTTCATTGATATTTTAATTTTATTTTGATTAACATTTTAATTTTATTTTCATTGACATTTTAGTTTTATTTTCATTGACATTTTAATTTCATATTCATTGACATTTCAATTTTATTTTCATCGACATTTTAATTTCATTTTCATGGAATTTTATTTTAAGTTGAATTATTATAAAAAAATAAAAGAAATATGCATCAATTGTCAAAGGAAAGGGTTTCAACGGAAAAAGTGTTTTATGTAAACTTTGGCACTAACGTAGGTGTATTATTTTCATTTATTTTAAAATAAAAATTTTGGGAGCAATTTATGTTATTTTCTTTTAGTTTTTATAACAAGTCAATTTATAAAGTTAAATTATAATTTTAGATTTGCCTTCTTGATCTTTTGTGGGTTTTTTTTATGTCTTTTCACTTTTGGAGCGACACATTTCAGGCTAACGGCAAATTTCGGAACTAAATCTTTTCTTTTGCCAAATTCTTCTCCCCATTCCTTAAATAATACGTGCACAAAATTTCGTATCATTTTTCTTATTAGTCAGAGCTACAGACGACTCTAAACATTGAGGCTTTAATTGTAACCACACTGTACACCTAGTTGAAAATAGAAAGGTTAACATGTACAGCATACAGAATCGTAGTGGCGAAAGCCATCTCGCAGAAAACGTTAAACGTTTCAAGAATACATTACTTGTGTGCTTCTCCTGCTACCATCTATAGACTCCATTAAGAGGAAAAGACAGCAGCATGCCAACGATCATATTTCCCCACTCGAAATTTGTATTCTCACTGGGATTTACATTTTTACTAGGCAATTATTATTATTATTTTGTGTGTTCTTGCAATTGACATCACAGGCTTGAAACTGGCAGAGTTAGTTACTCAACCCTCCTGTTTTGGAGCATAATTGATTTGGTTGTTATGTCTAGAAGTTAGACAAGCGGTTCTTCAACTGTGGTCCTCAGACAACTTGGGGACCGCGAAACCTTCCGAGTGCCCCACAAAAGTTCGGAAAAGTACTAAGACACGAGCATTTACTCTTTAATGCTAAAAATAAATTATGAGGGGACGAAAAATTCCTTCCTTAAATGGTGAAAATCAGTGATGAAACACTAGAAATAAATACATATGATGCAAATTCCGGGCTTTAAACTTTGAGTTAATTCTTGGGGGTCCACGGTCCAGTAAAGTTAAAGAACCGTAGAGCTAGAGGATTCGACATGTATTTAAAATTGTCCCTTTTAATAATGCGATGTGAATGTGTGGGTCTGCATGAAGGATATTCTCCAATTTCTGCGGAGTATGAGTGGTATTAAATACATGATGCTGGAGGGCTCTGTGGCATATTACTAATGCATTTCATGTACCACGTTTCTTGTATTTCGTATCTGAATGTTTGGTACTTTGTCATTTTGATGTTCATGTTGTCCATACAGCAACTTAGGGTTTTCGAAATCATTGTGGTGGAAGAGGGCTCAAGCATATATTATATACATTTCTACGCACAACATATGTAAAATTTCAATTTATTTTAAGCTATTGAAGACTCGGGCCCCACGGAGTCCCATAAAATTTCACATTTTTCCCTATTTGTGTGTTTTTATATTGTTAACTTTAGGCACACGCTATATATGATTTTGCCAATGTTGTTATTTAGATTATAGTTTGCTTATAATGCATATATATATATATATATATGTGTGTGTGTGTGTGTGTGTCTGGGTGGCGTGTCAGCTATTTTGTCATAAATTCCTTGTCTCGGAAGAAATTACTTGCATTGTTTTTATCATGGATTCTTGTATTTATTTGTAATAGACATATTTGTTTGTCACTAGTCCTGTCTTGACCTCCATTTTTTTCATTATTTGTAATGTCATTTGGTAGTTTGTTTTTTTACAGTTTTATGTCATATGACAAATTATTTTGGAGGTGGGGCTGAGTGTCATTGTGGATATTTGTCACAATTATTATTATGAATATATGTCATTAATATTATGTCCGTTATACATTGTTGTATTACACAGCGTCTCAAGGAGATAATCACTATCTTCTTGATCTGGAGTTCTTGGTTCAGTTCAAGTCTCACCCAGAAGCTTAAGAATTGTCTCTGCATCTTCTTAATATATAGGCGGTGCCCAGTAAGGCAGTTTTTTGTAGGTCTGTTGTCGTTATGTCAGTAATGTCCAGTTTTTATAAGAAATTTTGTAAATTATCCATCTGTTTTCATGTGTTCTGGTCCAAATTATCCGTCCATTACTGTTCAATCAATAATCCCTGACATGTATCTTATTACTGGTATGGCCCAGCTGTTTATTTGTATAATGGTGTTTTCACCATTCATTCATTATTATTATTATTACACATTATTTCTTTGATATCTACTTTTCATATTACTGTTGACTTCATTATAGATGTCCCTCATTATGTACTTGCTCTCCATTGATAGTTCCCTATCATTATTTTGCACAACATTCGTGTACTTTTTTTCCTTGCGCGTAAGGATATATTAATTAAAGAATGAAGAACAATTGCACATACACACATATACATAATATTGTTTTTGATTATAATAAAACCATTAATATATATATGTCGAATCTAAAGATACACGCGACGTTCTAAGGTTGATACATCCAATATTTCTCAGGCTAGTCTCTACTCTTGTAGTCCCACAGGAAAGCTACTTCTTCGAACCTAAACAATTCATAGACTTACAGGCCCAAGAGCGGACCACACCAATAAAGGAATTACAAACGACGGAAGGAGGGAGAGTCGTTAATGTAACCTATAAAAAGATTAGTCAAATAATCGGAAAAATCTCCAGAAACAACCCCAAATCTCTCCAAGCCCATTTCAAGCCGGAGGCGACGGATCTAAAATGGATCAATTATTAGGGATTGCGGTCCAAATTTAATGGCCAATCTATCTAATAATCCGCCGCTCGCTTTAAACTAATCCCCTTCACAACTAAAACTACGTTTGAACACTTGAATGTTCCACAAAGCGTTGTAACGAATAGGAATAAACCAGCCTGGTCATAATTAGGATTAAAAAGACGTTTCCTCCTAAAAACGAACACTGCGGAATTTCGACTGCAGATGAGACCAAAAAATTTTCCTAATTTTTATTCGTCCAAAACACGAAATTGCGTTTCAAATGCGAATAAAACACACTTTTAAATTCTTTCAGAATAAGAGACACAATTGTTAAAATTTAAAAACGCGAAACATTTAACTTATATAAATTATTTTTTTTATAGAAAATCTAGACTCTGCAATTTTTTTTCATTATTTTTCAACGATACTAGTGCTTTAGTTATTATTGAGATATGTTGATAGAGAAATTCTGTTAAATGTTGACGCTTCAATTTGTTCTATTGTAGCTTGTATGAAATATTTTTTATAATTTTAATAATTCACTTTTTATGCTCTAAACATATTTGTATATGGATCAATTTTGGATTTTGCCAAAATTGACTCCATTAGAATAGAAGCAAATAAAATACAATTTTTATGGTGCAGTTATTTAAAATCGTTAAAACGATAGCATTGCTGATAGCTATTTCGATAGCGTTAAACAGCTACCGTCGTCAGAGCGAATGGCGGCTTCTGTTTATGTCCGTGCTGTTGGTCGGTGTTGCCATCACGTCGGTTGGGAACTTGATTGGGCGGGGGAGTAAAGCGTATTTGTGGAGACGTCTTTTTCTCTGTGACACACAAATGATTTTTCCCAAGTGTATGAGATAGAGTTACAAAGGAGTTGATCATTAACTGAAACGTTGATGTTTCATGGAATGTGAGATGCCTCAAAGAAACCGAGATCACATGTTCCTCTCAGCACTTGATCTCAACACTTGATCTCAGTTTCTTTGAGGCATTTCACATTCTAGCAAACATCAATGTTGCAGTTAATGATCAACTCCTTAGTAACTCTATATCATCCACTTGGAAAAACCTTTTGGGTCTCACGGCTGAAGACGTCTCCACAAATACGCTTTACTCCTCCGCCCAATCAAGTTTCCAACCGACGTGATGGCAACACCGACCAACAGCACGGACATAAACAGAAGCCGCCATTCGCTCTGACGACGATAGCTGGTTAACGCTATCGAAATAGCTATCAGCAATGATATCGTTTTAACGATTTTAAAATAACTGCACCATAAAAATTTGTATTTTACTTGCTTCTATTGATTAGTGCAGTGTGTCGCCATTAAATTGTTTGACTCCATTAGTTCTCGAAGGGGCATTTGCTTTTTATCTTTAGTCTTTGTAATGAAAAAATACATAAATCTGGGCTTTTAAAATCCTAGAATATAATTTAAGACATGTAGGATTAATTCTAAGATTAAAAAAATCTATTATCTTTACAATTAAAAATTCAATTACATTATCCATTGATATATAGTTATATCTTATATGGAAATAGCATTTGGGGAAATATATAAAAATTCCAAAAGTATACAAACAATATTAAATAGATTTTGGAATAATGTAATACAAAAAACAACACAATAATTTGAAGAAATGAAAATTGAAAATAATATAATGGATTTAGATCAAATACATAGATTTAAAATCTTGATAATGATATTTAATAGAATAAGAAAAGGGAAGTACATTGAGGACATAAATATAGAAAATAAACCAAATATGAACAATAGTTGATCAAGGAAAACTTTAAAAATTAAAAATATAAGAATAAGCATGGGTTCCCGTAATATAAATTATTACGGCATTAAGATGTGGAATTCATTACCAAACGAAATAAAAAATATTACGTCAGATACTGAATTTAGAAACAAATTAAGAAGACTAATTATAAGAAATGAAACTTAAGCCAGTGTAGGGAGAGAGGGAATTAACCTTAGGTTTTGCTACTCTTGCCCCATGTGCAGGAATAATAAACCTGTAATATGGAAAATAAAACTATTGTATTATATTCAATTGTATTTATTATACTAAAAATTAGAGTAACATTTTTAAATTTGTCTTCAAATGGATAAAGAAACCTTCACTGGCTGTCAGTAAGCAAACCGCCATTTCCAAGTAACGTTGGGAGTACGGACGTTTTCACGCAACTGCAATAAAACTCGCCTATAACGAACCCGCATGTAACAAGTTTTTAGATTTAGTAAGAAAAATATGGATTTTAGGTATTTACGTATTATCCCGTCGACCATTTACGACTTTTTTATCGTAACTTTACGATATTTTTGTTGTCTAAAAAATCGTAAGTTTACGATCCTTGATTATTTGCGAGACGCCATTTTGTTTGTTTGTTGACATTTTGCAGAATGAGTGCTGTTTCATGCCTGAACCCTGTTTTTTTTTGTTTTTAATAATTTTAGATGGATTATACTCTTCGGTAATTACCAAATGATGAGCATTCTGCGATTTTGTTTTTACAGGAAAAATGAATTCTCCTTTCATCGTTTACTAATTCAGGCAGCGCACATCGAATGTAATGGAAATGGTCACAAGTCGCAAAGCGACGAGCGGGGGGGGAGGGTCTCCCCTTAGTTCTGTCCCTGTGATTCAGGTAAATGTACTAATTGCGTGAAAAATACTAATTGCAATATAATATTGATTCAGCCTTTTACTGATTCAGGTAGCGTACATCGAATGTGATCAGAACGGTCACGAGTCGCAAAGCGATGAGAAGGGGTCTCCTTTCGTCGTTTTTCTTATGTAAAATTTTGAAGATATATAATAAAAAATATCATAAATAAATTTTTTAACGATAACTCAGAAAACATCTGTCACTAACATTAACTAACGATTTTGCAAAATGTCAACAAGCAAACAAAAAGGTCTCGCAAATAATCAAGGATCGTAAACTTACGATTTTTTAGACAACAAAAACATCGCAAAGTTACGATAAAAAAAATCGTAAGTGGTCGACGGGATAATACGTAAGTACCGGATTTTGTTTTTGGGATAACGTTAAAAAGTGCAACCTATAATTTAATCGCTTAAAATAAGCAAGACTTCCACTGCCTGAATTGAACTGAGGAAGAATGGTCGAGCAGTTTCACGTCTAAAAGAAAACATTGCTCTGATTATCGCAGAAGAAATTTACGAAAATTACTTTTGCTCCATTGAGAACAGGCAGAAAAACATCCCCATAGAAAGAAAAACTTTTAGGATGTATAAACAATTGGTCTTGCCTAAACACGAAATGACGTCAACCAACTTCCGTTGGAGAACTGTAAAGAAGTACGTGAATACCCACAGCCGGTTAATAGTGATATGGTGCTCATCATTAAAGTTTAAGCGAATGCAAAGCCTAATATCACTGTATGCATATTACATGCACTAATGTTACCTACAACGGATAAACCTGTTTATTTCTAATGTCTGAGATTTTTGTTTCCAAAGCGGATCCACCACGGATATAACGGACATTTTCGTTGGTCTCAAACTATTCGTTATACACTGGTCCTGCACTATTCTACCGAAAATGAAGTATTGAACTGAGATTCATAATTTTTGCAGAAATTTTAATATTATATTGGATCTCGCGATTTACAATGATACGTTTTTGTTAGTTCTAAAACGTTAATGTATTTAAAACAGTTGCAAAAACAAAATACAGTCGAACCTCGTTAAGACGAACACCAAGGGGAACAGAAAATCTGTCCGTTTCAACAGCAATTTTTCTAACTTAGAAAGCATAAATTAGTAAGCAAATGCTATACAATTTGGCGAGACTTCAGAACGGTCCGTATTAAAAGTAATTCGTAATAAGTGTGTTCGACTTAACGAGGTTCAATTGTATAATATTCTGGTAGTTCGATTGATGCAGAAAAAATTGGTACTCAAAAGAATTAATTTTGGCTTTGCCCATTTGTGGACTTATGGCGCAAGGACATCAAAGGTCAAGCTACGGTTTCCCTAGGAAGCCTTACTTCAACAGCCAGGCGAACCAAATCTCGGATTACGGCACGCAGAGGAATGGTATACGTTCCACGATATCGTTGGAGATTGAAAGCCGGTTAACGGAATAATAGACTCATCATTATGCCACCATGTACAGTGAACCTGCGTTTTTCTGAGGAACCCGAACCTTCTAAGACCTAGTAAACCAACCTCTGGACCGCAGCTATTAATCGGTAGGCCTCTTTTTTTTTGATATTGTTGAGAATAGAATCCAGATGATAAATTGCTTCCAAAGAAAAAAAAAAGATTTCACGGTGTCTGGTGGGAACTGAACCCACGACCTCTTGGTAACCGTCCAAGGAACAGCGTAGCGTGTATTGCTGGTGCCCACTAAAACCCATCAGCGCTCCTTGATGAGCCATTAAAATTTCGAGTCCCTAAGAATTTTGCGCCCGGGGCTTTAGCCCCAGTGGTCCTCGCCACTCTACGTCACTGCGGCCAAGGGCTCTTCCAGCTGAGCTACAGACGACTGATCATCCTTCCCTCTGCGAGGGCATATAAAGCTTCACTATAGACGAGCTTCGAAATGGGGCGGTGACTGGAATGCTTTTTAAACCAAATCGACGTCAAAGAAGCGAATGTATGAAAAGTGAGACTAGCGTGATATTAAAGTCGGGAATTTTTTTTATCATCATAGCCGATGATGTGGTAATATTAGATGATAAACCAAGAGGGAGATCAAGCGATCGTGGGTTCGGTTCCCCACCAGTCACTGTGAAATCATTCTTTTCTCTGAGAGTAATTTATCTTCTAATATTACCACATCATCGGCTATGATAAGAAAAATTTCCCGACTTTAGTATCACGCTAGTTTTGCTTTTCAGATGCTCACTTCTTTGACGTCGATTGGGAAAAGAAAAAAAAAGGCAGTCCAGTCACTGCCCCATTGGAAACTTCGTCTATAATGAAGCTTTATATGCGCTTGCAGAAGGTAGGACGATAAGTCGTCTGTAGCTGAGTTGGAAAAGCCCTCGGCCGGATACCAAAAAGTCGTGGGTTCGGTTCCCACCACACACCGTGAAATGATTCTTCTCTTTGCCAGCAATTTATCATTTAACATTGCTACATCATTGGCCATGATGGGAAAAATTTCCCGACTTTAATTGTATCCAGGCTAATGTCATGCTGGCTGAATGCATCACCCCTGCGTCACTTCAAGGCCAATTATTAGATTATTAATGGAAATCAGTAACCAAGCAACCGCAAAAATACGCGTTTCAATGATAATTTCATTTTACAGATATATATATAGGAGGTTTTGCTGTCTGGATTCAAGTGAACGGAACTGCAAATTCATTTTCCAAACTGTAAGAAATCTAATTGTATATTTTCTAAAATAAATACTAACTGGTGAAGGAAAAGGAATCTGAAGATATTTAATTCTTGTATTGACACAGACAAACCAACGGTTAGTGTGTGTCTTTGATTACTGCAAATGAGACAGATGATTTAATATTTTGTTTGTTTGGATTTTTTATGGCGCAAGAGCATCTGGGCTATACTGCGCCTTAATATTTTGTAAGCCAAAACTTTTGAAGATATTGACAGTCAAGATGCATTAGTTTGAAGGGAAAACCTGGAAGTTTTATTGGCCTTATGCAATGAACCTGTTGTGCTACCGGTAGGTGTCAAGATGGCCGGAAACAACGTCGGGAAAACGTTTTGGGTACTAGAATTGAGCAAGACAAATACTGTGTTGTTTAACGGTATTTCCGAATACGTTTCGCCAAAATCCCCCCGTAGACAATCTGTCTATGATAGGCGCAAGAATTCCAAATCAACAAGGTGCTTGTGCTGAAGTAAGAGTCCTAGGAGGCCACTAGTTTCTGCGGATAAGTGGAGCATGTTCAGACGGGCTGCTTACAAATGAGGCCCTAGAACATCTAGAACGATTGTTTGTTTGTTTGGATTTTTTATGGCGCAAGAGCATCTGGGCTATACTGCGCCATTAGCTCTGATCTAGAACGAGTGCGAGTTAGGTATTCCTAGATAGAAATGCTGCGTAATTTTAATTTATTTTAGGCGAATAGCCGAAGCATACAATCAATAAAAATAAGGAACACGACAAATAATACCTAATATAAAGAACACAATAAATATACAATTTGTTATACAGACTTCAATGCACCATCTAACCAATGAGGACAAAAGTAGATTACTTATTTGCATACCTGCAAAGGACAGTGCGTTGATGCTATTTAATTACGTGTAAAATAAATTAAGTATTTTTTATCCCAAAAATAAACAAAGTGAATGCACAAATTTGTAACAGAAATTTGGCTTAATATAGAATATTGAATTTATTTCATTTGTAATAAGCTTCTATAATATGATGGCCATACGTATGTGGAATCCATCCAGTGGTAATTTTATCACATGCACTTACGCATTAATAACACTTGCTGGTTGTATTATTCGCTAAGCACTGGTCCGAAGGTATGCCAGCAATATTTATCTTCCAAGTTATTGGCCTGAATTGATATGATATAATATAATCGGGTAATTGTTATAGATTATCAATAATACATTCCTGCTGTAAATAACAAGCTTTTCTTTCGTCAAAAATATCATAGTAATCGAGAGTTTTTACACAGTATTTGTGTGAAATTGGCACATATATACCGATTAATTTATTATTAATTAATTGATCAGAAACTGATACATGTTTCAACTAAAAACATTTTAAATATTTTTCGTTTCATAGGAGAAATGTTTTAAATTTCAGAGGAGAAATGTTTTAAATTTCATAGGAGAAACGTTTTAAATTTCATAGGAGAAACGTTTTAAATTTCATAGGAGAAATGTTTTAATGAAATGTAAGCAAATAGAAGATTAACAAGTAACCAAAAAATATTGAGTCACTTGAACTTGTTTAGTACGTTATTGAGCTACTTGTAATGTATTAAAATTAATGGAGTCATTTGAATTTGTTTCATATGCTATTGAGCTATTTACTATGAATATATAATTGAGATAATTCAATTTTTAGTACGAAAACATCATTTAATATGCATTTAATAATGTATGTTTGTTTGGATTTTTATGGCGCAAGAGCATCTGGGCTATACTGCGCCAAACACGGTAAAATCAAAAACTGTAGTAAAAGCCAGTACTTTGTAAAAAGTTTAAAACGTGCGTATGGTTAGCATGGTCATTTAAAATGTCAGAGAGTGATGAAGAGTTAAAAGTAAGAGTGCGGGCAAGTCTATAATAAGGGCATTGAGTTAAAATGTGTAAAACATTGATGGGTTCACTGCACACTTCCCAAATTTTAATAATGGCATTTTATATTAAACTTTCATATTATACTTCATTTATTTTTTAAATTGCACATTTATGTTGTTATTGTAAGATAATATTACCCTTCACCATGATAACACAATTGCCAAGTAGTGATCAACACAGAAAAGCCTGCGGAGCGAGTTTTTTCAAAAATTATTTCATTATATTGTTATTATTATAACTGTATATTACATCATCGCATTATTACTATTATAATTAAACTATCTTATTCCACTTCTATGTTATTATTTAAAGGGTACAGTTGATTATTCTTGTCTGATGCTTTTAAATACTTAATTTATAACTTTTTTTATACTTAATTTATAAAATAACTTTCTGGAAGACATTAAAAGCGTTTCATAAATTCAAACATTTATGACATCGCAAAACCCATTACTAAATCTTTCTCTAAAATCAGAAGTTAAAAAAACCGTACCTAAACTAAACTTCATACGACCAATTCCTTCGTATAAAACATGAACGACAAATAAATGGTAATCAGTCTAGATTTACCTATAGTCTATTAATTTTATAATGCCATTAGAATTTTTAACATAAAATATAATCTAACTTGATGCCATTTTTCGACCCTTGCTGTCCTTTCGCCATAAAAATGTAACCAAACAACCAGCCAGGCCATTTTTCGCACTTAGCTTTTTAGCGATGTGCCTCACAATTATTGGCGTGGGTTGAGTTTTATTTTTTGAGTTTTAATTGAATTTTTGAATTTTATTTACGTTTTTTTTAAATTTTTTTGGCGCAAGGTCACGTTGATTGCGCTGAACCAGAAACTACAGTTTTCAGAGGAATTTCCGAATTCTCATTGCCTAGAAAATAAACCTCGGAATATGGAGCTTTATGAAAAAGGTCAAGCCTCCATTGCCAGAGGGGCTCAAACTTGGATTTTCTGTGGGATAGCGAAACACATGACCTCTATACCACTGTATGCTTGCTTTATATGGTAAAGCAGAGCTTTGTATATCGGAAATATTTTTGGTATTGAGAAGACGATCATTATCAGTGTCACAAACTAACAAGTTACCCAAAAACAAAAAAAAAGTCCCATATTGATACACTAAGTAAGGAATGGGAGCAGGGTGGAATATATGAATCACTAGGACTCACTTTGACTCTCCACTTTTGCCTCACCGACACACCACTCTCCATTGGTCAACGTATATGTAGGATAAAATAACCATGTAGAGCTGTGTTTAGTGGTTTGACAAGCAACGCACTAGAACACAAAAGCAACTCAAAGACCGCTTCGGTCCGATTCTAGCGGTTCTTTCCTCCAACGTCAATCATCTTTGGTTAGTTATTTCGATGTCTGGCAGTTTTAACTGTCAGATAAAGACGAATGGCTGTTAGTCGTTTGACTTAGAGGGCCTCATGGTAGGCGGGCGATGTCACCCCACGATACACTTATGTTTAGTTGGATGAAATCGACCCCCAAAATAGGTGGACATGACTACTAGCTCACCGAGGCTGTCTAGTCCAGCGCGTATGTGTAGCATTTTTAATTTTTTTTTCCGGCTACTATGAGATAGAATTAGGTCCCAGTGTAATTTTTAAACAAGTGACGGCTGGACGATGATGATAATGAGAATTAACCACCCATGATCTTTAATTATTTAAGGAGCCTGTTAATACTATTATAGGCGCCCGCAAGTAGTTCATAGGGGGTCACATATATGTGACTTCATATATTCATATGTATATGTAAAATTTCATCGTAATAGGGGTTACAACCCGCCCCCCCCTCTGGGGACGCCAATGAACAATATGAGTCTTTCTGACGGAAAATCGTGGAACTATAAAAAACACGTTTTCGCTTCCTTATTCATTCACACGCATACAGGACAGAGTATACTGGCCCTTGGGGACGTCAGCGTATCGGGCTCTCAAACAATGAAGTTTAATAATAAATTACGTTTCTTAAGTTCGCCACTGGGCCCTTGGCAGCTTGGGCCCCCGGCCATGCATACGCACACACATTCAGGACATTTTCTTAAAATATTGAAGTAGAAAACACTGCATGCATTTTTTTTTTTTTTTTTACTCTCATAAGATTCTTTTGTTTCAAACTACAATTTAATTCAGCCGTCTTTTTCGTAGCAAATATCGTACAAATTCCGACTTGCTGTAATCGGTATAAAAGGGCACGCACTCAGTTTGGCGTCCACACCGCCAAAACTTTGGCAAAAAAATAGCTTTATGTCTCAATTTTGGACACGAGGTTTCATTTTCGCCAGTCGTTTTCCAAGAACACGCGCCGTACGTGATTGGCTGGTTCCATGGCGCTTCGTGACCAATCGAATAACGCGTGGAGGACGGCATTTTTTGATGCTGGACATCAAATATCCGTTGGGTTCCACATTCCAAATCTGATTAGGTCAAAGTTTTATGGACAAAATAAAATTTTAAATTTAAATTTCGGGTTGGAGTTTTACGTCTCATGAAGTCGTTTTGACGTCACCTCCGAACTACCATCTGTTTACACACTTCCTGACTTACTAGAATGCGGGCTCGTGCCAATGAATTCACTGTTGAAGAAATGGTGCCATCAAGGTATTCTAAATTGACTTTCGTCGCTTAATTATGCAAGAACATTTTTTTATAAAATTATATATTTCTGTAAATCTTGCACTTTTTTTTTAAACCAGAAGTTCGTGGTTTGGGGGTACACATCAAGAGAATTAAATAATAGTCCCCACGTATTTTGCTCATACTAAAGCTCCTTCACACATCCATTGCATAGTTGGATATCACTATCCTGCTCAGAAAACTACCCATAATGAATTAAGAATGATAAATAATAGAATTGATTGATTGATTGATTGAATCTGCCACTAACTTTGATAAATTTTATGGACTTAACTAAAATGGTTATATTCGAACATCATTTATCCGCTGTTCATACAACTCTTTTTACAAACACTAATTTCCTTCATGCTTGTCAATTTTAAGCGATTCGGTTCCATGTTTTTTCCAACCTGTTTACTTGTTTCATCCGTCCATTTTGTCAGATAGCGTCCCCTCATTTTGATGCTCTCATTCTTTAATTATCTTTTGGAATACATTCAAAGATTTCTGTTGTGTATCATTCTTTAAATTTTCTTGCTATATGCCTATATTATAACAAAGGTATCTTAACCTGCTCATTTATCCAAGGAGATAAAGAGGTTTTGCTCACTTGGCACAATGAAATCACTTGGAAGTGAGGAAATTGATTTTGCTCACTTCCAATCGAATATGCTCCCTTACTCACTTCCAGTTGGGTAAGCGAAGTTTGTTTTCAGATCCCTCCTCATTATTCCAAGCATGCTGCATAATATTTTAATTACGTTTGTATAATTTTTTTATACTTCTCTCTCTCCCTCTAGCAGACATTTTAATTTATGCTAATTTGTTAATTCTTTTTTATTTATTTTTAAATATTGCCGACATCAGTTCAGCTTAGGGTTCATAATCTCATAAGCCACTTAATATTTAATTCCTTCAGCAAGGCTTCAAATTCCTTAATTTACATAGCACCTGATTTTTTTAAGATACTGAATTTTTCAAAAAAAAAAGCAAAACATCAATAAATGGACTTAGAAGATTATTTGTACGTCAGAAGCTATTTTCCAGAAAAACTATGTTTAAGAGATGTGTACTTGGGCATTAAAAATAGTTTAATTTAACTAAGATTCAACTAGCTCTTTCCAAACGGCATTCATTAATCTCCTTGATCTATAAAGCCTGAGCTAACTATACTAATGACTATCTATGAATATGATATTATAGGACAGACATATCTATCATGATTTTTAGCACTTTTACATGAAAAATATACTTATTGTAAAAAAGTGTCTAAAATGGTGGTTGCTGGGCAAGCGTAAAAACTTTAAGGGCCACAGATCACTTCGGCCCCAAAACAATACTTAGGTTAGGCCTTTCCAAAATTAATGAGCAAATGCAGAACATAATTGAGAATGAAAACTACAATCTATAAAACGTATTAATCTATGTTATCTATATGCTTTCCCTATGTTTGTTTGGTTGTCTCACTTGGAAATACATGACGGTTTATCTTTACAGGGGCCCCCATAATGTATTACTTTCATCTTTGAGACCCCTGCTTCACTAGATATACACGCAGAATTAGTCACTGACTGATTTAGTGACCGACTACTACAAACGTAATGAATCATTCGTCGTTTTGGACAGTGAGCTATGAATTATTGCAATGGTAGGTGAGTTGATTACGAATGGATTTGTATACTACTCACGATTATTTTCTTTTTTCTTGAATACTGCACAGTATTTGCCTGCGCAGTATATTACGTCTGTTCTATTTTGGCGTAGTATATATGTATGCCGCCAGCGAAGTACTTTAAGCGGTACCTTACAAATACAAACCAATGGTTTCGAAGAGCAGTATAAAAAATTTTAAATTCTGTATACTAAACGAAACGGCATACAGGGAATATTTTGACGTAAAATTGTTCCAAAGCCATTTAATAAATGTATATTTATTTCATTTAATCGTGAAATTGTATGATATATTTACAGGCGTGGCAAATGCTCCAAATATGAAATCGCTAAATCTGCAGTAAATAGTAGCTTTTGTAGCAAAAGCCTTAAAAGACATCAGCAGATAGAATTCTATAAAACTTTATAGGCTTATAACTAAACTATTTTTGAGATTTATCATAAGGCACTCTATAAAAATGTGGCAAAAACTCATCTTTACTTTAAACTGTCAAAGGAGAAACTGACGGTTTTTCAAACTATATCCAGCTAGAGTGAGATGTATGCATTAAAATACAGCAGCGGTGTATATAACGGTGCTGTGACTAAGCCTACAGCTTTATCACAGCGCCATAGGAATGAATACCAACGATTTTTCCCCACTGAGGAAAAACTCTGGGGAAAAAAATCTAGCAAAATCCCTTTTGATGGGAGGTTAGAATCAATGTGAAAGGCATTGTCAAAATGCTCTGGACTGGTGCTCTGTCTGGATTACGTGTTACTGCTATTGTTAAAGAATAAGAAAAAGGAAAAGGGAATTGAGTTTATTTCTTTCTGGATATATATATAATATTTTTACAAACATATAATCGTTATCAACGGAACTCCAAAACAATGAAATGATCGTAAATATTGACTATAAATGTATAGCCAACTTTCAAGTACAACCGTCTGGTAATATGGTTAAGATGATGTATTTAAAATACCTTTATAACGTATTTTCTTTTATTATTGTTGTTGTCAATTTAACGGGCATGGATTCATGAATCAATTTATGAATTTAAATTGAATGAATTTAAATAATCAAAGTGATTTTGAAAACAACAGTTGTTCAAGTCCATTTCATGAATTTTATTGTATCTCATTTTACGTTCAAGTCCATAAAATGAGATACAAAAGGATCTGCGTCCAATTGAACCGCCAGTTTTGCTTGAGCCAATAGTAACGTGGTGCTATCCTGCAACAACTTATTACACTATGGTCATATACCAGTGTTGCAGGCAACAAGGCAACCCCAGAGGGTACTTCCATGGACTTACTTAAAAATTTCATTTTGCAACTTATTCCACTGTTGTTTCCAACGTCTCAATTATTAATAATTCCGCGATAACACTTTAAACAGAAATTCAACGGTAAATTGGAAATTGTATCTTACTATGAAATTCATCCAATTTTCATTTTCAAATTTCATTAGTAATTGCCGAAATTGGTAACCTTAAACTTTTGTTCAAATCAATCTTTAAGGTTCTGATTACAATAACATTATTAAAAAAAGCTGCAAAGAAGTCACATCACAAAGAAGTCAAATAATTGTTAAATGTATAAATAAATTACGTTTAATGTCAGTTTCGTTGATTAATGTTGGTTTTTTGAAGGAATGGGTTGGGGAAAACGTTACTACCGCATGCGGCCAACCGTCTCACAAACACTTTACACAAGGAGGAAGAAGTGAGGATAGCTTAAGGTGAATTTACCCAGGTCCTCAGAGGGGCAGCGGGGCCATTTGGCTCGAGCCTAGCTTTATCGGAGGGCCTCAAATTTTGCCTTTTAAAAAAAAGAAATGTTCTCCAATATAACTCTAGAATTACGGATTTTTCTGACCCTTCCAGTGTCAGTGGCTTCAGGTAAAAGAACATTTCATGTACTCAAACAAGTTAAAAAATTTCACCGCTAAATGATGGGCCAAGATAGATTGAACGGACTGGCTATGCTCAACATAAATTATGATGTAGCACGAAAGTTCAACTTTTCTTCAATTATCAATGCATTCTCAAAAAAGGCTAATAAGGCTTTCACTTCATCAAAAAATTAAGAACAGTCAATAGTAGTTTGCGTTACAAATTACATTTTCTTCATTTATTATATTTTCATCATATACATTTTCAGCAAATTACCTATTATATTCAAATCATGCAAATTACTTGTATATTGCTGAAATTTGTCATTAACGATTTTTCTCATTTTTGGCTTAAAAAGTAGGCCCATGAAAAGGGGTGGGTAATGCCCAGGGCCCCCTATATCATAGCATAGAGGCCCAGTGCATAATTTTTTAGTTTTTCCCTTTTTTAAAATTATTCTATTAAATACATCTAAACACAACACGAAAAATTTTCCTTGGGGAAAATGAACAGGGTTTAGGGAGGAAGGAGGGTCTGATCTGCGAAACTGTCCGGGGGTCTATAACTTGTCTCCGGCCATGTCAAAGGTAGGGGGGCCTCGCAAAAGAACGTGATCCTGTCCTCTCTCATCTGCTCGGAGGACCCGAATTTACCTGATGGTCGAATTGTCAGAAGACTTTGCTTTCGCTTTCTTTTTGGTTTTACGGCTCAAAGACTACAGTGGTCATGCTGCGCCGGGACCTACTATTTTCCAAGGAATCCGAACCTCTTAAGGTCTGGGGAACCAAACCCCGGACTACAGTGAGCAGTGCGATCTTTATGAGATCTCTGAGTAAGCGTTCTTTTTGCACTGCTGGGAGTCGAACCCGGATTAACAGCGCACTAGGCGAACGTGTTACCACACTGCGCCACCGCAGGGCCACTTGTGGGGGAAGAACTCCCCATTGTTAGAAACATAGCTTGCCTATAAGATTTAGGATCTTTCAGTCATATCATACCTGCATTTCGCAAGCATAGAATGTGCTTTTCTTCAAAAACATGCTGGAACAAACGTGAATAATTTATGTTAATTTTGTGGTTTAGTCTTGAAAAGTTTATGATTTTATTGTGCAATGATTCTAGAGGTACGATTCCTGGACACATGTTCATAGTCCAGAGGTGCTCCGGTAGCTAGCATCGAGATTTTAATCTATTA
>QLNU02003225.1:58562554-58582662 GCA_006491805.2 Dysdera silvatica | reverse complement strand
TTTTTTGTTTAAGTAACTGTTGCCACTTAAAAGGGGAAAAGATCTCCCCTAGATAGTCAAAAAATTCTCTCCAGGTAACCCTGCGGTTTCCGACAATTCTAATGAAAGTGACAATTAATAATTGGAGTAATTTACAGCCATTTCCAAATAAATAAATACGTTGCACCAAAAAGCAAATTCCAAAGGAATTAAAAATTGTGCAATTGAAAATGGAGGAAAAAGGAATTAAAAATGTAATTTCAAGTTTCGAATGCTATTTTAATCTGGAACATGTGGATTTCTTATTACAAGTAAGGTATAGTATCATTTTGAATTACTGTGTGAAAGTGGGTATTGTTTCTTCGATGCATGCATGAATTCATGTCCTAAAATATTGTGCATTATTCTGACAGTATAGTAAAAAATCGTTTCTATTACGTCATTACATCACGCTTCTGGCTGTCGCATATTAAAAAAAAAGGTTGTTCTGGCTGACTTTTAAATCGCAGTCAAAGTACTGCCCATTTTCCAAAAATAATCAGCTCATAGTGAATACGCTTTATAAACGCTCGCAGGAAGAGTAATGACCTGTCACCAGTAGCTTAGTGGTTGGAGCACTTCTTTGGCAAGGAGGAGACCTGGGGTCGTACCCCACCAGGGTTCTGAAAATCCTATTTTGCTGCGAGTTGTTGTATATTATAGTTTTTTCCTGTTGGTTCTATGACTTACGATAGACTTATCATCCAATATGTTTTTATAGGTTAATAAGAGATAGTAAAATTAAATAAAATTAAGTAAAGGATAGAAAAATTAGTAATTTTGGTATGTGTCATAATTATATGGAGGAGAAACTTACATTATCAATTATATCCAAGAACTTAACTAGTTTTTTTAAACTGTTAGTCAAGAAATAAATTTGGGCCCCCTGTTTTTATTAAAATATAGGGTTTAAAATTTATTTTGAAGGAGGTTACCAGGTCTTGCTCTTTTACTATACGGTGGTTATGACCCTGGTTATATCATAATATTATGATATATATATAATAACCATTGTGAAAAATTGTTGAAAAGATTAGACATTGGTGCATAGGCATACTTTCACGATGTAGTTATATTATTTTGGATTTATTTAAATGAAATTCACGTATTCATGAAAGCGATATTTTCAGCGGAAAATTGAAAACAGCCATTGAAAATTTGTAAGCCCGGGAAAAAATAAGAAATTCATCTGATTACATAACACAAGCTTCGTCGAATCTAATTACAGTTCTGGTTGTAATGCAACTCTTGTTAGGGAAAATTAGCTTTAGTTTGGCGCCAAACAACGCTGCTCATGCTTAAATAATTTCAAATGTGATACTACAGTGTTAAGGAAGTGTACGAGACAAGTTTAGAACTGTAGGGAAAATTCGTTGGGGATATTCCCAGAAAAGGGAAATCGGGGCAGGAAAAAAAGGGAAAAATCTTTCCTCGTGCTAGAGTGATTCCCGAGGTGTTCTTGAATAATGAATGGACAAGCCTAGACCACGTGCGTGATGTGGTAATTGATGGATTAAAGGTAGGCTAGGATCATTGTACCATCCATTATGGATAGACCAAAAGAAAGGCGTCGTCCCCATTGAGACCGCGTTCGACATTTTACTCTGACGGAGAAAGAACCCGTTACATTGTACTAACAATTCCTTATTTACTAGAATCTGATCCAATGTATGCGAGTAATGTTGAACTGGATATCATGCAGAATTGGCTTCTGCCAACGTATTCGAAGATCTATTTTACCAAATCTCCCTGATGAAGTGTTATATAAAAATTGACACTTTTATAAATTTAAACCAGAGACGCAGCCAGGATTTCCTACAGGGAAGGGCTTGCTGTCAGAAGGGCGCGTTATACTTCTTCTCTTTGAATTAAATTATCACACGTGAAAAATATTATAGAAAACATGTAAAGAATGTAAAGCATGTACTTTGGATTTTTCTTAAAATTTTATGCGAAATCCCGTTGTTATTGGGATCTAAGGAAATGATTCGTTTGCGCATGGGGGTGAAGATTATAGGCCTGAAAGGACGCTTCAGAGGATTTCTAGGGGTGGGCCTAAGATCGCTCAGCCCCCCCACCCACATTGGCTTCGCGCAAGCCTCACATCCACATGCCTTTCCTCCGTAGCTTTTAAATTAATACGCACTAAGTTTTCTACCTTCATGGAAGATAATAATTATATAATGAGATTGTAGTCTGTACTCAAACGCTCAATGATAAATTAGTACTCAATCAGTACGGAGTACATATAAAAACACAGAAGTTCAATATCATAAGAGTATAAATGACGTAATATAGCCATACTACGTTGTACTAAGATGTACTATCTTGTACAACGAGGACACGGCAGTGGGCTTGAGGAGAAATTGATACTTCCACTCATGGCAATGTACCTGCGGTGTGCAATTATATTTTTGTCACTCATAACAAGAGCAATTGTATAAATATATCGTTAATGACGGACACCTTTGAAAAAGGACACTCTCTTATTATAAGTATTAATAATTTTTCCTTGGGCTTTAGAATTTGTTTTGCATTTCTGTTTTTCGAGAAAAAACCGTTATCTTTTTAAATTCCGGCCTTCCTTCTATCATCTAATAGAACTAGGGACATCGTAGTTAATTTTCAACTACTATAGTGGTATTTGGACTGGAAAGGGAATGAGAAGGGCATGTAAAAGACAATAATATTCCTACTTTTACTATGAGGGTCAAAGAATCCTTGTATAGTGGGGGGACATATGGATAACAGAATTATAGGTACAATGTAGAAGGTTTTTTTCAAATGCAATATACTATATCTTAATTTTTGCATCTGAGGTCTTGATATTTTGTGATTTTTGTTTTGTATATGGTCCTCTGTTATTTGGATACGGAATCGCTATATTTATAATTCCTGCGGTTTCGTTACCCTTATAAATTTGGGTTATGTCTGGTCGGTTGCATCGCGTCATATTTTCAGTTATTATTGCCTTTAGTATACTTTGTGTTTCATTCTCTAAAATAATCCTGTTTCATATTTATAATAGGGTAGTTTAGTTGTCACTAAACTAGTAGCTGACTAAGTTTTCGTATTTCACTTTTGACACATGACCATGCTTATGCTGTACTGTGTTTGTATTAGCAGTTTACAGACTGAGGTAAGGTGCTGATTTGTTTTAAAGATTAAGTGGCATTGCCAATATCTATCTTTGTCCAAAGTTTTCTTCAGAATGTATTTGGTGTAATTTATGTTCCAATAAAAACGCATTATAATACGCACAGCGTGATGTTACAATGACTGTTTGCTGTACTGATTTACATACGGCTCATTCTTTAAAAAATGCGCTTCTATGTTAAGGGGAGTTTTGATGCACTCACGTGTTAAATTTACAAATTGTGCAGAATCTTACGACTAACGTAAATGGAAGGTTAAAGTAAGCAAGTGAACGTTTGTTAAGGATATTACTAAACGTTAAGGATAGTACTAAACGTTGAAGGAAAACATGCTCAAATTTCAGCAAAAGAACCGATGGAAAGACAACTGAGATGATTTTTAATTGAATAAAAAAAAGGCCTTTCGGCATTAAGAAAAAACAAATGAATAAAATAGGTTGAAAAAACGTCGAAGTAGGATGTATGATACCCAATTCAAACCGACAACAATATAAGTATTAATAAGGAGTTAGATTTTAAGAGGGGGGATTGGGTAATAACTAGGAATTTCATAGTCGGGAGGTAATCTGTTTCGTGCTAGAAAATAATAGGCAAGTAATGCGAAAACGAAAAGCATCGGGCCATGAACTATTTTGAGGGTTAAGAGTAAAATTTCCGTGAAGAAAAAATAAATTATTTTCGATATGTTCCCTCCACAGAGACCCTTGGAAATTCTAGAGAACACCACTTGATGGCCCTTCGATGGAAATTTTGGGGAATTTTCCCCGTATTTGTTCGTATAGGGTAAGTTTTCAGGGCCACGAGGGAATGTTTTCAATTTATCGTATAAGAGAACTCAATAATTCATTTCTCTAAGTCAGGTTTCTGAGACATTTGTCTGAGCGTTGGTATTCCTTCACGTATCCCTTTTTAAATTCCCAACTAAAACTTTGTTTCCCACAGGGAATTTTAAATTCCCTTTTTGGAATCGGCCTTCTTATTCCCACCACTTGTTTGTATATGCGCGTTTACTATTGTCTAGAGGAATACTTTTGGCACATGTATTTGCATTCAGTAATAATCTGGTTTATTGCTTACAAATAATATCGACGTTGTTTATATGCAAGTCAGAATTGTTAATACAGATTGAATATTTAACTTATTTCAGTACTCAGATTACTTATAAATAGCATAAAAATATGATTAACTATAATAAGTAATTTTATGTCTTATAGAGAGATCGCCGTCATTAATACCATTACTATTATCCCATTTAACCATTATTTGTCCATTAAGAAACGAAAGTCTCTCCGAGCTTGCTCCCATGAAGCAGCCATCTTGAAATGTTTCGCCTTCGTGCTATTTTAAGGTGTCTTTTGTTTCCATTTAATCTTCCATTTAGTCTGAGGAAGCCTCTTTCACCTTTGATAACATACAATACATAAGTTTAGAGTCGGTGAAATATCAATAGAAAAACAGATTGTAAAAATTAAAATTGTAAAAATATACTATTACAATAAACGTAATTGGGTAATTTGCCGTACCAAGGGGCTTTTTGAAAAATATTTCGAAGAACAAGCCATTAGAAAAATCACATTTGTTTTCTGTTTAATCTTGGTAAAAAGTGAAAATAGTAGTAAAACAATAACATTCTGCACATATAATGATTTTATGCAGATTGAGATATGGGGCCCAATTAGGGCATGCGTTGATATGAACAATTAGAGTGATAAAGCACAATAATTCCTTATACATTTGTTAGTGTTGTTCACACTCACGCTAAGAAAAAATTTGCTCGACGTTAAATGGGATAGAATTTTTGAATTGAATAAATGTAGAATAAATGACGCAGCTATTTCTAACACTGTAGGGTTGTCCAAAATTGTAACCAACTTTTTTTGTATCTCTCTGGTTTGATTTTACACCCTTTTCATGACCTTATATATTACATAGATGAGTCTTTAAGTCGACTTAAAAATGAAAATTTCAACTTCTTTAGTTTTTCAAAGAAGTTGCTAAAATTTTTATGAAAGACATATTTCCATATAGCAAAATATCACACTAAATTTGAAATTGATAACATTAATTTATTCAATGTATTTTTGCTTATTTTATAAGTACCGATTCGTTAAAATAATTCTACGTAATTCATTTTGATTAAAATTTAAAAAAAAATTTAGTTATGAAATTTTGATAGTGATGATAAAACCTTTTAAAGACTGGTATGTATCTTTATTATATCTTGCATAACAAAACTATATATTTCAGGATATATAGATTTTTTCATTTTTGAAATTCAAAAATGATAAAATTAATTAAAATATGTGATGATATGAAAATCATAACACCAGTTTATTTATTCACTTTATGTTAACAAGGTACAAAATTTTTATAAAAACTGTTCTGTAAGCTTTAAAAATGGGCAATTTCAATTTTGTGCATAAAACAGTGAAGGAAAGTTGATTTAATTTTTTTAAAAATTAAAAAACCTACATTTTTAGAAAAAATCCGAAATTTTCACCTGTTGGTCGCCTTAATAGATTTTGTCCGTTCTGAATTCCAAAAAATATTTTTAAGCATATATATTTTAAAAAGAAGTAAACATACAAGAGCCGTTTTTTCCCCCTTTTCACTCTTTTCCTAGGACAGAATAGATTCTGATATTTATAAATTGTACTGATATATAGGTTATTAATACTTAAAAGTTAATAAATTAATTATAAATATTGTACTTATTAATAGGTATTTTATTGTTAATTAATGTATAGTGATACGTAATATGTTTTTCAATATTAGATAAATACAGTTTTTATAAAATTATTATTTTACCCACTAAAAAATTCATTTTTAAGATCAGAAAAAGTTATTCATGGCAAGACCAAAAAAAATGCATGTTATAAAAAATGTATAATAAATAAGATATAAAACCACATCACACGTTTATATATATTATGTATTACATGTTTTTTATAAGATGTATTTTCTTTGGTCTTGTCATGAATAACTTATTCTGAATTTAAAAAATTCATTTTTTGGGGGTAAAATAATAACTTCATAAAAAATATATTTCTCAAGAAATTAATTGGACTGATGCATGGACAGTTATCCATCTCCCATTTTAGTTATTTTACGTATAATATATTAATAAACTCCATTCATAAAATGAGCTGCATATATATATATATATATATATATACTAATATACAGTACAACCTTTCCTTAAAAATTTTCAAAATTTTATATAATTTTTAAAATTCGTTTTGCCCAATAAACGATAGGAAAAAAAAAGCAGCTGCAGTTTAAATCTCCCGTTTTTTCACCGGAAGAAATCGATAGATATTTATATACAATTGGAAAACTATAGATCTGATTTTTCCGGTAAAAGAAAACCGGCAAAACTAAAAAATGACGGAAAGCCTTGCTTGTATGCCTTTGTCATTGCAGTATAAATACGGCGGATGATCAATTTTTGTTTTCGATTTGTATCCTTATCACGTTCCACTGTAGGTATCCCCGGCTCCTGCATCCTCCCCTCATCAATTTCTCATAGGACAAGCCCAGATGCTCCGTGCCCCCTTGTCCCCCCCCACATCTCGTTCTAGCCCCGAGTCCAGCTGTGGCCCCCCTGGGCTTCTAGGAAAAAGAAAGCTAAGATATAAAGAAAGCAAGAAGCGTCACGTCGTAGCACAAGTGGCTAGTACGTGGAGGAAATAGATGAATGCGAAAAAAACACAGAAGATCGAAATAAAACTGCGATGAGGGGTTAGGGGCGAGAGAAATCAGCCGTTTAGAGCGAAATTTGCTGACCAAGGGGGGGAGGATGCGCATTTTGAAAATTGGCATTTTCAGATGGCGCACACTCCGTAAGAGAAGAAAAGAGTATAAAACCATAGACTATCGCGATTATTTATTATAAATAAATAAAGAAGTGGATCGTTTCATGTACATGTATGCACAGTAAAATCTTCTTTAACGGCCACCTTTAAATAGCGGTAACCTCAGAAGGCCGGCCATATATTTAATAGAACCAAACACGACCTATAAGATTAACTCTAACCCCTAAACAGCAAATTCTAACCAATATCTACTCCTCAGTATATCATGAAAAAAATTTTAATAGACATCCAAGGGCGTTTTTCAGATTTATTTGCAACTCAAATGGCCAACAACTGCAAAGTTAATGCTAGTTAAGGTGTCCGCAATTTATCCAGCCCCGAAAAGTGTTGCTGGGCAACACTTTTCACTAGAAATTGGTCATTAATAGTTACGATTCTTTCTGCATTACCCCAATGAAAAGTGTCCTCCAGGGCAATAACAAGATGGTGGCGAGGAAGATCCACGTTAGGGGCGCAAAACCGGCTGAAATAACTCACAATGGAAAATATGTTTGTGACCAGGGGCGCAACCTGGACGGTTCTGCAAGGGGCGCAGAATCATCTAGCTATATTCCTGATGTCTTATCAACCCAACTAAGTCATCTGAGTGCGCAGCGTGAAATCATGACGATTACAGGTGCGCTAAACCGCTCACAGAACGAACGAGTTTGCCCATCTATTTTGAACGTTTAACCCCGTTAAATGAATCGGTCATCGAACTGTTTGAGACACCACTAAAAAGGAAAGAGATCTAAGCGAATCGGTTTCCCTGCTACATTTAACACTATCTAACGTTTGTCATGCATATACCAAAGTCTGACGTGATCACTTGTCTGGTAGTCATTGCAGGTCAGTCCTAAAGGTGGTCTCTTTAGGCAGGTTCTACTGTACACATAATATATGCTTGTCTCCCCACCCTCAATATTTTTGAAAATTCGACGTTGATGCTCCATTATTACGTTTACATATTAGGAAGACACAAAAGCCATTATAAAAACATAAAGATACAGTATCAGCAGCTTTTTGAGTCTAGTCATGCGATAACAAGTCATTTCATACATTAAAATCAAAGGAATTGCGTCCATTAAAGCAATCGTATTGCCGTGATATTAACAACCGTAATAGGCGATTGCAACTGAAAATTGATAAAATTATGCGAATCAATTTCATAATTTTCAAAAACATTACTGTTTCGTTATTAGATGCTCCGCTACGGTGCCTATCATCCTAATTTAATTACACGCACTTTAGAAGACTTGATGATGAATGTATAAGACATTACTGCAAACCACAGTCATTAAACTAATGTGCGCATATGAGAATAATTGAGCGCATCTTGCGTATACAACAGTTTTATATTAGCCACATTGGCGCAACTGTGCCATTTGTTATATTATTTTATACGAAATCCGAATGTGCCCAAACACGGGCGTTACATCAATCAAGGAACTTCCTATTCCTAATTATCTACCGTAATACATTACCTTTTGCTAATGCACGAATCTTCAATTATTCATATTTACGATTCAATTTTCTGAATTTGCTCAGTTCGTACACGCGCTATCTGGCGGTAATGCACCGAGATGGAATGGAATAACATCATTACCTGACTTCAAATTCTCAGAAACCGACGTCTCTTTCAATGTGAAGTATGTAAGCAAATTTTCTTGATGTTTATACATAAAGAAACACTTTAGTAGGGCAATAAGAAGCTTTTATACAATAAAAGATTGCTCACAATCAAAGCTAAACACACACCTTATAATTATTTAGATAGGTCGTGATCAGCATAATATAATATAATGATATTTATCATTACATACAGTTGAAAAGCCTTTTAAAGGTTTTATATATATGCTTGTTTCAAGTTATTTTCTTGCATGCTCTTTCAATCTATTTCGACGTTTCGTCAACCTGTCTTATTTGATTGGTTTTTTTTTTGATCTTGAAAAGGCTCTCGTCATTCAATCAAAAATCAGCTCAATTGTCAATTCTTCGTCAGTTCTTTAGCTAAAATTTGAGCAATTGTTCTTCAATGTTTTATAACACTTTTGCCAAGATAACCTTAACAGCTGGCCACTTTTTTACCCAGACCTTCATTCTTTCATATTACTATGAGGGTCAGGGGCGTCAAAACGTGTAAAAGTCATTAGAGGGTTCCATCGAATAGAAAAACCCGCTTACTACAGCAAGTGAGTTAATTAAGAACCGGAGAAACGTGAACACAGAAGGGAGGAACATGAACACGGAAGAAATATGAGCATGTATAACGACAAATAATATATTTGATATATTATTCCTTACACCTATAATCATAATCTGCACGTTTCCATTATTTATCCACCAATTTTGAGAGTGCGCGATCACAAATATTTTTGGGGGTTCCGAAGGGACGTAAGTTCTTTACAATTAGTTCCCCTGAATATACTTAGCTCTCTATGATGAGATATATATTTTCATATTTTTTAAGTTGTTTTCAATTTTTACTAGCCTGGTTCCGTTATTTTCGATCTTTAAGGAAACGTGGGAAAGAAATGTTCGTTAAAAACATCTTCATTAAAAATATATATAGATAAGCAATTTCCTCCAAAAACTTTTGAAATTGGTAGTGCAGCGATTCAAAAATTGTGAGGAAAGGGACTCAAGTGGTTTTAAAAAAGACCATATAATGCGGACTTAAGGAAAATATGTTTTAATATTTAATGGGGTGGACTAGAGCCCCCAGAGCCCCATTTCCCACGCTTAAAACGGCTTATTTTCGAAATAAAACTACTTCTCTTAACTACAAAATGGAGTACAATACATGCTAATGCATTTCCCTCGTCATTATAATGCCAGTTTTAAATCTTAAAAACTAGGGTAACCCTAACATCACAGTATATTTTATCGTAACTACTACATACGATGAATTGTTGCAGCCTTAGTACTCACGTCATGTAGAATATTAAATGATCATTACGAGTGAAATAGTTTAGAAAATGTAACGTTAAAATGCCATTGTCACGGTGCAACTATTTGAAGATAAAATGAGAACTTGATAGAAAATATGATACATTCTAGGTTATAGTCAATTTCCCTTGTCGGTTTCTATCATGGCGGCCTCCTCCCATATGACGAAATACCAGGGGAAGGACGACTCTATTTCTACTTAACAACAACTCCATGGAAAGCTCATTTCTGCTCACTTTAACGTCAGTAGAAATTCGTGGAGTTTAACGAAATATTTGCGCTATTTTAGAGGCGCATTCCGCTTTGTTATACCATGTTAACATTGGTTTTCATCGTTGCTATGTGCAGTCGATATTCCAAAGCCCTTTTAGTTGGTATTCGTTGGTATGATAACAAAGGAAAACTAATCGCTTTCAGTTGATTAAACTGACAAGCTTCAATTCATTGCGAAATCTTTAGGGGAAAATTCAACTCACACCCCGAGTTAGATCCGTTGCTTTCTTCTTTTTTTCGGCAAATCCAGCCAAATGAATTAAAATTCTACTTTGGCTGCAACTATGAAAGAGACACTGCATTTATATTAAGTCGGTAAATTTCAATTGCAGCAAATGCTCTTGAAATCGACATATACACGAAGTTTGATTTTATTTGTAATAGACAGAATTTAATTTATATATAGTTTTACGATCAGCAGCATTTTTACGAGGTAGGTCGGAGACAGTTATGAGAGCTGGAGGTGTAAATTCTGATCAAAGTGCAGTGAATTCTCCCATTAATGACTTTTACGGGATGGAAGAAAAACACAAAATGAAGCTAAAGACGTTAAAAATAAGTTAAAGATGTTAAAAAAGAAGTTAAAGATGTCAAAACAAGAAGTTAAAGACGTTAAAGAAAAGGGTGTTAAAGGAGTAAAGGACCTTAAAGAAAAAGACGTTGAAGATGTTTAAGAAAAAACGTTAAAGATATTAAAGAAAAAGATGTTAAAATGTTAAAGAAAAAGATGTTAAAGACGTTGAGGAAACAGACGTAAAAAAAAGACGTTAAAGTAAAAGACGTTAAAGAAAAACAAAAAAGACGTTAAAGTAAAAGACGTTAAAGAAAAACAAAAAAAACGTTAAAGAAAACAAAAAGACGTTAAAGTAAAAGACGTTAAACAAAAACGGAAAAAAGGGGTTAAAAAAAGCAGAAAAAGACATTAAAGGAAAAGACGTCAGAAACAATGCGCGTAATTCTACGAATTATTTGTTGGCATCGCAAGGTATCGCCTTTAATCAGAAATTGAAAATGATGTAAAACACATTTAATCAGAACAAGGTTATTAAGAAAGTTATTGAAGTCATTAAATTTATTTTATTGCATTTTTATGACGCAAGGACCTACTGCGCCAAGATCTACGGTTTTCCCAAGGAACTCAAATCCCTGCAGTTTAGTTCTGCGTTTCTCAACTTTTTCTTGTTCAAGGGGCCGACCTTTCGAGCTCCATTCATGAACCTCGCCGACCCTTGGGTGCTTTTTAATTTTAATAAATACAATATTTACTTATATACTTGTTATATACTTTTATATTTATAATATACTTTTTATTTATTATGTAAGAAATAGAATAGAACAGTAAAAACATTTCACAATCAGTGGCGTACTGATAACCCCCGCAAACCTAAAAGGCCGGGCCCCCTTTTGTGGTCGTATATTTTTCCATAAAATTTATAACTACAAAAATATATAATTTTTAGTTAATAAGGATTTTTTTAATCTTTAGGTAAAATATAAAATAAAATGAACGGTTTCCAACTGTGGCAAACTCATTACGCGTATTTACTTTAGCTGTTTTCATTGCCTTTGGGTCATTCCAACGTCAAGAGGTCCAATTTTATAAAAATCGCCCAGTCTTGACCTTCTCCGAATTTCCTGAAATTTTAAAAAGTTGTAGACAAGTCCAAGAAGTGAACATGTGCAAATTCTAGCCCGCAATATTAAATAACGAGGGAGATATGGCCACGTTTTTGAAGAACCCCTCCAAAAGCAGAGCCGAGCATCAAGTAACTGTTTAAAGTTTCGGTGCCAATAACTTGACAGCCAAAGTCGCTGTTGATCAGAAAATAAGCATTCCACTTTAGCTTCATGCCATGAATCAGAAAATGTCATTCTGAAAACGTGAAAAATATTTCCCTCTTCGGAATAATTTCCTCTCTCCGGTAAATTTCCGGCGACGCATTTTCTTATAGAAGACAGCACTATTATATATATATATATATATCGAGGATGTGTACATTGACATGGTGAAACATGTGTATAAAAATGCAAGTGCAAAATTTCGGTTACATAAAGATACCGAAGCTATCAAAATTGGTAAAGGTGTGAGGCAGGGAGATACCATTTCTCCAAAACTTTTTACTTCAGCTTTACAGATGATTTTTCAGCAGATAAATTGGAATAACAAGGGAATAAAAATAAATGGTGAATATTTAAATCATTTGCGGTTTGCTGATGACATTGTTATTTTTTCAACGAACCCATCAGAACTCCAAGACATGGTACAGGAGCTCTCAACTAGAAGTAAAGAAGTTGGACTCAAGATGAACCTACAAAAAACTAAGATCATGTTCAATAATTTCGTAGAGGAAACAAAAATACAAGTTGACAACATTGAGCTAGAAATTGCTGATTCATATATTTACCTTGGCCAGCTGATTTCAATGGATGGCAACATTATGAAAGAACTCAACAGACGTATTAAACTTGGCTGGAGTGCATTTGGAAGAAACAGTTTTATCCTGAAGGGGAAATTGCCTTTGTGTCTAAAAAGAAAGGTCTTCAACCAGTGTGTATTGCCAGTCCTCTCTTATGGATCAGAGACATGGAGTCTAACAGTTGGAGCAATACGAAAGTTACAGACAACGCAAAGGAGCATGGAGAGGTGCATGCTTGGAATAACTAGGAGAGATCGAAAAAGAAACACTTGGGTGAGAGAGCAAACTAGAGTAGAGGACATCATTGTTAAAGTAAAAGGGCTGAAATGGCGATGGGCTGGGCATATTGCAAGAAGAACTGATCAACGATGGACAACAGAAATTCTGAACTGGATTCCAAGAGACCACCGAAGACCTAGAAAACGTCCTCAAACTAGATGGGTGGATGAAATAAGAAAACAGGTTGGGGTGACGTGGAAGCGAATTGCTCAGGATAGACTTGTGTGGAAAGCATTTGGAGAGACCTTCATCCAGCAGTGGATAGATAATGGTTGAATATGATATATATATATGTGTGTGTGTGTGTGTGTGTGTGTATTATATTTATATATCGTTTTGCATATATACATATATATTGAAAACTGTCTACGGCAGAATCTTGCTCAACACGGAATTTTTTTACGGTCCCTTCAAAAGTCAATGGTAGTTAACATTAGCTAACACAGAAACTGTCTAACGCGGAAGCGGAAAGCACTATTTAAACCCTTGAAAGGGAAAAACCTGCATAAAGCGGAAAATCGGTAGGCGGAAGCAAATTTTCTCAGCAGGAAGAGCAAACAGGGTTGTAATACAATGCAAATAGCAAAGTGGGGGATGACGAATAAAAGGCATTTTACAGATATAGAATGCCCTTGTCCACATAGGCGTAGCCAGGGGGCGATTTTGGGGGTTGTAACCCCCATTGCAATGAAATTTTGTATATTTAACATAGGAATATATGAGTTATAGCTCTGTAACCCCTCCCATTAAGCCTATAACCCCCCCCTTATGAACTTTATACCTATGTTTATGCTTGTCCGACCACCATTTTGCACACCACCCACCCACCATAGCATACCCAGAAAGTTCATAAGGAGAGGGTTACAGGCTTACAATGGGGGGTTACAGAGCTACAACTCCATTGTATTTACATGTATACTATAAACAATTTCATCGCAATAAAACAACATCGCAATACAACAACGGGGTAACAACCATAATTGACCCCCTTTAGTATACCAGTGATAGCCATTTCTTAAATAAAAACGTTCATTATTAACCAGAACGAAAAGTCACTCATATCGACTTTATCAATTCATGGATAAACCCACCGCAAGGAAGAGTATCTTTATACAAGGGAATCATGACCTTTATCCAAGGAAATCATTATGTTTATACAAGGGAATCATTATCTTTACAAGGGAGGTACTTTATCGTTACAATTTAAGCTTACATAATAGACTTTTTGTATGGAATAAGCATATAGTTAGCATGAAATTTTGCACCATATTGATCGTAACTACTAAACCCACAAAATAGTGCAAAAATTAAAATAAAATGCAGTGATAAAATAAATATTTTTATCAAAAGGAAAATATAGTCTTAAAGTTCGCAAGATAAGACAAATAAAAACAATTAGCATATCCAGTCATCTCTTACCACTGAATTTAACTATGTATGTATTTATTTTGCATGTAACCTACATAAGGCGGAAACCTACATACTACGGAATTTTTTCCGGTCCCGTGAGTGTCCATCTTAGAGAGGTTTCACTCTACAAATTAATTTTAGAAACATGGGGGCTCTGAGATTTTCCTTTTACACCACTGTTCACAATCAAATATTATACCAGTATTCTTCAATTTAGTGAAGTTGGTGCGAAAACAAGCAAGTTGTTGTATATCTGGTTGAAGCTTTGTTCAAGACAGTCGAAGATCACCTCTCCGCACAACATCAAGACGATTACTAGTGAAGCAATCCATAATTAATTATTAAATAATAACATCGCCGTGCGTTACTTTTTTTTAATATTAGTAATAATTTTATTTTGTAAGTCAACTACTCGTGGCTCCCGTAATTTGAAGATTTCAACACGTGGCTGTCCAAAAATATTTCCTTGGATCACAAGAGGGCTACATAGCTCTCGTTTAGAACCACATATTCAGGGAATCAAGCCTCGGTCTGCAGATGAACAGACAAGCGACCAACTGTCATTAGCATGCAGAGTAAAGCTTGGATTTTTTGCATTACAGCTAAGACTAAACAATTGTATATAATAGTAATTGTAAAATGATGGTTAAATCAAACAGTTGGATAATAGTTTTGTAACCAAGTAATAGTAGTACCTAGTAGTACTACTGTATGCGTGCATATATAACGCTTGAATAAGTAAATTGAATAGATTAGAAAAATAGAAACTTTTCTTGAAAAAAATATAGCGAACTTCTTCAACTAAATGACACCAAACCTCATTTTTATGTGAAGTCGCAAGCTTTACGTTTATTGAGGGCTAATTTATAATTTATTCCCCGGTGGGATTTTTTTTACATCGTCCTCCCGAAAATTAAAGAAGAACCAACTTTAATTTCCAGATTAGATACAGTCCTTAATTTAATTTTAAAGTTCAGGAATTCAATTTAAATCTACTCATTGCCAGAGAAAGGGGAAAAAACCATTCGTGAGAGGGAAATCTGAAAATGTAGGGAATTCTAACTGAAGACGAGTAATTGTCATTCACTGTGAGGGATAAAAAAGAACGATGCATTGAGGGACGAAGGGAAAATTTAATTATTCGTGATGTAGGCAATTTTGCGGAAATACAAAAATTTCAGAGAAGGAATTTGAAAACCTTTCTGCGTGTCTTTCCTAGGTTGAGGTGCAGTTTTAAAAATTAGTCCAGAGGTTTACCGCAAACCTTCACCCAATAGGATTGCCTATTAAATATGCCAACGTGTGGTGATTACGTAATATAATGTCGAAACGAATTTTAATTGCAATAGCATTTTAATTGACACCTTAGGAATTTGCAAATTCCAATTTATTTTCCATGTAAATGGTTGAAATTCAAAGATTGAAATGGAACTACCAACTCTTTTGCCATCATACTTAAGCTGTGTTACAACAGAACGGTGGAAGTTAAATATCACAATTGATCAAATTTGACTTTCTGGTTATTTTTTTTAACTAAGATGAAGTCTGAAGTGAGAAAAGCCTTCAAGCTTGAAATAAACCAGAGAATTTTTGGTTGTTAATATAATACTATATCTAGCTAAGCCATCGAATCCATACTGTGCTTTTGTTCATTACCAATTATGCAAGAGGTTTTTTTTTCCAACGCCGAAATTGAAAGTGTTATTTCATCCGATGCTGAGTCAAGAAATGCAGAACGGAGTCCGATATCAAATCAAATTAAATTCTTTATTCAGATGAATCAAACGAAAGGATAAGGGAGGTATACAACAACAACAAATAATATTTCAAAATCATCTTGACTCATCTGGGCATTAATGGGTAAAGATTTATGTCTGACAAGACCCATGCTCCCAATGATGAGTATTTTAATTATATTTAAAATGAATGGATGTTTATTTAACAGGCGATCAGTAAGATAATTAAAGTAAGTTTATTTTGAGCCTTAGTATGTAAGTTTGGAGGAATTTCCGAGTGGGGACTCGGTTGTCTGTAATTGGCCAACTTCGTAAACTTCGAGTTGACATTGGGTAATTTTCTTTAAGTTGACTCTTAACGAGCAACTTACCATTCCGCTCTAAGCAGGATTTCTGGTAAGTTGTTGTAGCTTGCTGTATTATACTTTTATGAGTTTGATCATTCAGACCCCGTGCAATTAGGCTCACTTGATTCTATGTATGCAGGATATAGCATGGGATGATACTCTTTCCAACACCTACTCATTTAAATACTAGGAGAAAAATAAGGAGGAAGTGAAGGAAGGTTGTGTCATTGGCTATGTGTTTAGATGACCAAAATGCTAATCAAACACCAAAGATAGTTGAAGAGCAGCCCGGAATCCTACAGGATGGTGAGGGGCCCCTCGATGCAGCCATAGATTTAATTCATCCCTTCTTGATTTACATTGTTACATGACGAAGTAATGGTGTACTAATAAAGGTAAATGGGTGAAGCAATGATGCATTATTGAAGGTAAATATATAAAGTAATGCTACTGGCGTTGTGTTTCAGCTTATTACAGAAGCACATTACCATTTATCACCATAGAAGTCAACTAATCTATCAACTTGTCTATTTAAAAACAAAGAGTTCTTTAATGTTAATTAAGGCAATAAAAATAACTTGCATTTACTTTTTTCAACACGTAGAATGAACAGTGGTGTCATGATGTCATTAACATACAGTAAAACATGTTAAGTTCACCACTTTTGAAAGTTGGCCACCTGCTTATCTTGACCGCTTGACAAGGAATTAAAAAAAATCCTCCATAGTAACCATTAGGACTTTTGTAAATCCGCCATCTTTCAAAATTGACAAAAAAGTGAGTTTTTTGGTATTCAACAAGTATCACTGCATTGTAGTAAACAATAATGTTAGAAAATTGTAGACGATCTACAAAAGTGAAGATAATTTGTGGCGCTTCTAAGAAGAAAAGCGCAGTGCCGTTCGAAATAAAGATTTATTACATAATTTCAGAATTTCTGAGTGAAATGCTTGTTTGTTTGGATATTTATGGCGCAAGTACATCTGCGCTATACTGCGCCACTATGTGAAATGCAAACATTAGTATGGCACTTGCGCAAACGGAAGAAAGGAACATTAAACGAAGTGTCCACATATATTTATGAAATATTATTGCGATAGTGTTATGTAACTCGACTACTAGACAGTGGATCTAACTATTAATCAGTTTTTGAGTCAATGGTGCATATTGTCTAAATTTAATTATGTGTTATTTTATACACTGTTAATTGTGCATAGCCTTAGAAATTATTATTGAACGTTAAGTAACAATAGCGTGATTAGGGGGGATTAGCCCCTTTCCTAGGAAAACCAAAACTACAAATGAATATTACATGTAGAGTCTAGAAGTTGGAAGGGGCTCTAGGCGACCCCCTAGACTTCAAACCTAACTATGTCAATGACTATTAATTTCGCAAATACCCCCTTCGATGAAAAATCATCATAAAAACATAACCCTAAATAACAATTAAAATCCACGTGCATTCATTTATTACAAAATTATGATAGTATTTACGTTTTAAAGATTATATAATGAAAATGATGAAATGATAATAAAAGGATAATTTGGATGTTTCAAAGTATCTTAGAAACATATCTCAAGCAAAAGAAGCTCAATTTCACTAGTTTCCGATTCCCAAGTAAAATCCCATCTGGAAACTTTTAGCAGCTTCCAATCCCAATGCCATTTTCGTTTTCAGAACTCGTCAATTCGTATGAGAAGCTTTATCACCAAGATATTAACACTATCCTTTACACAGAGGTGTAGTTATAGCTCCCTCCGACCCCTATTTTCTCTAAAAATAGACGCATCTGAGCTTGGTGGACGGTTTTTCCACATATCCACTAAACACCTCTAATATGGGAGCTTCCAGTGTTTCTGTTTGACAACCTCAATCTTTGTGATTACATTATCTAAATTCCTGATATATACTCACGGACAAAAACCTGTATCATTATATGGTTTTTAATATAGTTTAAAATGCTTATATATTTCTTTCCTAGGATCAGATGCTACACAGTGAGGTATAAAGGCAAGGAGTTGATCAACCTCACACACACACACACACACACACACACATGCAAATTAGGGTTTAAATTTCAATGAAACCAAGCTCACACCCGTTTTCCGTTCACCATGTGCAAAATCCGGGTTTGACCCCTGGTGCTTTCCAGTGTTTCTAGTTTGTTTTTTTTACTGATCCGCAGTCCGGTGTTTAATTCTTTAGACAACGGAGATTCTGATTCTTTGAAAAATGATAGGCCTTAGTGTGTCATAATCTTAACTGCCTTTGAGTTGTCGAAAATAAACTGAAACGTTAACCAAAAGCTGTGTCACTGTGGTCGTGGTCGTAATCATTGGCCACAATATCCTAACCAAAAGCTAGGTCATGGTCGTAGTCACTGTGACCAATGACGTCATTTTCATGTGACGTGGGGTAGGTAGACAATATTTTCCTTTGCTAATTGAATAAGGCAGATTATTCGGATCAATTTAACAGACTAAAGTTGACCAATATATGGAATTCCTAATTTGTATATAACTAGAAATTGAAGACTTGTTACTTATCCTCTAACCATCGGCATAGCTACCCTGGAAATATAGTAAGTATATAGCCCCCACATCCAATGCTTTGAACCAAAGACGTTGCCAATGGGGGAATTAAGGGGTCCTAGCTCCCCAAAGAAAAAATTTTACAGAATATTTTAAAATGTTTTGGTCTCATAACTTGTGAAATTAAACAAGTGGAGAGGTATTAGTCCCTTCCAACTGATGTCTCTGGCTAAGACCTCCCTTTGAACGTAGCATTTACTTGTAATTTTTGTATTTCCAGAGCTTAGATTAGGAAGATTAGGAAGGGAAAGATTAGGAAGCTCAACCCCCTAATCTTTCCCTTTAACTACGCCTACCCCGAACTTGAGTAGCTGTTTGAATGTCAACTCTTAGTTTCTGTCAACATAATAATTATTATAACATGATAATATTAGTAGATAATAAATTACTGGCAAAGAAATAATGATTTCTCGGCGTCTGGTGGAGACCGAAGCCCACAACCTTTCGATAGCCGGTCAAGTGATCCTTTCCGTTGAGCTATAGGTGTCGATCATATCGAATAAATATCAATGCTGGTCTCTCCCATAGAAGATTTGCTTCTTTGACTTGTCGCTTTGGTTTAAAAGGCAATGCTGGCTTTGCTCCATTAATTGCGAACTCGTGCCTAATGAAGCTTTATATTCGCTACAGTAGAGATGTTGATCGACGTCTGTAGCACAATGGGAAAGAGCACTTGGCTGGTTCTCAAGTGGTTGGGGGTTCGATCCCCACCAGGTGACGAGAAATCATTTTTTTCTTTGCGACAACTTCTCTTTTAATATTATTTCGTCATCGACTGTGATGGAAATTATTTAACTTTACAAAATAATAATAATTAATGAAATATAATAGTTTCCCGCGATTTCCACACACAAAATAATTTTTCTACTATTGCTGTTTGAAAACAATATTGCAGTTTGTTTTGTATAAAGTGCGTATTTTGTTTATATATATCTCAATGTAAAGATATTTATAAAGATTTATGTGTTTATTTCGTAAATTTTAGGCATTTAAGAAATCTTTATTTCCATGTGACAATGGACACTTTTAAACAGAACTGAGAGATTTCCAGCTTTTCATCGATATTACGTACAATTAA
>QLNU02003225.1:58548015-58562454 GCA_006491805.2 Dysdera silvatica | reverse complement strand
CGGAATAGAAACATAAAAAATTCAAATTAACTTTTATCGAAATGCTCCGCAGAGTTGAAACATTTTGTGAAACGTTTAAATTGTTTTAATTAAATTTGCTTGAGTGCATTATTGTCTTCCCTTCACTTTTTTTTTGCCTTATTTTCTTGCTTGCAGCGTACTAATCAATAAGTATAGGATTATTTTTTTATAATTTAAAATACTTTATTTAATTAAAGAGATTAAAGTGCTTACCTAGAAAAATATTTCAAAAAATTAAATTTAAGGATCATTTTTTCGATGGTTGTTTGCCAGCTTGCCTGCTTTTTTTAAAAAGCTTAATTTCTAGATTTCAACACCACCAGTTAAATCTCCAAAAATTTCTCTAAACGGACAGAATAAAAAAAATAATTCGAAATCATTAGTTTAATAAATCTAGTGTTATATATATAATGATCGAAAATGAAATTTTAATTAATTTAAATGTAGATTTTAATCATCGTATAATGATGCGATTTAAAACTGAAATTAGGTTAATCACCTTTCGTCGTTTTTAATTATCCAATTAAAAATATCAAGCAGTAAGTTAATTAAGAAGAGAAGGATATTAGCATAAACATAAAAAATATTTATTTTATTTATTGCTTATCCAACCCATTGTTAGGTTTCATATTGAGTTTTTTACATATAATTGACTTACTATTTATTTCGTTGAATTTTTATGCATTTAGTTGAATCAATATATATTTAATTGGATCATTACTCCTTGAGCTTATTTATTTTTTGTTTTTTAAGCTTATTAAATAGCCTATTTGATAATATTCTAATCGACATGTTGGAAAGGAATGACGTCAAAAGTCACGTGCCTTCTACGACAACTTCCATTCGTCAATTACAGATGGTTGCTGCGTGCTGAAGTGCCTTTGTCCAACGACTTTGCAGTGACGTCACGATGCCGAGTGCTGCCAAAATTCGAGGCATGCCAACAGAAATAATTGCTTCGAAATATTCCATTGCATTTCTCAATATTCTTTTTCGGGAAATTTTTTGGCCATACCAACGCAGAATCCAAATATGGAAGTCCTAAAAATGCAGCTTTTGGCCTCCAGACGCCCATTCCGCCAGTCTCAATATTAAGTACCGTCGTTAGCAAAGCATTTCAAATTTACTTATTCACATCCATCAACTTCTCTGTCATAAAAACACAAGTAAAAGTTCTGAAATATCATATTTCATAGCTCAATATTAATACCTGTTAATAATTTTTTGTCATATATTTTGCTTATTAAATTTAGGGTTACCGCATTTATCAATCTGTGCGCATTAAGTTACGAATATAATCGCAACTTTACTTATGGTTACGATAATAGCTGTTAAAAATGTGATACGATAGAACGCCGATTATCCGAACTTTTCTTAACCCAAATAGCCTGCTGCGCTTTTTTTTTCTAAAGTAGACATTCCTTCAATGAGTTCCTGAGGGAGAACAATACAAAGGGTATATATGGGACACATAAAAAAAAATGTACAACTTTTGTAAATATTGGATATATATAAAAAATGCATCGCATTATTTCCAAAGTAGTTGATATTTATAATTAGCACATTACATACATACATTCATACATGCATACACACTCACACGCACAGGGTGTTTCAGAATAACGTTTGGAAAATTTCAGGGTTGGAAAAGACGTTAAATAAACAGTATTGGTGGAACTCGCACCGTGCTCAAAGTAACCAGTTTGTCTGCACAGCGAACTTGATTGATTGATTGATTGTTTGGCTTTTTTATGGCGCAAGAGCATCTGGGCTATACTGCGCCAAACACGGTATCAGCGAACTTACGTCTTACGTCCATCTTCGTTGCTGCGTACGCAATTATACGAACTGAATACAATTTTTTATGCAAACTTTAAGTCACTGGCCTAATAATACAGCAGGGACAAAAAAATGCGGAATTCCATTTCCTGATCGTGATCTGTATTGCCCTCTAGTGAGATAAAGAATGAAAATTGCCTTTTTTACATCACACTGTACACATTTGGGACTTCGTAAGCATATCAATCGGGAAAGGACTTAAAAATAAACATTTTTTGTCCTAAGAATTTTTTTCCTAAACTGTGCCGTTACGCAGTCATTTAATTGTTTCCATCCACTGCGCACAAGGTTGCAAGAATTGGCTACGAAGCACCATTTAGCGACTTTTTAAAATTACTTAATACAAAATGGACTTTCTCCACTTAAAAAGTCGCCAAATAGTGCTTCGTAGCCAATTCTTGATACCTTGTGCGCAGTGGATGGAAGTAATTAAATTACTGTAGCGCCGTAACGGCGCATTTTAGGAAAAAAATTGTCAGGACAAAAAATGTTCATTTTAAAGTCCTTTATCGATTGCACATGCCTATGGGTTCCCAAATGCGTACAGTGTGATAAAAAAAAGCAGTTTTCATGCTTTATCTCACTACAGTTAAATACAGATCACTATCATTAAATGGAATTTCGCATTTTTTTGTCTTCGCTATATTATTAGGCCAATGACTTAAAATCTGTATCAAAAATTGTATCCAATTTGTATAATTCCGTACGCAGCAACGACGATAGACGTAAAACCTAAATATTCGCTGTACAGACAAACTGGTTGCTTTGCGCACGGTGCGAGTTCCACCAATATTGTTTATTTAACGTCCTTTACAAACCCTCAAATTTTCTGAACGTTATTCTGAAACACCCTGTACACACACACCTCCCATCCTACCTACCTACCTACCTACATTTTTTGTTATTAATGTAGTAGTTTAGTAGCGTATATTTGAAACTGTTTTTGGATGGAAGTTGCAGTTCCCTTGCACCTGTAAACTGAAAATTAAATTTATGGATTACCCGAAATAGGATCTGCTCTCTCCTATTTGGTATAATAAGGGTTCTATTGTATTTGGCTCCGAAAACGCTCATTATAATCGTAAATTTTTTTTAAGTCCAATGTCTATAACGTTATTCAAGAGACCGATGAAATTTTGTTATTAATACAGGCAAATAATTTTAAAATGTTGGAACACAGCATCAAATTTCGTAAATGATATCATTAGTCCATATGGTGTGTACCTTTATTTTCAGAGGATATTAATACAATAAGAAGTATTATTTTTTAAGGCTACGCCAGACATAAAGGGGATTTCAGAATTTTGATACCTTAACTAAGTTGTCGTTAAAAAATGGTCGGCTTTGACTCCATTGAAGACACGGGAGTTCTTTAATTTCCGGCGCAGAATGACCCTTGTTGTTCTTGCCCCATAAAAGTACAACCCACTAATTCTTTATTTCCTTATGATTGGTGGAAGAATGGTTTATTTTCGCTTTGGATATTAATAACTTTTTGTGTAATCATTTCCATAATATTGGCAATCGTGTTATCCCTGAGAAGGGTAATAATATCTTACAACTTAATATACGGAGAAATAGATCATCGCTCCTCTCCCCGTTGGTCTAGTTGGTAAGGCACTACTGGCTAAACGGAAGAACCCTCCTAGTTCGGCCCTAAGACGGGTACGATGTCTCTTTTTCTCCTATACCCAAAACAGCCCTTATATGAGCTTAAAAACGTGGATATCAATTTTATTATCATAATAAAAATCCCCCCATCAAAAGAATCACAGTATCTTGACCCGGTGGTTTGTGTGTCGACCACAATATTGGCAATTGTGTTATCTCTAAGAAGGGTAACAATATCTTACAACAAACAATCTAAACATTTGAATAAATTTGGGGAGAACAGTATTTGTAAAATTACTGCTTCAAAAAAAAAAAACGCCCTCCAATCCCACCTCTAAAGGGTATTAAACAATCGTGTATTTTAATTATATTAAAGAAATAATTTTCGTTAAGAACGGTAAACTGTTTCTCCATATTGACCAATCGGGAGGACTGAAGCTAGAATTAAATAATATTGGAATTTTGCAGCCAGGGTTCCAAACATCGCGTGCCCTTTCACCGCTTCCCTAGTCCAAAACAGTTCACAGCTCTTAACAAATCATCAACGTGCACGTTAAATTTCCTCCCAACAGACAGGCTGTCCGGACCGCAGTTACGGCAGGTCCTGATTTATGCTGCCCTGAGCCCGGTCCGAATTTCAGGGCCAGGTTCGGGATTCTGACAACAGTTTTCCACACGCCGCTTATTCGCTCTGATGGTCTTCGAACATTAGTTGGGCGCAATTAATGAAAACGGGTTGGCATACAATTTGCGGAAAACGTAAGGCCACGGCTACGATGCCGCCGCCGGCCAGGGCGCAATTGGCTGACCACCTGGAACGTGATTGACGTGGCGCTGTTGCGAGGAGAGGCTGTCAGTCGGTTACGGTTTTGCGATATAGGAGAAGTTACATAGAAAAAAAGTTACACTGAATAAATGGCTACTTGAACAATGAATATTTAAACTTAGTTAATTCAAAGGTGGTTATTCATCCTTTTCAGTAAAATACGTAGACAATGAATCTACGAATTTCTTTAGCTGCATTTTTAGGGACAATTCTGAAATTAGATATTTTTCTGTCTTTTTTTTATTTTTCTTAATTTGTTTTATTAAAAGATAATTTACATTTTTGAAAGCATTTGCGAATGTGCAAAAGGAATTAGATTTAAAAATGGGGACTTGTTCTTATAATATAAATTTTATTATAAAAAAAAAACTGGAATGAATTGAAAAGAAAAAATCATTTCTGCAAAAAGTGAAGAAAGAAGGAATTAACCAGTAAAAAATAAAGATTATATTTGATGATGAAAATGAGTGTTAGCAATGGCAGGGGTGGTCATGGTCTGACATCTGACATTTTAGTTAGGAGCTTAGTTAGGAAGTTAGGCTTATTAATTAAGGCAAATTGCAATCTTAAAGCTGACATTACCCAATTAATAATAATGTCATTACTTGTAACGTCATCATACCTTCAAAATATATTGCTTCTTTACTCTTCAACCTCAAAGATCATTTGAAATGATCATTTTAAATGATCTGTAAGGTGGAAAAGCAATGAAGCAAGAACTTTAGAGAAAATGACGTCACGAGTGAACATTCTAATTATTAATCGTTCATTTTAATGAAGAGCAATATGAACTTGAAATTTTAGTGAGGCAAATATTTTAAAGGCTCTTAACTTCGTGGTTGTTATATTTAATTTATGGAGTTTCTCCTTTATACTATTGTTAATGGCATTATTATTATTGATTATTATGGCATTATTAATATTGTTATGGACATTAATATTTCGAAATCCGAATACATGTTCAAAAATTTGGTCTGGTTATTAATAATTGTTATTAAAATTTAGACGAGTACAAGTTAACTTTGATCATCGCCATTCGGTTATTTAATTTCGATTTATAAATCACCCCTCCATATCTGACTTTGATGGTCGATTAAATGAAACACGACCGTTTGTAATGCACTCGGTAAAGGCAAATATAATTAATAAGTCTTAAATATAGTCAAATGTCAAAACGAGTTTCAAATTATCTGCATTCTTAAAAATTTATATTTAATGACTCTGAGGAATTGACTCATATTAATTTAGAATATATCTTTTGAAAACCTTGCATTTCATAAGATTTAAATCCGCAATTTTACGCGGGGACATATTATAGTAATTATATAAAAAAAACACATACCGATTGCTGGTCGTTCAAATTTTTTGTTAGATAATTAAAAAAGGCCATATTAAATTGATTAATATTTCGGCAATGAGTGTAAGAAAAAATTACAGTTACTGAGTATATAAGAACCACAAAAATTTTATAACCTGACCAAAGAAAATCTTAAATCCTATAAATGTCAAGAAAAGTTAGGACTCTTACGATAAAAGCAAAAGAGTACTTACAGATATTTTTCTTCTTTCATATAAGAGTGTCTAAAAATGTAGGTTTCCCGCCAGAAAATTGTCGGTTAAGCTTTTATATCAAGGGATCAATTGATTTGGGAAATAGATATTTATTTTTCCCCTTCCTGGGGACATTTAGGCCGAAAAGGCATCTGTATATACATTCATTTTTTTCCTATTTACCGAAGAAGTTTGGGAATAGACGGAACGGTGACGAAAATTCATCTTTTCGCGTGTAAAGCAAACAAATAGAATGGTTTTGCATATATAAGTTTTGAAGATATGAAATAATTCCATTCAGTTATAATAATATTTATTAACACTTTACCTACCGGAAGCCTATTAATAGGCTATATATATATAGCTGCAAGCTGTAGGTAAGGTTTTAATACTATAAATGTTTAGAATAATTCATTAATACACGTCATAAGATAAATTAATTCGCATAAAACGTTAGATAAATGTAGTGCGCACTTTTGGCGGAGCCTCCGAGAATGACGTGTGCATACTTCGATGGTAAACGGAAGACTGATTTGATTTTAGAATTCGGAAAACAATTGCACGTACTGTTGCCAAATATAAAATGTAAAATTATACAATATTTGAAAAATATGAAATAAAAGTAACAGATTTGGCATGGTGTCAATTTTAGAAATTGAACTTTTTAAGTTTATTTTCTTGCTTTTCTAAGTGGCAACAGTTAAGAAAGCCTGCGAAGCGAACATTTATATTGTGGGAGCCCGCAGTTTATAAAGCAATAATTAACAGTTAGTGACCTTAACATGTATTTTAATATAAAAGAAAATTGGGATCAGGGAAATGAAAAGGGAAAAATAAATACATGTTATTGGTCTTAAACGACCGTATTTATTTATAAACCTCTCTATTATAAGACCGTGGTTATAAAGCACAGCGCAATAGAGACCCGAGGGTATGTAATAACGGAACTAATTCCAAAACAGAAAGCCAGTATTTGAAGATGTCTTTGAAGTCAGTATGGTTATCCCTGCATCTTTATATCGGAATACGAATGCTAGAATCGTCAGAAGTGTGTATGTAGACCCAGGATATCTAAAAAATCTTCTTATACATTCCAGACATCTCAAAATCTTTTTTACGATTTTAGCAAAAGGTTTTATTTAAGTGCAGCGGGCTGTACGGACAAAAGTTCTTTGTCCATGATGAGAATTTACACATATTATTACAAGAGAGAGAGAGAGAGAGAGAGAGAGAAGGAGAGGGAGAATATTAATAAAAAGATTAATACGGTCCTGGAGTTGATTAGAAGCAAGACGTAGACGGGGACGTCCAGAGTGCTGCAGAAAGGACAACAAGCCTCTGACCTCCTAGTACCTGGCCTGCACAGTCTCCCTCGATGAAGCGGGACACCTCCTGACCTGTCCCGCTCCATCGAGGAGCGGGACAGGTCAGGAGGTGATTAGCGTCCATTACTTCATCTCTTGCGCAGAGAGGACATAGGGACTGTCAAAGTTTCTAATACGGTGTAAATGTGAGGCAAGGCAGATGTGCCCTGTTGTAAGTCTGAATGCCCCAACGATCTTTCCTCTTGGTCGGTCCGGCAGCTAATGAATTCCTCCATGGCTTGCTTTTCAATCTTTCGTTGAGGTTGGTTTTATGGAAAGTGCTGACCCTGCGGTGAGTAGCAGAGGTAACAGGTTCAAAGGTGATGTCGTAAGGGGTGGATTGCAGGATGCTTGTACCGTTTTTTGCTAGGGAAATTGCTGCCTCCATTTTAGCAAAACAATTTTATCAAAAGTTGAAAAAAAACGAAGTTTCCATGAATGTGTATCAACACCACAGTACCTTTTAAAAGAAGTTAAAGACCTACAGATACATCGGGATATAAACACAGTTTATAAAATTCCCCAAATGGACTGTTCTATCGTGTACATCGGGTAAACTTGCAAGGCAATAATCCAGACGAAATAACAATATTTGGATGGAATATAACACGATAGGGAAAACTATTTTTCCAATTGTCCCGCCATGTCCTGTAGGCCACACCTATTATTACATGCCCGATTTGAAAGAATCTATGATTTTCCATTGTCGATTTTTGGAGAACTGAAGACTATGCAAACCTTCAGTGGAAAGAAACTGATATTTCAAAAGCCTTTTAATAACGAATAGATCATGCTATGCACAATGAAAAAAAAAAATCAAAATTAAAACGAATACAATACATATTGTCTTAAACAACAATATAAATCAACGTTTATTGGCGTAGTGATACCAGCGATGGTATGGCGTGATTAGATGGTGAAACGTTCGAAAGAAAATAAATATTTTATTTTTTTTCGCTAGTATCACATATAGTAGCTTATATATAAAAGTTAATTTATATTATTGTTTAATTTAATCTGCGTAGTGTTCGATTTATATAAATACATATGATCTTGCTCGTAAGTGAATATATATATATTACCAATAATTTGTAAATCACAAATTTTCATGTGCTTATTAAATATCTTGTGGTTTAATCTTCTTTATCACATAAGCACATGTAAGTTTCTTTACTTTCTCCTAATCAAATACATTTTTACACATAGGCATAATCTTTACAATAAACTTATGAGGAATATCGTACTGTATTCCCTTAGATATCGTTTTAATTTCGATTTTGCGTAGTAAGTCCATAGTCATATTTGCAACACCCGAAATATTCGCGTGTATATATATATATACTCTATCTTTACCAGTTTACTTTTAGTACGTCATACAGTAAGATCACATGTCATAATATGCATACATTATTGTTCTGACCTAAAAACTAATTTCGCCGAAAATTTTATTTTTTGATAATTAAAAAAAACGCGAATAAAGAACCTGCGAATAGCGAATGACGACTGTAGTTTCATTTTATCTTAAAAATAAATACCTGAAAAGGTTTTGAAACTCTGACTAAAAAATTCACGTAAGACCAGCGATGGGTATTTAAGCATTTGCTCTTTATTTGCCCTTACACATTAGAGATGTGCAAAATCAATAATTGATCAAATCAAAGAATGACTCTGCACATCTCTAAGAGATAGGCAAAATCTTTACACTAGTTCGATTAATAACTGATTGTGCACATTTCTAACATACACACAAAAATGATATGGGAAATGCTTACATTAGTGGTACATACAGTTTTCCGAGGAATCCGAACCTCTTACCGCCTAGGAAACCAACCCCCGAACTATGGTGTGCAGACCTTTTATTAAAAGATAATGACCAATATTCTGGGATTTTACATTCAAAGCAAGTGCATATTTCTTGCAAAATTGTAATAAGAAAAGTTGCTCCATACTTAAAATTTACAATTATTTTTGTGTATTTTCTGCAATATTAAAGTGTATTTTCATTAATAATAATATTATCGTAAGATATCATTACCCTTCTCAGGGCTAACGCAATTGACAAATACTGGTCAACATGTAAAGCCTCCGAGACAAGTTGCTGTGATTTTTTTTCAAGGGAATTTTATTATATTAAACAATTTTGATGCCCACGTTGAAGCTCAATCTAGAGCTTTTCTAGTATAGGAGAAAAAGGGACATCGTCCCTGTTCTAGAGTAGAACTAGAGCTTTGAACCCGGAGTGCCTTAACCACTAGACCAGCGAGGACAAGTATAACACTCCTTTTCTCTGTATATAAGGTTTTAAGATATTATTACTGCTTTAACGTGGGTGTCAAAATCATTTATCATAATAATATTATTATTATTCAAAAGACACACAGGAAATAATACAATGAAACTTACCATGAAAGTAAAATCGGCATATATGTTAGAAGAAATTAATTTTGTAAAGTAACACAAACAGTGGTCGCAGTGAAAGTTTTAGTTATGATTAAAATTTGAAAACTTTATGCAATAATTTATTTTTTACAATAAAGTTGACTTGACTATGTCTGTAAAATCACTACAATACTCGATGCCATCCCAGAGGTTTTGATGTAACATTTGTGGTATACCGAAAACCATTGAATAACTCCAAAACTACGGAACCGACTGGAATGATTTTGTTATCATTCTAACCGGTATGTATTGTCGCGCTCCCGCTAAAATATGAATTCACCGCCACGCATGCGCAGTTAACGAGTGAAGGGAGGCTCAATGTAAGTATGACAATTTGAGCTTCCGCGGAAATTTCCAATCATTATAGCTCACAACTCCTTACAGTTACGGTTATAGTTTTAGTCTCAATTAGGTCTAGGCGTTCCACGCGCATTCCGAAATATTGAACTACTTTCAGTGATTTAAAAAATGTTAAACAAAGAAATATAATTTCACAATGTCAGCGGAAATTCTCACAAATGGTAACATGAAATAAAAAGGCGCATAGCAATGGAGAGAGCATTGCAACAGCTAAGGGTCGCAGGGCACTCAAAAATGCGAATGTCGGCGGCGAGGTCAAACACGGTTTGGTTGTAACAATAAATGCATCAATTCGTTTCTAAGTTCCATTGAACCTCCACCTCCCGTACAAACGATATTGGATTGCTAACGTATTCACGTCAATCCATCGACTGTGCATCCTATCACAGTCGCCATTTTACGATTATTTTTTTCACTATTAAAAGGATGATGGATGTAATCAGAAAAAAAAAAACCAAGTGAAAGAAGATCACCTAAGGTCGATATTTAAATTTAGCGGGTTTCAATTAACATTAATTCGCAACTCTCTAATTCGCAACTGTCTAATCCGCAACTCTCTAATCCGTAACTCTCTAAACCGCAACTCTCCAATCCACAAATCTGTAATTCGCAAGTGTCTAATCCTCAAGTGTCTAATCCGCAACTCTCTAATTCTCAAGTAACTCGGTAGGTTTTCAACGTTAACAATAGCCATCATTATTGCATTTACGGAAGACCTTTACCTTACCCTTTTTATTGCGGGTAGACATACAGGCAGAAAGACAGACGGATAAACAGACAAAAAAAATTAATAGCGGGTTCAATATCTATTGAAACCCGCTAAATACTTTAACCATGGTTGATTTTAAATATTGCGCAACGTAAAGGAACATACCAGAAAAAATCTTTTCAACAGAACTATTTAAATTTATAATATTTTAAATAAAATATAAAAAGGATGTTAACTTAACGATTATGTTTTATGATAAATTGGGAACGATAAATAGGGAATAATTAATAATTTCTCTTCTCCTAAAAACTCAATTAAGTTCCAATATTTTAATCGAAAATTACTTTAAATCCTTTGCTTACGCTTATCGGTAATATTTTGCGATTAAAAAGGGAAAACAGAAGAGGAAAAGGTTGAGCTAAATTGCTTCAATCTTGAAGCTAATAGAGGCTTTGTAACAAAGTAAAAAAAAAAAAAGGGCCAAATTAAATTCCTGTAGTTCTCATTTTTCCCCCTTTTAAAATAAATTTAGGGAAAATGGGGATAAAAAGGGGAACATTATTTTTCTAGGAAAGCAGTGTTCCAAATAAAGCACTTTGTAACGCTGATTCCCAGCGGATAGGGTTGCAGTAATTATTATAGGAGTAATTATCATTAGTTATTAGTAATTATCCGAATCAGGCCTGGCTGTCGGGGGAACGGATAAGATTACGAGCTGGAAAATCGATGGTACGATTAATCGATTTAAAGGGATCGATACTCCCAATGTGGGGTGAGGGATTCCTTTAACGGCTCCCAAGACACTTTGGCTAAATTGTAATAGATGCCAAGACGTGTGACCAATTTTTCTTGTTCCTACATTGTCTAATGGGTTAGGAACTAACACTTGGCGATTTTTTTTCATTGCCAGATAATTCTTTTATCTCATTTTGTTCGTTTCTTGTGCCAAGTTTTTGAGCATTGTCTTCAACGAAATCTTTTTTGTTATTATTCTCCTGCATGTATAGTAAATATAAAATTTATATTGCAAAGAAGGAAAAAGATGGACATAGACCAGTGTTTCAAAACCTTCTCAAAGTGGCCACTCCATCTTATAGTAGCCAAATGGTCCCCGATTTCCCCCTTTATAGTACCGCTGCCACTTTTGCATAATAAAAGCATTTTTAACAAGGCAAAGAAACAGATTGTGTATATATTTCTGTCTGTGTTATTTGTTTGTTTGCCTTTGAATGTTAACGCTTTTTTTTTTAAATTGTGCAACGCCATTATTTACTTTCTTTTAACTCTTAAAATTAATTTCCTTTCCCATAATCTTTCTTTCCATACCTTGAATAGTTTAACTACCGACTAGAGTAATATTCTGCTTATTAGATCGAGCTTCAGAAGGCCATAAATAGAGGTAGTTTAAATATGGCGACTTTTATGGTACTACGTTCTTTTGACTAGTTTTTAATATGCGTATTTTAAACAATATTTCTTTAAGGAATTGTTGGTTGAATGAGCAAAGAAGTCAATCAATTGATATTTCGCTGAGTAATGTTGTTTAAAATACATATTAAGGACCAGTCAAAAGAACGTAATAGGCAACAGAATGGTCATATTTAAACTCCCTCTATTTTCAGGACCACCTGAGCCTGCTCAAACAACCAGAATGTTTCCTAACTTGGTGGCTAGATCATTCAAGACGTGGAAGGAATGGCTGCGATGAAAAACTTTCTGTCTGAAAAAGCCATAGATATGGAAAATGATGGTGCTGTACAATATAAAAGGCGGGCGTTAAAATCTGTGGACAAACGAATTAACATGGGCTAAAATTAAAGCAATTTTATTTATAAAGTGTTTTATATGTAATAATTATAAAATATTATCTTTGATCAATCAGTAATCAGAATTGATGTACATATATAAATGAGATACGACACGTGTACAAAGTGAAGTTAAAAATTATCATTTTGCACCATATATGTGGGTCCCAAGTAAATGCTGTAGCATAACTCGTTCGCGACCGTATGCTATAATTAATAAATAATTGAAGCAAAAGTCAATCAAGTCAAGTACAAATAAAATAACATAAGAGCGACATATTGGAACACTTTCAACTTAAAACAACCATAGCTTTTTTTAATCTCTCTCTCTCTCCCATGATTCAGTCTACCAAAATTGCTTTTTTAATTGTATTTTTAAATTGCTCCAAATTTCTTGTTTTCTTTGTTATATTATCCAATGTATTCCATAATCAAGGACCCCTGTATTCCAAATTATTTCTACTTTTCACCGTTCTTATCTTCGGTACGTGATGTTTCGTACAATATCTCACCCCCCTTCTAACAATAGAAGTGTTTTAAGTGCCAATTGCACCCAGATTTGAGACTTAGTAAATTGGAAAAATCTATATTTTTGATAAATATATCCGTTGAAACCAGCGTGTAAAACACATTTTTTGATTTCTTATTCATTATTAAAAATATTTGAATTGGTGCATTTGCCAGTTTTCAGCCAAGCTCATTTATATAACTGCCCGCAAAAATGATGGACATGGTTGCTGCAATTCAAAGTTACTCCTTCTTAGCGAAAACAATAAAATCACGTTCTATGTTACGATGGGAAAAAGTTTTGCCATCACCTCACCTTTTTTTTTTACTCCTCCGTATTTTCAGTTGTAAGAAACGTGTTAAAATGTGATTACCTTTGATATAAGTGTGAGTCGAAGCTTGATCTGCACTTACGTCATCTATGACTTGCGCGCACGTAATTGCATTAAGCACTTGCTCAGTATTACAGCCTGAAATTAAATCTCTTGTTTCTAAAACAAATTCAATAGCTTTGTTTTCATTAGTTTCAACATCATGAAGTGATCGGACAGTAGTATATTTCCTTATTTTTTGTAAAACGATTCGATTGGCTAATTTTAATTAATTGATAAAGTTACTAGATATTTTAGATTTCATATTTAAATCTTTTGCAATGTTAGTGGCCCATATTTTTAAATTACTATCACGAACTGGTAAACTATGACTTTGAATACGATGAAATTTCGATTGTAACATTTCCTTTAGAGTTTTAAATTTATTTTTGAAACAATTTTTTAAATGGAAAACATGCTTCTGATCGTGGATACGTTTATGACGCTGCTTTGTTTGCTAAAATTTACTGCTTTTACACGATTCATAAAAATCAATTACAGCCTTCATTTGAGGTAAAGTAAAATTTTCTGTCTCGCATTTCTTATCAAACTCCATCGCAGGATTTATTTCATCATCAATATTACAATAGTCATTTTCGTTTTTGAAATGCAATGTCACTTCCTCTTCAAATGCCGAGTTATTTAAAATAATTTCCTCAAATTTTGGCATGAAAATTTTACTTTATAAGTACCGGTTCTCATTAATTGTTGTAGAATTGAGTTAATATTTCTCGATTGCCAAATTTAAAAGCGACTGAAAATTATTAATAACGGCTCGGATTTTTTTTATATATAAATAGTATTTTCACATTATGGGATATTCTATGTGGAGAGTATTACTTTCCAATACTAAAAAAGTTACACCTTCATTAAATGCGATGCCTAATCCGTATGAAAAGGGAAAATATCTTCCACATTAATACTGCAACTTCGTTACTTGAAAGCGCCAAGTTAATCTGCCCCCATTCATTAGCGCCAAATATTCGCCTGCGTCAGCAAAATGCGCCAATCCAAATATTTTTAATAATGAATAAAA
>QLNU02003225.1:58527938-58540721 GCA_006491805.2 Dysdera silvatica | reverse complement strand
TTTTCTTATGTCTTCTTTCATGCTTTTGCGTAGAGTTTTACAAAGTTCTATGTACTCAATCCTTTAACTGGTATTTTGATTTTACACCTTCATATGTCTTTGCCTTTTCATTAGCTGTTTGAGCTGTTTTGTCTTCTCAGATAATTTGCTATTGTGCTTTTTACAGGTTACACCACCAATTTCCCCAGCAGTTTCAACTATTGTCTTAACAATGTTTTCATTTGCTTCTGAGATATCAATTTCTTCAATAAGTCCTTCCAGTGCAGAAAAGCGATTTTTTAATTCCAACTTGAATGCCTCGGTATTTTCTTTTAATTTCTTTAAATCCACCCTCTTACATACTTGTTTCCTAATGAGCTTCTGCCTTTCTAGTTTAGTATTTAAGTGCATTTTACATCTCACCATTCGATGATCACTTCCAGTATTAAATCTGTTCAGTACGCTGCAATCTTCAATAATTGATTTCTTGTTTGCCAGTATATAGTCAATTTCGCTGGTTCCTCCATTGGGGTGTTTCCATGTCCATTTTCTTTGCGGTTTCTTCTTAAAAAATGAATTCATAATGCTAAGATTTTCAGCTTCGGCCAATTGTATGAGTTAATCACCACGTGCATTCCTTTCTCTGTATCCGTATTTATCAACCGATGTCTCTCCTTGTTCCTGTTGTCCAATTCTTGCATTAAAATCCCCCATGATGAGCTTGATGTGTTGTTTCCCCTTGGTATGTAGCTGTTTGATTTCTTCATAGAATTCCTCAACCTCCTCGTCGGTATGGCTTGATGTTGGTGCATATGCCTGTACTATCTGAAGTTGGTATCGCTGGGTTAGTTGAACAACGAGCCTCGCTGCTCGATCTGACGTGCTTTCGACTTCAAGAAGGTAGTCTTTAATTCTTTTGTTGATTAAGAAGCCAACACCACTTGTTCTTCCAGTTTCCGTTCCTCTATAATAAAACAAATGTCCACTTTTAAGTTCCACCAACTCTTCACCTTTTCTTTTGACTTCGCTGAATCCTGTAATAACCCATTTGATCTTTTCAAGTTCTTCTTCCAATTTCTGAAGTTTTGCTTCAGAAGCAAGGGATCGTCCATTATACGTAGCCAAGGTTAATAACAAACGGTAGCCTGGGTCGTTCCGGTGATTCTTAGCAGCCCCTGCTTTCATGCCACGCTCACTGCTGCCTTGATCAAGAGCACTCCAGCACTTGGAGACTAGGGGCCATGGTTTTTGGTGTATTAGCATAGTGGAGGAATTAGCCATCATTTCACCACGCTGGTTAGACGGATTGGTGAATTAGCCCTCCCCTTCCGCCTTTCCATCTGTGCAGCAAATATTAATTTGCCTCGTAGATAGAAAGCCCGGCCCGCACCACTTGAAGGCGGGGTTACTGGCCCGGCCGGGTCCACACATCGTCACATACTTTCAGCGTGTGGGCGCCTTCTAGTTAGATACCAGCAACCCTTTTGCAGGTCATATGTATGTATGTGTGTGTGTGTGTGTGTGTGTGTGTGCGCGTGTGCGCGTGCGTGCGTGCGTATGTATGCATGCATGCATGAATGAATGAATCATTTTTCATAAAATTAAAGAACTATGAACACTCAATATAATTACAAATAAATCAAAATTTCTCATGTATTCTATGAAGGAGAATCTCCGACCAAATATTGTACATAAATTGAAGATAGAAAACAAAAATCAGTAAAAAACAGAAGACAAGTGACAATTGTTTCCATAGAAACATGCAAAATTATTAGAAAGTGATTGTTGATGCTTATGTGAGCAAATACGTTATCCTAAACCTGTTCATTACGAATTTTTGTTTCCCACCTTCAGTTTGTGTGCCATCTTTGATATGTTACATGAAATAGTATTTGATATGTTACTTTTCATAGGTTACATGAAAAAATTTGATTTTTTTTTAATTCTGTTAAGTGTTAATAGCTCTTTAATTTTCTGTAAAGCGTTTTTTCATAAATAAAGCATATCGAAAATTACAGAGCAAAATATGTACCCCTCCCATTGAAATAACATTGCGCGTAACCTTAGTTTTGACACAAGTGTATATATATATATATATATAAAATACACACACACTAATATCGTGGTACGAATGTGTGTACATGTAAATGAATGAATGAATGAATGAATGAATGAATGAATGCAGAAACATGGGTAAGCGCGTACATACAGTACTGACTATAAGCAGCCGCACACTTATCAAAATTAAACAGACTCCAAATTTACTTTGATTTACGTAATACTAATTCAGACACAATGTCGCCACTAATGAAGTTTTAAAATTAAATAACCTTAATTGCAATTAAATTATAACTCCTTCGAAACTTCCTCCAAGAACAAATTCGCCTCGAGACAGCTTCTTCATTTTCCCTAAATTTCTGCGACTTGATATTAAATAGAGGAGTATTACTCTCTGATACTCCCTCGCCTAGAGTTCGAGCTGTCTTCTCGCCGTTCTTTATATCAGAAGATTACATGACGTGCTCTGGGACTCGCTGTCATGCATTGCTGACAGTTTTACTGACATTTAATTGTTTTCAGGCATCATACTTCATAACGTGTCATACACTATCGACAAAGGCAGTTCATATACTCCGAATTGCAGTCCTCCCTGTCAGCGAGCTCCTGACACAAGATGGGGTTTTAATGACTACTTTGCAGGGAAGATAACTTATAAGGCGTTGAAACAGAGAAGCTGCCTCTTTTTGAAACTCTTTTCACCTACAAGTCTCGTAAACGTCTCCTTCCAGTCATCCACACCAAAAATGAAAATAAAATCTACAATGGAATGCGAAATTCGTGGAAAAGTAATAATAAACGGAAACGTTAGATCGCATTAATTAAATTTTTAAAGATTAATATTTCGAAGAAAGAGATTGTCGATTAACAGTTTTAAATTCGATAATAAGTCATTAAATAAACAGCTAAACCCCCCTATTACGACATGTAAAGTTCCAGACCGTTGTTGTAATATAAAGTAAATAAAGCGAATCTATGTCTTTTTTTTTATTCATTAGTGAAAGTGCACGTACTGTTCTGAAATCATATATATATATATCATCATCATCATCATCATATTCAACCATTATCTATCCACTGCTGGATGAAGGTCTCTCCAAATGCTTTCCACACAAGTCTATCCTGGGCCATTCGTTTCCACGTCACCCCAACCTCTTTTCTTATTTCATCCACCCATCTAGTTTGAGGACGTTTTCTAGGTCTTCGGTGGTCTCTTGGAATCCAGTTCAGAATTTCTGTTGTCCATCGTTGATCAGTTCTTCTTGCAATATGCCCAGCCCATCGCCATTTCAGTCCTTTTACTTTAACAATGATGTCCTCTACTCTAGTTTGCTCTCTCACCCAAGTGTTTCTTTTTCGATCTCTCCTAGTTATTCCAAGCATGCACCTCTCCATGCTCCTTTGCGTTGTCTGTAACTTTCGTATTGCTCCAACTGTTAGACTCCATGTCTCTGATCCATAAGAGAGGACTGGCAATACACACTGGTTGAAGACTTTTCTTTTTAGACATAAAGGCAATTTCCCCTTCAGGATAAAACTGTTTCTTCCAAATGCACTCCAGCCAAGTTTAATACGTCTGTTGAGTTCTTTCATAATGTTGCCATCCATTGAAATCAGCTGGCCAAGGTAAATATATGAATCAGCAATTTCTAGCTCAGTGTTGTCAACTTGTATTTTTGTTTCCTCTACAAAATTATTGAACATGATCTTAGTTTTTTGTAGGTTCATCTTGAGTCCAACTTCTTCACTTCTAGTTGAGAGCTCTTGTACCATGTCTTGGAGTTCCAATGGGTCCGTTGAAAAAATAACAATGTCATCAGCAAACCGCAGATGATTTAAATATTCACCATTTATTTTTATTCCCTTGTTATTCCAATTTATCAGCTGAAAAATCATCTGTAAAGCAGAAGTAAAAAGTTTTGGAGAAATGGTATCTCCCTGCCTCACCCCTTTGCCAAGTTTGATAGTTTTGGTATCTTTATGTAACCGAAATTTTGCACTTGCATTTTTATACACACGTTTCACCATGTCAATGTACACATCCTCAATGTCTGTTGATCTTAAAGAGTTGATGACTGCTGATGTTTTTATAGAGTCAAAGGCCTTCTCATAGTCAATAAATGCAACACACAATGGAAGTTCATATTCATGTGTTCTTTCAATTAATTCTCTTAATACTTGAATATGGTCCACTGTACTGAATCCACTTCGAAATCCAGCTTGTTCTCTTGGTTGAGCTGCATCTAATTTTTTCTGCAGGCGATGTGTTAGAACTTTTGTGAAGATTTTATAAATAGCAGGTAACAAGCTAATTGGTCGGTAATTTTTCAAATCCTCTTTATCACCTTTTTTATGCAAAAGAATTACTGTTGCAGAATCCCATTGGTTTGGTATGTTACCGCTGTTAAGACATTTGGTAAAGAATTTTGCAAGTATGTCTTCTACATATTCTCCAGCTTCTTTTAGGATATCTAATGTAATACCATCATCACCAGGGGCTCTTCCTTTCTTCATATTTTTTATTGCAAATGAAACTTCTTCTTTTAAGATTTTAGGAGCTGTTCCTTCGACTATTTCAATGTCTTCGTTTAATTCACTGTTACTTTCGTATAGATTTTTGTAGAATTCTTCAACTCTTCTAAGTATTTCTTCCCTATTTCTTGTTACGGTGCCATCCTCTCCTTTTAATGCAATGATGTGTTTCTTCCCAACAGATAAACTTCCTTTAACAACCCTAAGGCTCTTGTTATTTTCAATGGCTTTCCTTACTAGCTCACAGTTGAATTTTCTTATGTCTTCTTTCATGCTTTTGCGCAGAGTTTTACAAAGTTCTATGTACTCAATCCTGGAACTGGTATTTCGATTGTCCACCTTCATATCTCTTCGCCTTTTCATGAGCTGTTTCGTCTTCTCAGATAATTTGCTATTGTGCTTTTTACAGGTTACACCACCAATTTCCCCAGCAGTTTCAACTATTGTCTTAACAATGTTTTCATTTGCTTCTGAGATATCACTTTCATCAATAAGTCCTTCCAGTGCAGAAAAGCGATTTTTTAATTCCAACTTGAATGCCTCGGTATTTACTTTCAGTTTCATTAGATCCACCCTCTTACTTACTTGTTTCCTAATGAGCTTCTGTCGTTCTAATTTAGTATTTAAGTGCACTTTACATCTCACCATTCGATGATCACTTCCAGTATTAAATCTGTTCAGTACACTGCAATCTTCAATAATTGATTTCTTGTTTGCCAGGATATAGTCAATTTCACTAGTTCCCCCATTTGGGTGTTTCCATGTCCATTTTCTTTGCGGTTTCTTCTTAAAAAATGAATTCATGATGCTAAGGTTTTCAGCTTCTGCAAATTCGATGAGTTGATCGCCACGTTCATTCCTTTCCCCATATCCGTATTTACCAACCGATGTCTCTCCTTGTTCCTGTTGTCCAATTCTTGCATTGAAATCCCCCATGATGAGCTTGATATGTTGTTTCCCTTTGGTGTGTAACTCTTTGATTTCTTCATAAAATTCTTCAACCTCTTCGTCGGTATGGCTTGATGTTGGTGCATATACCTGTACTATTTGAAGTTGGTATCGCTGGGTTAGTTGAACAACAAGCCTCGCTGCTCGATCTGATGTACTTTCAACTTCCAGAAGACAGTCTTTAATTCTTTTGTTGATTAAGAAGCCAACACCACTTGTTCTTCCAGTTTCCGTTCCTCTATAATAAAACAAATGTCCACTTTTAAGTTCCACCAACTCTTCACCTTTTCTTCTAACTTCACTGAGTCCTACAATGTCCCATTTGATCTTGTCTAGTTCCTCTTCCAATTCCTGAAGTTTTGCTTCAGAAGCAAGGGATCGTCCATTAAACGTAGCCAAGGTCAATAACAAACGGCAGCCTGGGCCATTCCAGTGATTCTTAGCACCCCCTGCTTTCATGCCACACTGACCGCTGCCTTGATCAGGAGCACTCCAGCACCTGGAGACTAGGGGCCATGGTTTCTGGTGTGTCAACATAATGGAGGAATTAGCCATAATTTCACCACGCTGGCTAGACGGGTTGGTGAATTAGCCCTCCCCTTCCGCCTTTCTATCCGTGCAGCAAATATTAATTTGCCTCATAAATAGAAAGCCCAGCCTGCACCACTTGAAGGCGGGGTAGGACACTAGGTTACTGGCCTGGCCGGTTCCACACATCGTCACATACGTTCAGCGTGTGGGTCTCCTTCCAGTTAGATACCAGCAACCCTTTTGCAGGCCATATATATATATATACACGTAACTGCTATAATAAAAAAGTACATTGAGACATAGGACTAGTTCATGTCGCAATTCTTTATATTTAGAAATTCATCTGTTTCTTAACACTTTTGACCTAAATTAATTCTATGTCTATTTCCAAGTTTATCGAATAATTTTCTCCCAAAATATTTATATCTTGAATTAGTAACAGGAGTATCAATTATAAATTCAAAGACATTTGAGAAACATCCCGTGCGCAGCAAGGGTCCCGAAGTCACGTAGGTGGTAGAAGAGAAACGTAAGTGATGCAGGTCATAAATTTCTCGGCAATCCACAAAGAGATCGCGACCCCTTTTAGCTCTTCTGTAGGTGCCACCTGTTCCTGAATGATGGACGACGAAACTGTTTGAGCTTCTTGTGTTTGTCGACAGATAAAACGGTCCCCTATAGGGGGTCTGTCTGAGTCGTCCGGAGTCTGTTCACCATGTGTACGCACCCTCACTGACCCCAACACCTCCAAATAGCTGGGTCAAAACGTTTCATGGGGGCAATTCTTCGAAATTTCCATCCCACCTCTCTCAGTCCAATGATGTATCCCCTTTCAAAGTCTGGTAACTGACCAAACTGTCTTTGACTGCGACGAAGAGGAATATCTAGCAGTCGATGATCCCTCAACCAACCTTTAACAGCTAAAAAAAGAAATACACTACATAATCCTAGCCCTGAAGACCCTTTTATAGTGGAGCGGAGGTAGCAGTGTTGCGACCTCTGGTGGCTAAACCAAATATCTAACCGTAGCGAAATCCTAATCATTTACACATCCGCCTGAGATAGAGCTATATGCCTGGTTTCGCAGCAATCCAACCTTTCCATATTATTATTATTTTTTTTATTTTGTTTGGCATTGAGTGTACATATTGTGCAGAGACAAAGGGGAACATGTGCAAAAGGATATTTTGATTTTAAAGGACGCCTAACTCTTGGTTAATTTGCGGGCGAGCTGATATGCCGAAATCGGGAGGAAAAGAAAACAACTGACGAAGCAAACTTTAATAAATTAGGGGGTTTTAATTTATGCTAACGCTAGAAGTCAGGACCCGACCAAAAGCTGAAAATGTCAGAAACTAATTGGAAAGTAATTAGCAAGACGGGTTACTCAGCGTTTGAGGAATTTTGACCAAAACTTGATGAAGAATACATCCTCCAACAGATATAATCATCTAATTAATAATTTTCCTTAAAATTTTTATAAATTCTTGAAACTCCAAGTTGCACAGTATTGTTTAAAAATGATCGCACATAGGATACTCCCTCTTTTACGGGTGTTGGGTTCCCTAACGATGGTCGTTGAACAGGCCTTTGTAAAAGGAACCCGCATTTGTTTTTCAGTTCCGGCTTTCTTCTTAAAAATTACTTTCCCAGCACATAAGACTTACTAATCATAATCAGTACAAAAGGTACGGAATATTCCTTTACTCTTGGAAGCAGACATAATATTGGAATATCAAAATTCATAAACTCAGAATCGCGGTATTCTAACTACATTGGTTTCTATTTTGCATATACACTACCGTAAACTACACTAATTTCTTTAAAAATGGAACATTGAGCTTAAGATTTTGACATCTTAAAAGGTGATTTAAATTATTTTGAATAGGTAAAAAAATTAATTAAAACAAGCATGCTGTGCAAGCGTGGAGTAACCATGGGTGCCCATATGAGTACTTCTAGTGGGGGGCGCTGAGAAAATTTATTACCTCCTCCTCAATGCTATCAAACATTTTATTGAATGTACAAGATGCTAAAATGCTGCAAAAATAATTTATACTGCTTGACAAGTAGTAATAAGTTAAAAAGTGCCTTACTTTAAAATGTGACTGCGAAATTTTTGAAAGCAATTTAATAACAGAATCGGGTAAATCAAATTTTTGAACGGATAGGGGGAGGGGCTTGAGTCCCCTCTCGGACCCCGTATGGGCGACCGTGGGGGGTAACTGGCATTAATTTCAAGAATAAACTCTAAGTGGTCTCATTTTCTGTGAACTACGGTCCTAAAAGGTTATGCTGTCTAAACCATTGAGCTGAATTTCAACTGCCCACCAGCGCCTGAAGCCGGTTTTTTGCTGCGGAAGGATACACTTCGTAAGCAAGTTAGGTAAACAATCCGTGAACGAGCACTGAAACCTAATCCCATTAATAATACCCGCTATTCAGAATTTACGTTTAATTTAAAGATACAATAATTCACAACTAGTGTGTGCATAGGCGTAACTAAGGGGTTAAATATAGCGTAAACTGGGGGTGGGGAGGAACAAAAACCCAAAATTGTAAAGGTATGATTTTGCCTCCTAAATAAACTGGGGGCAAGTGCCCCACCATATTAGGCTTAAGACTGTGTATGTTTTAATTAGTTTTTTTTTTATATTCTGTGCGATATACCCGTATATGTGCTTTTTAAATTCGAAAATTATAAATTCGACTTTTATATACCATATATATGTCGTATAATCGTTTTATCACTTTCTAAACTAACTAATCTTTGAAGGTTAATTAACTAAAGCATACACTAATGATCATTAATTTATAAATTTGTAGAAAAACACAAAAATAAGCGTTGAATATCGGTCTGTTAACTGAGTATATAGTTCTCAACTAAAATCCAAATTATTCTTACTTCTTAACACAATTTGAAGATAAAAGACATTTTCAGTATATGTCCTGAGTTGTTTCTTTAATTTACATGAACTTAAAATGTAATAACACCTAGTTTTTGTTGTTAAATATTTCCATTGACATTACAAGAGGCATTAAAACTGACCGTTTGCCTAACGCGTATGAATAAAGGTAGACATAAAAGAGCGATGTAGTCCTTCTGAAGCGTCACGCTCTGTCTGCACTCCAGTTGTAACATAGCTCAGTGGTCTAAACACATAGGTGTAATCTTTCCAAACAATGACCTTTACTAAAGGTATTGTAAATAGCGTCGATAAACTTTATGAAAGATAATCGGATATATGCCCATTAGATCGATAGAGAAAATTCATCGTTAATCAACATAAAGTAAATTAAAGTCCATTACCTCATTCATAGTATTTACTTTTGCATATTAATCGATAAACTTATAAGAAAAAATAGAGTTATAACATTCATTACAGCTGTTAACAAAATGTGGGAGTATGGGTCCATTTTTACTTACTGGCTTCGAAATGCATTGGATGAAGATGAGTATTGCTAATTCAATGATTATGGAAATTCAATGAAGATGAGTATTGCTAGAGATAACTTCTGATATGATTTGGGTCCATAAATTTACTTTATGTCATCCAGAACAGCTAAGATCATCCAAAGCAAAGACCTATAGTTTTTCGGAAAATCTGAGGCCATTTCTCTTACCTAAAGTGTCAAATCCTAAACTACGGAACAGTAGGAAAAAAGTACGCGCTAGATAACAACTGAAATCAAGCCAGAAGTATTCGTATGGTAATCAAATTTATTAAAATCCTGCCGGCACAAGCTAACTAACGTTATATGAAAAAGAGTGAAGACTGAACAAAAAGAAATTGTATTTGAAAACAATTTCAGACGATTTTACAAAAACATTATTTTTCCACGAAATTCCTTTGCATTCCATCTTTCCCTCTCTCCTCTTGGAAGTCTATTGTGAGGCGTTTCAATTATTTAGTGTCCCTTGTCTACCAATTATATCCAAAGCTCCTTTACTCGCTGGGCTTCGAATCTCTGCTTCATTGTGTCGAATGGACTAATGCTTTCAATTTATAGTAAAAGAATAATCTGACATTAAGAAATTTATGGAAGTCTTCATAAGTTAGACTAATTAATTGGTAGAAGGGGAAAAAGAGAGGAATGGAAGCTGACATTTTTTAATATTAACATGATGTTGGGACCTTTATTCTCAATAGATAAAAATAATGACTACTACTATTAATAAGCTTAAACTACTATTGGAAAGGTTAGACTATTACTAGAAAGCTTAAACTACTACTAAAATACTTAAGCTACTTCCTTGTTTACTAAAAAGCTTAAAAGATGTGAAACTGCATTCGAGGTAGAAGTTTATTAGACTATTTTAATTTTAAGATTCTAAAGCATTTCAGTGATTTATTATTGGTACCAATTACAGCAGATAAGGCATGCAATTCAAAATAATAATAAAACTATTAAACTTTTAGTGGCCATTGTTCCATAAATGGAACATAATTTAAATTTTATTTTCACCAATTCAAATTAACTTTTTTAAATGAAATGATAATTTATTCAATTAAATAAAAGATTGAAACATATTCCTGAATTATTTCAAGACTATTTATCTGATCGTTGTTATTTTTATAAATTGTCGAAATTGTCCAATTTGAGGCAATTTAAACTTCTGATATTAAATACTTACTTTTTCTCACTTCCTCTAGAAAATATTAACTGTCAATTTTTTTAAGATTTACAAAAGATGGAGAAATGGTAAATTAGTAAAAAAAAATGAAATAATTTGATTAAATAGCATGCGAGGAACATTTAAATTCCGATGTTCCATAAGTGGAACATTGGCCACTTCTGGTTATAGAGCAGACTTCCCAAATCCTACATGGCTGCGTTTCGCGAATTCCCGGACGGCTGTACTTCTACGATCTGCCAGACGTAAATACTTCGATCTAATAAACAGAAACATTTCATCAGTTTCATCTGCGATGTTCTGTAAATTTCAGTTTCTTTTAAACGCTTAAGTTTTCTTTCCATACGGATTGAATTTCATTTCGGTTCAGAATTTTATCTTGTTCTTTCGGGTTGTCAATAAAATGGAAAAAATATTTCGAACAGTTGAAGAAGCTTTGGATTATTTTAATTCTTTGAGTGATTTAAAATTATCAATTAATTCGGAGGATCATTACGATATTTGTCAACTGTCGTATGTCGAGAACTATTGACTTCCAGATGAAGTAGATATTGACGGAAATGAACTTGAATTCACTCATCCTTCCAATGTTAGTGAGCAGGTGCGTCTACTTTTAAAATTTCGCCCCATAGGACATTACTAAGCCCCTATGTCTACTCCTACTTCTTATTATGAACCATCTACGTCAATAATATTCTCATCAACGACACAATCTCGTTCAAAAAAATGCAAATTAAAAAAACGAGTACTAAAACTTGTCACAAAAGAAAAAAAAAAAGAAGGAAAGATTACAAAATATAATGACAAAACTGCTTTCGACAACAATAGTACAACAGAAAAATGTTTTTTATTATATGCATTGGTGAATCCAGAGATGGGTTTGAGCCCCTCCTCCCAGGTAGGCTGAAGAAAAACTAGAAGCAACTGATTTATTATGCAAAATTATGGAATATGATGAAGTGGTCTGTACTCTATCGCTGCACTGAAAGGTCTACGCCCCCTGCTTTTTTTCTGGATCTTCTTGTGATTATATGTATATTTGTCAGGCCTGTAAATAAGAGGGGTTGGATGTTCACCTCTCTATTGGAGAAATCTTGACATTAACCCGATGGGGGGACAAGTAAAGTTGTCGAACCAACAATGTCTCTGATTTTAATACTTCCCTTCCTCCACTGGGGAATCCTGTGTGCGAGCCTGATGTATACATGTACATATCGGGCAGCACACAAGATTTGCAAATAGGAGGTACAATAATTAGGAAGGAAGGAGGGAGGTGAAACATCTTCACTTGGCTCGTATAATGCTAAAATCGTTTTTTTGTTAAATTGTGTGCGGGGGGATTGGAAGGGGCGCCACCCCATGTATGACCTTTACCATAGACGTAGGCAGAAAGTTCATGTGGGGTTATAGGCTCAATGGGGGTTTACAGAGCTACAACTCACATATTCCTATGTTAAATATACAAAATTTCATTGCAATGGTGGGTTACAACCCTCATCAACACCCCCCTGCCTGCGCCAATGACCTTTATATATATATATATATATATATATATATATATATGGCCTGCAAAAGGGTTGCTGGTATCTAACTGGAAGGAGACCCACACGCTGAACGTATGTGACGATGTGTGGAACCGGCCAGGCCAGTAACCTAGTGTCCTACCCCGCCTTCAAGTGGTGCAGGCTGAGCTTTCTATTTATAGGGCAAATTAATATTTGTTACTCGGATAGAAAGGCGAAAAGGGAGGGCTAATTCACCAACATGTCTAGCCAGCGTGGTGAAATTATGGCTTATTCCTCCATTATGTTGACAAAACAAAAACAATGGCCCCTAGTCTCCAGGTGCTGGAGTGCTCCTGATCAAGGCAGCGGTCAGCGTGGCATGAAAGCAGGGGGTGCTAAGAATCACTGGAATGGCCCAGGCTGCCGTTTGTTATTGACCTTGGCAACGTATAATGGACGATCCCTTGCTTCTGAAGCAAAACTTCAAGAATTGGAAGAAGAACTTGACAAGATCAAATGGGACATTGTAGGACTCAGTGAAGTTAGAAGAAAAGGTGAAGAGTTGGTGGAACTTAAAAGTGGACATTTGTTTTA
>QLNU02003225.1:58510500-58527838 GCA_006491805.2 Dysdera silvatica | reverse complement strand
CCTTAACATTTGAAGATGCTCTTTTTGAAATCGTGTCACGTTCTTAATATATTTTTTATTCCATAAAAACTCAAATTTTTTCGTATTTTTTTTTTCTGGCGTGCAGAAAAATGTGCGTGTGAGTGTTTTCCATTTTATGCAAGCGTTTCTTTTCTGTTTCTGGTTCTTGAAAAAAAAAATGAAAAAGACATTTTCTCTTCAAGAGGTGTGCGCTACTTCTAGCGCTTTTTTCTACGCATTTCTAACTTCCTTTTGCTCGCGCGTTGAGAAATGGCAGTTTTGGCTTTAACACCATTTTCCTGCCAAAAAAATTGTGACAGCTTAATTAGGGCAACAATTTATGACGTTACTATAAAGTACATTATTTTATTGAATTTTGCATTTTGATGTGTAACTGTACCGCGCATGCCGGCTATATTTTTCATAGGGAAACATTCATTGAAGACGTATCACAAAAATTCTGGCTTTATTGATTTATATCTTCACTTATTTTTCTTGTAAAATATTAACGTTGTTCATATATATACTCGTCTAGGCTGCCTTTGATTATTTCCAGGCACATTGCTGCTGTTATTAACCAAAAGGTGGAGCAACACGGTATTGAACAGGTGTGTATACTAATTTATCTTTTCTGTACACACACACACACACGTGTGTGTGTGTGTGTGAGTTTTGAAAATGTAAGAAAAATTATGCAGAATTGAAATGATGGGAAATTAATGGAAATAGAAATAGTAGAAACACTGTAAAAACATCAAAATAAAAACCTACAGAATAGCAGTAAATCAACGTAAAATTTATTATCGGTAATCTTAACAACTTCATAGGATACATAAAAATACAGTAAATAATTAAAGATCAACAATATGAGATAACAAACGGAGTGAATTTGAAGAAAATAGCATAATAAATGAAAATAGGACACCACGTGTAGGAACTTTTTCAAGGGAGGCTCCAAGCACGTGGTCCTTCAGCAATGGAATGTTTCTGTATGGAAATTAGCCTAAACTAAAAGAATTCCATGCCCCCCGCCCCCCGACATTCCAAACAAAAACCAAGTAGAATTCAAACGGATATTTATGAATATGAGAAAACTTGAAAGGACTTAAATTGGGATGCGGCCGGACTAATGATATAAGCAAGCAAGATGGGAACAAAATTAGGCCTAAAACAAAGAGGAGAGTGGGAGGGAGGGCAACAGGGCCGCAGAGTTGCCAGTTTGTAGCTAAGGAAACTGAAAGCGTTAGGAAAGCCTCCAAAATGGACAGATTTCAGAGCAATATATTTTTTAAACATTAAAAATAAACAATAAAACGGTATTAGATTGTTCTTTCGTTTTAATTCGAGCAATTTAATAGCTTCTAAAAGGCTTAAGTCTTCAAGGCAAATTCTGTGGGTTCTTTTTAATTGAGAAATAATAATATTGCGTTGAACTTTGATGCTTATATTAGACAAAACGCTACACAACGTAATGGCTTTGAATGGAAAATCCCCTCTTTTGTCATACATGCAAATCCTTGACGGGATTCCTTATCCAGTTCTATATGGAGATCTAAAAAATTAACGCAATTTCCTTTGTTAGTCTTTTTTAGTTTGAGATCATTATTGTAGATAATATTGGTCAATTCATGGAAATCTGGACGGTCGAAAAAAATAATGTCATCCATATACCTAAAGGCTGCGATAGCCAAATGCTTCTGTTTTTATTCATGGAATTACAAAAACAAAAAAAAACAAAAAATAGCGAGGGAGCTAAAGAAGAAACATCCAATAGGGATCCCTTTAATTTGTTAGAAGAACTTAATATTATTGAAAAACTTGCTTGCTTGCTTTTTGGTTTTACGGCTCAAAGACTACAGTGGTCATGCTGCGCCGGGACCTACTGTTTTCCGAGGAATCCGAACCTCTTAAGGCCTAGGGAACCAAACCCCGGACTACAGTGAGCAGTGCGATCTTTATGAGATCTCTGAGTAAGCGTTCTTTTTGCACTGCTGGGAGTCGAACCCGGATTAGCCGCGCAATAGGAGAACGCGTTACCACACTGCGCCACCGCAGGGCCCATTGAAAAGCACATTGTCATGCAGACAGTGGTTGAAAAGATTAGTCCAGGGATTCCGTCAAGATTAATTAAAATACTATAATTCAAAAATAAAAAGTCCAGCAGTTTATTCATATAGTCTAACGATATACTTGTATACCGATTCTTAAAATCAAATGTATCTATACCTCAGGGCCGTGCTTAGGGGGTGCGAGCTGGGTGGCCGCCCAGGGCAGCTAAAATTTAGGGCCGACAAAAATTGTAGTGCAAATACCAAAAATCAGTTTTTAGCGGTCCCATATATTTTTAACAAAGTATTTGGTCAATTGGTCTTTTGATTATGACGTCATACTTCCCATAATGCAACTTCTAAATGGTGGTCAAAATAAATACACGTGTTATTAGTCAAATGTGTTATCATCAGGAGCCTATGTACATTATCATGTTTATTGTGGTGGCAATATGGCCACTGCAGAGACTCGTGGCAGCATAAAAGACTAGAAAAATTACTTTGTAAGTTCTAATAGGATAAAAAAGCGGCTTTGTTCGTTGAGAAACTTTTCATTAATTCGTTATAATTATAATAATTAGAGTAATAATAAATTACAATGATTCGTATTTTATTTAATTTTTATCCCCTATTTTCAATTTAACTTCATTATCTGCTCTTTATTTTTACCTACAGCGTTTAGACCAGTAAAGGACTTTATGCTTTATGAAGGACGTAATGCTAAACCCCGGTAAATCATTTTATCGTTGTGTTATATGTCAAAATATTTTTAAGGACTGCTAAAATCTGTTTTTTGCCCAGGGCCGCTAATATGGTAAGCACGGCCCTGTATATTCCGTACATTACAGGAATTATTTCTAAGGTAATCTAAAATTTCCGAGCTATTATAGATAATAAAGAATTTTTTTTTAGATTTTATCTTATGTAGACTGCGCTTGCAGATACTTAAAAATGCACCGGCGGAAAATATATTATAAGCCGAAGGTCCACAGGTAATAAATCTAAAGTTAACGGGCTTTTTATTGAATTTTACATAAATGAAAAGATATGTAAAATTGAAACGTCCAATATGTAGATTCAATCCCTTGTGCTGGGAATTAACACGTATTTAAAAATATTCTTATCACCGAACAGTTCTTTGAAAGTGGAGTTGGAATGTTATTTTACAAAAAAGTATTTCTTTGTAGAATTTTTTACACACAATACTGAAGTTGTTGCTGGCATTGTCAATGGTGGAGATGATAAACTTATTTTTTGCCTCTTTAATCTAGTTCTTCAATGAAGAGGAGAGGTCGTTTCTAATGCCGAAGCTTGTATTCAAACACTTGATTTTTCCCTCCACTCCGATTCCGTGCAACCAGTCTCTGAAGCTTTCCACATGACAACCATATTCAAGAGTAAATTTTAGGATAATATTCGAATCTCATCCCCGAATCTATTAATTAAAAATTAGGTATTGATTTTTTTTTAATAGAACATGGTGTTCTATTTCCATTTGTTATACTATTTTCTCCAAGTTTACTCCGTTCCTTATCTCATATTGCTGGTCATTAATTATTTACTGTATTTTTGTGTATCCTATGAAGTTGCTAAGGATATTGATAAGCGAATTTTAATTTACTTTACTGCTATTCTGTTTATTTTTATTTTAATGTTTTACTGTGTTTTTGCTACTTCTATTTCTATCAACTTCCCATCATTTCAATTCTATATAATTTTTCTTATATTTTCAAAATCTACATATTTTCGTCATATAAAAATTCACTTGCAGCTTTTGCGCAGCCACCTTTTATGAATGACCTTTTATTAATTGCTTATGCTTCTTTCCATATACTTTGTTTTAAATTCTTGTAATATCTATATGAAAAAGCGAGCCTTTTCTTAAAACAACAACCATCACTAATAAAATTATGCACTATAATTTAATTATTGAACTCATTTTATACAGCTTTTTAACAATACGGACATGATTTTTCATCAAAAAATCGTATCACATCCGTATTGCTGAGTTACATGCCAGTTTTTTCTGAGACACCCGAAACATGCTGCTGGTTCTGAGCATCTCCGAAAAAATATAATAATAATACACACACACACATTATATATATATATTATCAACAACAATCAGTTTGGTTCATATGCGTCCACTATGCGTTATCCAACGTCATAGTGGACGAACGCCTAGCGTTATGGTCTGGGGTGCGATTGCGTATCATGGACGATCTCAGCTGCTACGAATTGTGGGTAATCTTAACAGCAACCGGTACATCAATGAAGTTCTGGAGCCCGAAGTTGTTCCCTTCCTTCAAGGCATTCCCGGAGCTGTATTTCAACAGGACAATGCCCGCCCACATATTGCCAGGAATGTTCAAGACTTCTTTTCATCACAACAGATACAGCTTCTTCCTTGGCCTGCCTATTCGCCGGATATGTCGCCGATTGAACATGTGCTGGAATGATACTCTTCCTCAGGCACACGTTCAACATCTGTTTGATTCCATGCCACGTCGTATAGCATCACTTATTGCAGCGCGTGGTGGCTTCACCAAATACTGATTTTCGACATGTAATATTGGTTTTTTTTTTTGCTTTGTAATTTTAATCGTTTATTTGTATCAACACAGGTCGTTTGTGCATTAAATTTCATTCAATTCGGACGAGTCCTTCATGGTGTTGCAATTTTTACAAACATGAGTATAAAATAATACTGATAAAATAAAATGCAATAATAAAATTGATAACATATATATATTATCAACAGTAATAAATTTGATTTATACCTGAAATTCATAGCATATCATAACTGGAAAAATTTGATTGGAAAAATTTGATTTTTTGTATTATTGGCACAGAAAATATGTAGAAACATACAATTAATTTTCATATAATGACAATAATGACGAATGATTATTAAAGATTTTGACATGTTGTTGGCAGGAGCTAAATGGAAATAATCGGAAAGCGTAGGCCTGTTTTAGGAATTACCTTCCACAATGGTGAACAGGATAGAAGGAAAATTGTTACAACCTTATTCTATAAGGTTGTAACAATTATTATATGTTTCTAACCTAGAATTTTCATCATTAATTTTCAAGTAATTACAATCTGCTCACATTAGTTCATTCATTAGTCCCTTTATAAGAGTTAAGACAATATTTTACCAATCGAAGATCAATTATAGCCTGTTTTTCATAGTATAATAAATGGCATCATTTGAAGAAGATTGACCATTGCACAAATACATTACGTAAAATACATTAATACATAATAATAACATAACATAATAATAACATAACATAATAACGGACATTAATACATTAATACATAATAATAACATAACATAATAACAGACATTAATACATAATAACATAACATAATAACAGACATCAATACATTAATACATAATAATAACACAACAACATAATAATAATATACATTAATACATAATAATAACACAACAACATAATAATAATATACATTAATACATAATATATACGTAAATACATTAATAGATAATACATACGTAAATACATTAATACATATGTAAATACTTTAATACATAAATACAAATACATTACGTATAAGGAAGTCAAGTTTATCAACAGTTGTATCACGAATGCTGTAAACATAGACCATCAAAACATGTGATATAAACTGCGCATGTTGAAACAATACTTTACTCCTGAAAAAATCACATACGCACGTACAGTTATACATATACATACACCAAAAATGCACATACGATTACGCAAAAATGTGAAGTTGAGCAATCGTAAAGGTTAGCTCTTCCTTAAAACCATTTAAGAAGATTCATATGCTTGAAGTAAATGGCGAAAATACAATACGCAAATAGCAAGAATGTAACATGCAAATGATAAGAATGTAATTCACAAATTGTAACAATATGGAAATAATCGTAAATATCACGAAAAAAACTACGATTCGTATTACAATCGCCACAATTTATCAATTTCATCGCAACTTTTTCTTTACTCTTCTTTCTTGTTTGTTTCACGGATCAGTATATATATGATATATTACATCAAAGCCCTTTCTAATTAAACATGATGTCAGTAATTACTGTCTTTTATCACAAAGTAATGGAAGTTGAACTCACTTTACTGAGAAAGCAATCAATCAAGATCAGCCTTTTGAATAAATAATGCCAAAAAATTATTCAATCTAAAACGCAGACATTGGCCGACACATCGTTCACGGCGATAGATTTTAGATTAATGTAGTGTGTGCATTAAGCAACTGAAAACTCAACGTAACTATTCCATTGAATAATTAATGAATTTCTGAGTGATTAATTAATTTTGTAAAAGTTTGTGTAAAATTAGTTTTATGATCAACGTTGAATCGTTCAATGCAGTCGATATTCAATTTTGATACTCTACTTCGATTTACAGACGTGCGGTTAGTTTTCCCCTCTACATTACTTTTAAAAGTTGGTATTTTAGATGATCGTGATATTGACATTTTACGTGAGTAGTATTAACTTTCTATGTTCTTTTGTACATTTCAAACTACGTTAGTCATCTATTTTAATTTAGTTTCGGCCTTTCTTCTGAAACCATGCCATTGTCGAAAATTGGTTGACCAGGTTTCCATCTTCTACCTCTCACTGAGAAATAGAGTAGGAATCGCTTATAGCGAGCTCACCTGCAACAGGTTTCCGGATGTAACTTGGCAAATATGGATTTAATTTAGCACAATGATTAAGTACAATGTAATTTAAATATTATTAGCGAATACGAGTTTTGTGGACCTCGGATTTAGCTAGTACAAAAATAGCGGATTTCTTTTTAAAAAATGTTATTACTTATTATAAATATTAATTACTTCCGTAAAAAAAATAAAGAAACAAAAAACAGCCATCAAGAATCTCTTTTTGACTGAGGCGAACATAAATAAACGTTCCATCAATTGAAGTCGAAGAAACTCTGAGAGAAAGAGCTCTGATCCCTTCCAAAATACATAGTAAAAATTTAAAGTAAGCGTTCGTTTGAGAGGCAGTAAATTACACTGATGACCACACATTTAATAAGCTTAATATTTTACGAAGAAAACTAAATGAATTTAACAAACTGCGAAACAAAACAAGCATATATCAACCAGTTTTGACCATCTCAAAATAAAAGAGTATTTAGGGGAAGAATACTGATGTAATTTGCTTTATATAATTTTTTTTACTTAATTTGCTACACTGAAATTCAGATGCAAATAACAGGTTGTTCATTAAACTTTAAGCAAATTCAAAGCTGAATATTAATGTATGCATGTTGCGCGGACGTATATTACCTAAACCGGCATTATTTTAAAAACGTCTGGAATTTTCAATTCTGAAATGGATTTAGCGAATGATCGGTTATAGCGGACATCGTCATTCATCTCCAAATCCTTATACGAGTTCTACTATAATATTTATTAATTTTTCATTCATCAAATACAGTTATTTGGGCACATTTCTTTTTTCATAAGTATTACTCAGTATTTGAGTAAAATGGTTAAAAATTTTAAATTAGACCTAGGGGATGTATTTTTGTTGTTCTATTTGAAACAAATTGAATCAGCTTCTCACAGCTCAAAAGAAAATATTAAGAGTTAGCTAAGTTTTTGATCCGGAGATGTGTCTTACAAAATCTTTCTTACAATTGTGCGAAGAACTTGATAATTTTATAGAACTAAGAAAGGAGAATACATACAATCTAAGTGCCTCTAGTAGTGTAATTCCAAAGCTTTTTTAAATTTTAAAGGGACTAGTACAAAGAAATTAATCTAAATTCATTAATTTTCGTCATTATAACAAATATTTGTCATGATAAATAAAAATAAATGAAAATATCTAGGCATTAAAAAATGGACCAACAATTTCAAACTACGTTTTCAGTAAGGGTTACTTCAGCATAACGTAGTTTTTTATCGTTGAAGCGCCTTCAAACTTGGCTTCGAACGCGGATGACAGAAGAGACTTTTAATACACACCCACAGAGACATTCATATTGATGTAAATAAAGTGATTGACAAATTTTCAAAGAAACCAAGATGGCTTGATTTCGCACTATAAACTTCAAATTTTTTAAAAAGTTGCTTGTTACAAAAAAAAAAGTAAAATAATTACAATGTTTTTGTAGTTTAAATTTAAACTTGTTCTATTAATTACATTGTAAATTATCGTTTTGGTTATTGTATATGTCTCCTTTACTAGCTTATCCTTCTGTCATACTTGACTATAATCTACCCTAAACCATATAGTTTAATTAAAGAAAAGCCCAACTTTAATTCATTGTCATAAATTAAATATTTTGGTGAAGATAAAGGAAGGCTAGTAATATAACAACATTTACCTAAACTATTTAATAGTCCAAAACTAAAAATTTTTCCGATGAGGGCTAAATCAATCCCCGGACAACAGTGCACAGTTAGTCGGTAAGCTTAGTTTTTTTTAATCGTAGGAACTGAACTCGGGTCTGCAGCATTTTAGGCGAATGTGGCATCCTTGCGCCACTGCAGGAGCCTTTAATCATTGAATTTAATTACATAAGAATATATATCATCGCTAATATATCTATAAAATTGAAGGATGATTATGCATTGTAAATTTGAAGGTGATTATATAAAGATGAGCTCAAAAGTTGCTTGAATTTTTGCTTCTATTATCCAGATTCAGAATATTTTCAATAAAAGAAATTAAATAACAGGAGAAAAAAGAAATAGAAAATATAAATAATAAAGAGAGAAGCAGTTTTTAAACGAAAATTTTCATGTCTTGGTAAAATCCCTTAATGTAAATCTCAACGCTGCATATTATTTTGTTTATATCTTTGTTATTTTCTTATTTAGTTTAAAAGAAATTATGAATGGAGATAAAAAATTAATGTAAATCTATTAAATAAACTAGCTAACCCTAGACAGGTAAACATAAATCTTTAAGGAATATGGGCAAGCACTCATATAAATTACGACAATCTTAATTAAAAATTTCATTGTTCAGTGGGGAAAGGTGATCAAAATCAATATTTTGATTATTTTGAACTTTCTACATTTGCAGCTCAGTAAAATAAAATTACTTTTAGGAAAGAGTTGAAAGCTTTCATTTCACTTATTATAAGCTTAATTTTCACCTACACCCACTAATAAGACGATGCAGTTAAATTTTTGATGTTAATTTTTATGAACGCCTAATCTATCTAGGGTTGAGGTGGAAGTTTGCACTAGTGGAAACAGATTCAAAAAACGTGTCAGAAGAATCTTGTCACTTATCCCATATAGATACATGCTGTGCCATATGTGTCTATAGATTCTCATTCTACGCAAAATTATTATTATTATTATTATATACTGAAGTGCCAGAAAAACTGGTACAGGCGTGCGTATGCAAATAACGGAGCTTTGCAACCAATCAGCGTAACGCGATGCGGTCGGCAGCGCCTATATAAGACAAGAGATGTCTGGCAAAGCTGTTAGATCGGTTCTTGCCGCTACAATGGCAGGTTATCAAGATTTAAGTGATTTTGAACGTGGCGTTATAGTCGGCACAAGAGAGATGGGACATAGCATCTCCGAGATAGCGACAAAATTTGGATTTTCGCGTACGACCATTTCACGGATATACCGTGAATATCAGGAATCCGGTAAAACATCAAATCTCCGACAGCGGTGCGGCCGGAAAAAGACCTTGAAAGAACGGGACCTTCGACGACTGACGAGAATCGTTAAACGAGATAGACGTGCAACACTTCCTCAAATTGCCGCGGATTTCAATGCTGGGGCATCAACAAGTGTCAGCGTGCGAACTGTTCAACGAACCATCATTGATATGGACTTTCAGAGCCAAAGGTCCACTCGTGTACCATTGTTGACTGCACGGCACAAAGCTTTACGCCTCGTCTGGGCATGCCAACACCGCCATTGGACTGTTGATGACTGGAAACACGTTGCCTGGTCTGACGAGTCTCGTTTCCAATTGCATCAGGCGGATGGACGTGTACGGGTATGGAGACAACCTCATGAATCCATGGACCCTACATGTCAACAGGGGACTGTTCAAGCTGGTGGAGCTTCTGTGATGGTATGGGGCGTGTGCAGTTGGCGTGATATGGGACCCCTGATACGTCTAGAGACAACTCTGACAGGTGACAGGTACGTAAGCATCATGTCCGATCACCTACACCCATTCATGTCCATTGTGCATTCCGACGGACTTGGACAATTTCAGCATGATAATGCGACACCCCACACATCGAGAGTTGCTACCGAGTGGCTCCAGGAACACTCTTCTGACTTTAGACACTTCCATTGGCCACCTAAATCGCCAGACATGAACATTATCGAGCATATCTGGGATGCCTTGCAACGTGCTGTTCAGAAGAGATCTCCAACACCTCGCACTCCTATGGATTTGTGGACTGCCCTGCAGGATTCCTGGTGTGAATTGTCTCCAGGATACCTTCAGACATTAGTCGAATGCTCATCTTGGGTGAATAAGGGACGCAAGGCTAAATGTTCTCTCTTTGTCTGACGTTGTTTCACCCAAACGGCTAGCGTCGATCTCCTCCACTGAGTTTTTTTTATAAACCAACTCAATATCACAGTGCATTTAACACTTTACATTTAACAAACAATTACATTTAATACTTCTAGGAGTATTAATTTAAGTTATTAAATAATAAAGTATAAATTATTAAATAATAAAGCATTAAATTAAATTATTTAATACTTCTATTATGGCGCAGTATAGCCCAGATGCTCTTGCGCCATAAAAAACCCAAACAAACAATACTTCTATTATTTACTTAGAAGGAGTGTGTTGTCATTACCACGTCGATATTAATAATTATTGCTATACTTGCTCAGATGCGCCACCCGGCCGTAATTATAGGGCTCGATACATGTAATGTGGGGCGCCACTCCTCAACTAAGAATGCATGTGCTGAAATATACGCAGCCACGTTCCCCTATAAAAACAATGCGACTGCATTCCATCCCCGTCAGACATAATACTTCGCTCAGAAGACATAAGGCAAAGTCTCACTTCTACCCCAACAGCTGTTGGGCCTGTGGGCTCATACAATATAAATGTTCTTAACTGTTGCCACTTAGAGACGCAAGAAAACAAATTCAAAAAGTTTAATTTCTAAAATGGCAATATGTCCAATCGTTTATTTTTATTTCATATTTTTCAGATCTTGTATAATTATATTTTTATTTTTTATATTTGGCAACAGTATGTATAATTGTTTTCCGAATTTTAAAATCAAATCAGTCTTCAATTTGCCATCGACGTGCGTACACGTACTACGAAGGCTTCGACAAAAAGGCGCACAAAGTTCTTTTAACGTTGCATTGTAATTTAATTATCTTTTGGCGAACTATTCTAAATATTTAATGTTTTAATAAATATTATTTTAACTGAATGAAATTACTACATGTCTACTACAATGTTTATTTCTGGAATTGGTGACCCAGACGTTATATTATCAATACTTATTTCTGCAGACCCTTACCGCCTTAGCTTCTGCAGTTGGTCCCTTTCGGGTTCAAAGAACCGCCAAATAAATTTGTTTTGCGCAATACTCTCATAATGGCAATTAGCGAAATTTATTTGCTTGTATATCAAATATCGGCCAATAATATTATCATTGTTTTCTTCATCTCACTGAATCTTTTCCAATAATTTGGTTAGCTGGCAAATATATATACAAAATGTCACGAAACAAATTGTATTTCTACAAGCACGTCAATTTCCCAGTTATAAAAATAGATCCTCATTAGGATCCTGCTGTGTGGTAAATGATTACTCCATGTGTAAGTGACAGATATTGTGTTTGGTATATTATTATCTATTGTGTTGTTGAATATGCAATAGAGTGGAAATGCAATTACACGAAGCTCTTTTAAACCTTTACTAAAACACTTACACTGCATTATATGAACACTTGCAACTCACATACCGTATGTCATGTCTGCACAATTTTAATTATACATAAAATACATTCATACCCTGGCATTTTTTACTATGAAATGTATGTATTTATACTAACATATATTATAGATTTATTTCTTTTTATTTTCGTAAGCATGTATTTTTATCCATACAAGTCGTACTCTACGCAGATTAAATAAAGCAACAATTTTTATCAACGTTTTTTAGGCGTAGTAATATTAACGCCGATGTTATGGCGTGGTTAGATTGTGAAACGTTCACAAAGAAAAGAAATCTTTACGAGTTCGGTGGGGCACGAAACCCACCGAAGGCAAAAAAATTTCTTATCTTTGCGAACGTTTCACCAACTAACCATGCCATAACATCGGCGTTAATATTATGACGCCTAAAAAACGTTGATAAAAATTATTTTAAGATATTATTACCCTTCACAGGGATAACACAATTGCCAAATAATGGTCAACACAGAAGAGCCTCCGGGGCGAAATTTTTGTGAGTTTTTTCGTGGGGGGATTTATTATACAATAATTTTTGCCACCCACGTATATTTAGCTCAAGCTAGAGCTTTTTTTATATTTGGAGAAAAAGAGGCGCCGTCCTCATCCTGGATTCGAACCAGGGTCCCCGCGTTGAGCCCGCGGTGTCTTGACCTACTAGACGAATGAGAACAAGAACAAACGCATTTTTCTCCGTATATTAGGATGTAAGATATTATTACCCTTCACAGGGATAACACAATTGCCAAATAATGGTCAACACAGAAAAGCCTCCGGGGCGAGATTTTTGTGAGTTTTTCGTGGGGGAATTTATTATACAATAATTTTTGCCACCCACGTATAGCTTATAGCTCAAACTAGAGCTTTTTGTTTTCAGAGAAAGAGTCCAGGTTCGAGTCCAGGATGAGGACGGCGCCTCTTTTTCTCCAAAAACAAAAAAGCTCTAGTTCGAGCTACATAAACGTGGGTGGCAAAAATTATTGTATAATAAAAATTGTTGCTTTACATACCATATCTGTTTATACTTGGACACCCATAGTTATACAAAGTACGCGTCCATATCTACACACTTATAACCAATCTAATTTTGTAGCTAATGTGTAATAATATGATATTTCATTACCCTTCAAAATGATTATTGCACTTCAGTGAGCTAGTAGTAACGCGTTTGTCGAACGATACAGGACGTCCTGATTCTATCCCAAATGATATCCAGCGCTTCCCATTTTTTTTTATCCATCTTTTGTCCGGGATTTGATTCTATAGACGCTGAGGGTTCGAAAAACTGCAGGTGTGGGCATAGCAAGACCATGGATGCCCTTGTGCATTCAAACAGACCGAAATAATTATTGAAAAGGGGGCCTAAACAATAACTGCATATCATAAAAGAGTAATAACAATTATAATATATATACATAAGAACATAGGAGCTTTAAACTTCTAATTTAACGTAAAATTTACCCTTTATTACATCATCAATTACAGAAAAATTACATTACTGTAAAAAAATTTTGTGACCTGATAAATATACTTACGCTTAGTATAAAAATACATTTACTATTTCTTATACTTTATAATATTTTTTACATTAACTTATATATATATCACCAAGAAATTTTTATTCAAAACACAATCTTGATAGCATCTGTAAGATAACTTGATAAGGAAACAATGTATACATTAATTCTATGTTAAAATTCGATAACTACAATTACTTCTATAGAATGAAACAAATTGCCATAATTAAAGTTTAACTACTTTTTTAAATTACTAAATATGAAATACCTAAAAATGCCATAAATATACATATATACTTCGCACCAAATACTAGAAATTTTTAATTAAATGAGCTAAGCTTAATTCATTTTATAGCTATTAAGGTCCTAAAGGTATGTGGAAAGTTTCATGTTTATATATTATATAGTTTTTTTTTTTTTAATCTTGCAGACGAATTCTAAAATCAGCGAAATGAGAAAAACGCGATTAAAGATTGAAGATAAAGTTAAGCCACATCGGTATTACAAATTCAAACGTAACTTCTGAAATACTTTAGGTAAAAACAAAATTTTTAACCTAAATTATTCATAACAAATGGCAAAATTTTTTAAAAGTTTAAAAAAATTTATTTTTTAAAATTTTAAAACTCCTGTGTTCCCTTATTAAAGCTCAAATCAATCACTATATTGGCTTGAGTCCTAGATACGCACGCTAAAAAAAGTTCATCACACATTTCCTTATGAAAGAAGATAAAACATGAGGCAAAGTATCAAACTTTTATTAAAAAATGGTACTATAGAATCAGCTCAATTATTCAAACTCCGCCTAACCAAAATCCTGTTGAACAGAAATGACAAGCGAAATTTATTTATTTATTTATTTATTTGTCTGAATGTCTGTCTGTTTAGTAGGCATTCGTTCAAAATTTTTATCAATAGCGCTCACACACATACACACAAAGTAAAACCTGTCTTATCTCGAATCTGGTCAGAAAGAGAAAAAAAAATAGAGATGGAGAGATTTGGAGATGTAAAGGGTCCTGCATACAATGCATGTAGGCTTGATTGAAGGTATTTAATTAATAGTTAATTACAAGTATAAGTGTAAACAAAATATTTTTGACATATCTCAACAAAAATAGTCTGTTAGTAGTTTCTAATTTCGATGAAAAGAAGAGTAAATTGACCACTTTCTTATCATTCACAAACCCACTTCAAACCCCTTTATCTGAAGTCTTTACTGAAAAGGACAAGCAGTTGCGACCCCTGCATTAATTTTCAAGAAATCAACGATCTGCGCCTGCTATGATTCAATTTTACCACCCACGTAACATCACAACTGCTACTTTGGAAGGTATAATTGTCAACTACTTTGGAATTTATAATTGACAGTTCAGTCCATAATCTGAGATATGGAGAATTATTTAATATGAATATGGAAAAATACATTGAATTTAGGCTTATAATGAGGGGAAATAAATACATAAATTTCAAAATAAGCATGTCCAGGATAGGCAGATTCTTCTACTGTGCTTGTTCTCTATGTAGTATATATAGAAATTATACCGACTATGTAGTATACATACTGAAGGAAAGTACTCTATGTAGTCTACATCAGTCAGAGAAACCAACATAAAAATACATATGTAATTTTAATGCACTTGCATCCGACAGCCTTTATTCTACAAAGATGCTATAAATATGTTTACGTACGTAGAGGCAAACAAGAATTTAATTAGGTGCATAATAATATAAGGCTCATGTTTGTCGTTGTAAAATAACCCAAGGAAATTTCCTTATTAAAACAGAACAGTTGATTTCTGCTAACATGGCTTGATTCCTTTTATTATTGCACCCGAATTTCCCTGTCCAATTACGAAAAATCCGACGCTCCAAAAACAACAGAACATATTAAGGTACCAGTCACGAACGAAGGGAGGAATTCCCCCTATCCTTTATATTTTCCCTCGCGCTTTAATTGGATAGTGGAAATATCATGTGTGTTTCAGCTTCCCCTGGGATGCTCCCCTGAGAATTTAGGGGAAAAAAGGGAAAGCTAACGCAAACATCTGATACCCACTTAGACTTACGAACTAAACGGTGTTGACCGTACGTTGATGTTTTTCTGCTGATAAACTAACTTTTCTGTTTACTCGCGCCTACTTTTCTGTTTCTTTCAATTTCTTTTCTTTCTACAAATCTTGTTTTTTCGAAAGTTAAAAGACAGGCGGGAAAACTCTGAGTGGCAATTGGACGGTTACATGTCTCTGGCGGGAAAACTTTTAATTCCTGCCAATCATTGGTCAGTTTCTCAAAAGAGACGAGCGGTGGAAGCTTTTCCTATGCATGACCACGTTTCTGAGCAAATTATTTTTTCCCATACAAAGGCACTATCATTATATCGTATATATAAATCTACGCAATTAAAGTAATGCAGGCAATTTTTTGGGGTAATAGTAATGATGTAGATGCTAATTAGACAACATCTATTTTGATTAGCATTATTACCTATGTGAATCATACTGTACGGATAATTAAACTGTAGTACTACTTCTATGTGGTAACAGAAATAGTAATATCTGCAGCAGTAATACTATATAACTAACTATGTTATAAGGGTTTGAGTAACGGTATTAACCATTACTAGACATGGCAAATTTATCTCACATTGTATTAGGGTGGATGATGACTCAAAAATAAAATAATAAAAAAAAAACACTTTCAAATAAATACAATATTTATATAGCGTATGTCATTGACATGTAAATAAATATAGTGGAATACCACATCAAAATAATGTGGTATTTGTAAATTAAAATATGTAAATAACCTTCACCAAAATTAGCCATTTGCCTCCTAGTTACTTATAATCCCATGTCATCTGTTAAGATTTGAATATTGTAAGCAAACTAATGAAAAATTAATAAAATTAAGACAAACTAAGCAACTGACCAATGTAGCTACATTTATCGTAACTATGCCATCTGCCACAATGTAAAATTAGTGCATAAATTATTAAATTTTAGTAGTATAGATGTCACTATGAGAACGTAAATTAATAGTGTGTGTCGTTGCAGTAGTAATTACAGACTTATCATTCATAATCTGAAACATTTGGGATCGGAAATATTTCGAATTTTAGATTTCCACGGATTTTGGAATATATTTTGTAGTGATGGTGTGTGATTTCAATTGGTAATACCTACATTCTCATGAACTTGCTCTTCTAAACAGATCTAAATATTCATGCACTTATTTTTCAATTGAAACCTTCCCTGTACAATAGTGTCGCATATTTTTCCTACTCTGCTTTGCATTTAAATATAACCTGTACATGTTCTACAACAAAATATTATTTACCGATTAGTTGTTTCCTTGTTTCTTAAAAATAATAGTCAAATATCTAGAAGGTCAGCAGTAAGATAGTTTCATGATAGCTGTGGTGAACCACTGTGGAAAGGAAGCAAAGCTAAAGAACTTGGTGAAGGATATAAGATGTTTTACAGTGGAACCGATGCGAGAGGGTGAAATGGAGTAGGTATTGTGGTAGCCAAGGAACTAAAGGACGAAGTCTTTGATCTCAACAGAAAGAATGATAGGATTATGTGTATTAAATTAGAAATAGGAGGAAGCCTAGCCAAAATAATTTGCGCATATGCCTCTCAGTCGGGATGCAAAGAGGAAGAAAAAGACGCCTTTTGGGAGAATCTAGATCGAGTGATAATGGAAACACCTAGGAATGAGAGACTGTTCATTGGAGGTGATTTAAATGGACATGTAGGAAAAAGTAAGAGAGAGGAAAGACGAGTATTTTTAAAGTGGAACGTAGGGGGAGAGAGAAATGAAGGA
>QLNU02003225.1:58492404-58510400 GCA_006491805.2 Dysdera silvatica | reverse complement strand
GTCGAGAGTCAGAGCAAAATATGTACCTCTCCCATTGAAATAACATTGAGTGCAACCTTAACTTTGGACACGAGTTTAATATGAACATAAAAATCGATTTTTTTTTTATCCTAAAAAATTTTAAACTGTAGCTCTTCTATCAGAAAAAGCGTGATATTGAAATATTTTAATTCTTAATTTTATAGTTTCAAATAACAAGTTATTAAGTTTTATTATTATTAAGTTTTTATTATTAAGTTTTTTAATTATAAGCATAAGTAAGGTTACTTACTTAAGCTTATAACGTTTTCTTTACTTATAAATCTTACCTGCGTAAAGTTACGTCAAATTACCTTACACGGGTTAGCAAGTAATAATTAATAGTAACGTAATCCAAATAAAATAATTGCTTTTTGCACCAAATATCAACAGATTTCTGAACGCGTGGTGAATTCGTTTGAATACTCAAAAAACAAAAGTAATACTCCGTGCAGAAAAATTCATAAAAATTTTAAAAATCTATCAAAATGTGTCAATTCTGAAATACTACCGAAATGCGATTAAATAAAGATGATGGTGCTGAAAACAAAACTAGTTAAGAAGACAGTTATCTGACAGTTACGAATCGTTGACAGTTAATATAAATCGGTTAGCCTCAAGTTTATCCTTGTCACATGCAGTGGCGAACGGAAGGGATGACTTTGGAGAATCAAGTCCCTCCCATTATATATATATATGTATCAAGGCACGTTTTGCTCTCCAAAGCCGAAGCACACCACACGTTCTTTTTTAAAGTTTTCTTGCTGTGTAGGTTTGGTGGCAGTTGGAATCCTTGCTCCAACGGCCACCAAACATACATAAGATAAACCTCAAGGACAATGGCACAAAGAAAAGTGAACACCTCCGAGCCATACATAAATAATACTATCTATTCACATTTATCCCAGCAGACCTTAAAAGAAAAGTGCTCACACTCTATGATAATACGGAAGTTTTACACAGCAATATTCAAAATTTTTCAAGCCGACTTTTCTTGGGAAAACTGGGAATTCTTCTCACAAATTCACCCCTTAAATACATCAAAACGCATTCTCCCAGAATACTACCAACTCACTTAAAAACGTCCGTACGCAATTTTTTTCCTCATCCATTACTTAAACATTTTTCCTTCCATCCACTTTTTTCTATAATATTTTCACAATTATTAAAAAATTGCACAAAATAATTACACAAATATATTTTTACATGACATCTGATGGCGAAGGACGTGCTAAAACCTTCTATTCATTTCTGTAGGTTGGTTTTGCACCATTTTACATTTTGTGCTCTTGATAAAGGTTGGCTGTTTTAATAACCCAAATATTGGGAATAAAGTCTCAAATTTGGACCAGTTGCACTGTTTTCTTCTTCTTCTCTCTTTTTCTCTCTCTCTACTGTTCATATATGGTTGATTTATACGATTTAACCGAAACGCCATCGCATTACCTCCAGGAGTAATTGAAATACAATATTTAATAGAATATATTGCGAATAGTTATGTATTTATGTGATTAAATATCTTTTACAGGATATTCATTAAGTGACGTAAAGACCAATAAATATTTAGATTTTGATCGAACAACGATATTCAATATGAGGTTGTATCTGACGGAAAGGACCTTCTCCGGGAACTTTCCTTTGTTCCGGAAGACAAAACTGAAGTCTGAATGTGGATTCTTGATTCGGGAAAGGGTGTGTTATCCGGAATATCAGTCCGGAACATCCGAGACCTCTGTCAACAAAATTTTGGGCGCTGTTTGCTTTGGGAATGCTTAGACGGTGGTTACCCGAGATAGACTCCCGGAATACATCTAATCTCTTTCCGGGACGAATCCTCTAACTCAACGGACTTACTTTGGTATTCCCGATAAGTGCGGGATGCCATTTAAGAGACGTATTGATGGGGCATTTAGTTGGATTTACAATAAATTGTATATTTCTAAACAATGTTGTAGATTTCGCCGGTGTTATTAGTATTTTTTTTCAAACTAATTTTTATCTCTTAAGAGTAAAAAAAAAATTGTCTTTAAAATATTTCTGTGTCTCATTGTAGCTTATATACCATACATTACTGATATAACTGCGTTATTTGGACATCAGCACCAGCTTGTATCATTGCAAAATTTTATTATTTTGGAGAAAAGTGAATTTTATTCCAATTAATTTATTGCTATTCCTTAACGCTTTTAATTTAAATTAATCACAGTGATTATATGATCGTCCGCTCAATTAATGTTGATTTAATTATAGCTGAAATTGTTGACATTTTCTATAGAACTAATGATTTTAATTAAAATGGCTTCAAAAGATGACTTTTAGTAAGTTATTAAAATTTATTTAAAAGTTAACTTGTGAGACAGCTGCTGAAATGACAACAAGGCTTTTTGACGTTAAATTTTACAATTAAAATGCGCTAAATTAGGAATCAATTTCCCTTTAAGGAAAAATTGCATGGTATCTTTTTCAAAAATAAAGTTCGTAACTTCCAAACGAATGCCTGAATTTTTGGTACGTGACTTTGGATTGAGGACAGGGATGTGTTATTGATATCTCTAAGATAGTTTCCGTAATTGACATGATCTCCTTGGGCACTTATTTTAGAGCCTTAGCGGCGGTGGTAAAGGCTTTCTGTCACCGCTGAAACCGACATGGCTTTACTGTCGTATGGTCAAAATAAGGTGAGGCTAACAAGACTACGTGATTCCAGCACTTCTTTTAAGCCTATGATATGCGTCCGCAATCTCGCTGAATAGCTAATATTCAAGACGTATTCGCCGCCTGTAGGGAATTTCACAAATTACTTAACAAAACTTAGTCAGATTTGCCCGTCCGCGCGAATGGCCCTCCTTATATTGTCCACAGGATACATATACCCTTCTCATGTGGTCGGAAAATGCTTCCGATATATATTCCTTATCGATAACTTTTTGTTTTCATGTCTGACTGAAAGGTATGTCGACAAAGAGCTCCTGGCTCCATCTTCCAGGGACGCGTTTTTTTTTTTCAAAGAAAATGCATTAATATTTCAATGTGTCTATGAAATCCTGGACATAGAAAACGGGCACGAAATGATTGCTCTTTCCACGCTTTTGTTCTTTACATTGACTTTAGGAACTTCCCGAAATTTGCTTTGGAACAAACCAATTAATCAGTAATAAACGTAAGATTTACACAAGGAAAACTATTCCCTACATCTTAATGAAAATTAAGTCCCCTATTAGAGAAAGGGAAAACCTCCTCACTTCCATTTCACTTCGTGTCGGCCTATCGCTGTCTGAAGATAAATTGGTTAGACGCCATTTTATTTCATAATTAAGTTACGACGGGGGATTAAATATCTTTTTATCCCTTTCGATAAAAGCTCTTTAACGAATTAAGTCAATAACGACTGCGATGGATAGCAAAATTGGTTGAATTAAAGAGGGAATTTTCGGGAAAGTTTCCCCGCGATAAGAAAGAAACTAAGAGGAGGTAAACAATTTTATCCGTAAAAATCCCTAACGTAAAAACTTAATAGAAACGACCGCCTTCATTATCCGACTTGGGGAAAAGGGTTAATTTTGGCGCGAAAATAAATCTCTTTGAACTTAAGGTTAAATTCCCTTTCTTTTAATCGATGATAATCGCCGTATTTTTAAAAAGGGAGATTGTGGATTAATTGTGAAAAAAAATAATTTCTAAAACTTTTTTTATATATATAAGCTAGAAGAGTTCTAGTGGCATAGTGATTGATTGCATCCACCATTTTCGAACTCGCCGAATTTGGGCTCAGCTTCTAAATAAGTTCGGATGAGTATAAATCTATCGTCCGGTGATGTCAATTGCCAAACAAGGTACCCCTACGACAAACGTCTGACAATTATCCTCTATTTCCTGACAACCTAACTATATCATACACTGAAGGGTTAATAACAAACATGTTAGGCGTTGGAAGAAAAATCAAACTGGAGGGTTTTTTTTTCTATTAAGTATGAAGGGAAACTGATTATTCATGCGCTCATGCTGGATTCGAACCAACGATTTTCGGGTTTACCTTCCAACGCTTTAATCGCCAAGCTACGTCTCTGACTAATCAGTCCCTGCTTCAAACTGGCCTGTCCACTATTATCCAAGATTCCACACTTTAGTAGAACTCTTATTTGCTTTCGTATCCGCGTTTGTTCTTCGCGATTTTCTCTGTTACTCTGCGCATAAATTTCTAATATAAATATGCCAGCTGTTACCGCAGGGTCCTCGGGGTTTTCAAGAATAGCATCCCAATATAACAGGTGTTACGTCAGCAAATATCCTAACCATTCGTCTTCATCCACACTTCGTTCGTAGTTTCCAATATTAGGAAATGAAGCTTATCCTTTGCCGGGAGGACCGGGTTCTCCCAAGGGGCGCATATCTTGGATTTCCGGAGGGCGCTAGTCCATTGTTCCATAGGCTACTAAACAAGTTCCCGACTATCACCCATGAGGGCTCACCGCCCCGGCGGCCCAGTCCGCCCCTAATTCTATGTACCTTACAAATAAATAGAACATTGTTTGGGATAGTGTGACCTTGCTTGTCGTGTCATAAGATACAAATGATAAACTTGTGAAAACTTGCAAGTGCATTTTAATCAAGAAGTCACACCAATCCTGCAGTCCTCAATCTTAATTATAAGTTCATGCACAATCGTCGGTTGTCATCCTATTAGTCATGGGTATTTTCAACTATATCGCGAACCGAAGACTTCGTTAAGCTGGCAATTCCGTCCAAAATGAAGCAATTGGTGCGGAAGTTCGGTCATCAACTATATCAAAACTCATGAATTTGCAGGCATAGTCTCTACAAACTTCCCATTAAAAGCTCATGAACTTATAAGTATAGTCTCTACAAACTTCCCATTAGAAGCTCTCATGAACTTGTAAACATAGTCTCTACAAACTTCCCATTAAAAGCTATATGAACTTGTAGGCATAGTCCCTACAAACTTCCCATCAAAAGCTGATGAACTTGTAAGCATAGTCTCTACAAACTTCCCATTAAAAGCTACATGAACTTGTAGTCATAGCCTCTGCAAACTTCCCATGAAAATAATTAATAATTAAGTTACGACGAGATGAAAATAATTATTGGCCATAACAATTATTAATAATTAAGTTCCCATGAAAAGCTCATGAACTTGTAAGCATAGTCTATACAAACTTCCCAAATTTCAACACCTCATTTATAAAACATTTTGTTTTAATATCCTTTTATGTAGCAATTTTTTGTACATTTTTTTATGCAACTTTTATGCATATATTTTAGCCCATATTTTACCTAAATTTTAATCATATTTTCCTTACATTAGATGCGAAGAAAGAATTTATATTCCATATAAAATAGTTCGATGTTATGAATACTGTAAGAAGGACAGTGATGGAAAAAAAGGAAAGATAATGTTGTCTTTTTCCATCTGAAACTACAAAAGGTGTTTATCATTAAAACAAATCCGTTTCTTTGACTCACTAGCCAATTTCCAAGCGAAGAAGTAAATCGATCTTGGCAGGTATATTTTTAACTTGGGCATTTACTAAGTTTATCAGAATTCTACGTTGATCATCATTATTTATAGAAATCTTTATAAAAATTCAATTCCTGGAGGGAATCTAAGCCGCGGCGCGAGATAAATTTCTTCAAAGTTTCTCTCTCCGTCTTTGGGATCGCTTTAAAAGGAGCCATTTTTCATTATGTTCCGCCTTTTTAGCAATAATTAAAGCGCTTTTATTTCCAAAACGCCTTGCGCTTTAAAAAAAAAATAATCGCTGCAATAAACATCACATTTACTGCGTTTTGGGTTGGGGATCGTGCGCTTTCTAATGTGCAATTCATGTTGGAATTATAAAAGACAAGATAGAATTTAATAATGCATTATTTGATTAATTAGCATTGATTTAATTAGTATTAGTTTAATTAATATTATTTTAATTAGTGTTAGTTCAATTAATATTGGTTTAATTAGTATTAGGAATCCTCGGGTACCTTATAATGAACTACCCAATTGTGTTATATCGGGAAAAAAAATCCTAGAACGCGATAGTGGAATTACAAAATTGTTTCATATACGCAGGTCTTGACAAATCTAGCCACATTGACTTCATTGACGACTAGATTTTTGAAGTTGGCAAGTATGAAATCTTTCCCTACGAGTTTCACGGATTTTCTTTTCGAAGCGGATGAATACCGTTTTCGTCTGGAGAGGAAGTTCTGCAGCGATTTGTTGAGCCTTGCGTATAAATATGTACCGATTCGTCGAGCCTTGCATATAAATATGTAGTTTATGTACCAACTTGTGGAAAAACCATGCCGTCTAGATAGACAACGGAGTACTCTCTCAAAGTATATGAACAGGAGTACGTTTATCTTGCATATGCATTGAGACTGCATATATATACAGAGATAACTGCTAAAGGATATACTCACTGATGTACCTAGAGGGGTTGATGAGGGGACAAAACTCCCATTGTGAAAGCAGTCTTTTAATTTTGTATAATACATACAAATACATGAAATTGTAGCTCTGTGAGTCCCCCTATAAGCCCTGCTCTCTTATGAACGTTCTGCGCAAGCTAATAGATATACAAGAAAACATGTGTGTTTTACTCAGCAAAGATGCGAATCACAGAGTCATGCGTGAATGAAATATTACCTAGAATTATCAAAAATACAAAAATTCATAAAAGCTAAGAAAATAATGTACAAGATAATTTAATGTCAATACGTCTTCTTTTATCCGTCAGGTATGTATTCCCTTATTTAAGTACCCAAAATGAGTGGATATCTGGTTATGTGACTGGCCAGGAATACGCCGTCCGGCTAGACGGCAACTGTCCACAGAGTATCATGCATACTACTTAAATACTGATACTGGAGATAGATTACACTGTGAGATCCATTTATAAATTGTAAATTAAAATACAGTTGGCACAGTTCAATTTACCTATTTTAGCTTTAAACTTGTTTTTCATCCGCTGTTTTTGACATGAAACTAATATGAGAATGTGCGTGGATTCTTGAACACGAACCCAAACCTATATACGCGCGCAAGTGGAAGCAGGTCTGATGCCTGTAGCTTAAAGGTAAAAGCATTTGACCGGAAACCAAGAGATTGTGGGCTCGTAGCCTGCCAGGAGCCGGAAAATCCTTTTTGTTTAAAAGCAGTTCATCATCTAACACAAGGGCGGATCCAGGATGTTATTACGGGGAGGACAGTTTGGTGGGCGGGGCCCTCACCGCGAAAATTTTTAGTTTTGGACTATTAAATAGTTTAGGTAAATGTTGTTATATTACTAGCCTTCCTTTATCTTCACCAAAATATTTAATTTAAGACAATGAATTAAAGATGGGCTTTTCTTTAATTAAACTATATGGTTTAAGGCATATTATAGTCAAGTATGACAGAAGGATAAGCTAGTAAAGGAGACATATACAATAACCAAAAACGATAATTTACAATGTAATTAATAGAACAAGTTTAAATTTAAACTACAAAAACATCGTAATTATTTTACTTTTTTTCATAATAAGCAACTTTTTAAAAAACTTGAAGTTTATAGTGCAAAGTCGAGCCATCTTGGTTTCTTTGAAAATTTGTCAATCACTTTATTTACATCAATGTCTCTATGGGTGTGTATTAAAAGTCTCTTCTGTCATCCGCGTTCGAAGCCAAGTTTGACGGCGCTTCAAGGATAAAAAACTACGTTATGCTGAAGCAACGTGTGCTAAAAATGTAGCTTGAAGGGCAAGAAGCTTGTATATTCGTGGGGAAAACGTCTGGATAGCATTTCTCCAAGACTTGGAAACTTTGTACGCCAGTGAACGCATTTTGTTTATTACAGTCTTAACAAACAACACATAAAATATTCTTCATCGTCTTTATTTTCCTATTTAACCCTAGGGGGGGGCAATCGCCCCCTCCACCCCTCGCTGGATCCGCCCTTGATCTAACACTACCACATCATCTGCCAAGATAAGAATTATTATAATTTAATAAATATCAGTGCTAGTCTTGTCTATTGGAGGTTTGGCTTCTTCGACTTGTCGCTTTGGTCTAAAAAGCAGTACATATACTGTCCCACTAATTGTAAATTTACCCATACTAACGTCTTATATGCTTTGGTGAGAGAAAGAATGTCCGACGCTTGTATCGCAATGGTAAAAGCACTTCACAGGAAACCAAGGAAATGCGGGCTCGTATACCACCTCGGGCCAACAAATCATCGCATTTCTTGGCGAGCAGCTCACTATCTAATAGTACTACATCATCGACTAAGATAAGATTTGTTCTACTGTAATAAACCTAATAGTTTGTTTCCGCCTACATTTAGTTTCATCAAATGGAAAACTTGACTTCGAAATCCACTCACCGAAAACTATGCGCCCTAAATGAAAGGTTCTGCGCCGTAAGATTATCTTCAAAGAAACTTCTAGATTTATTAGGCTCCTTTAACATGTATCATTTATCGGGCATCAAAGCAATTTCTTCTCTCTTTCACTTTTGACTCTGATCGTCTTAGCTCGAAATTTCGATTGGCCTGAGGCAAAACGCATCGTCACGCATTATCTCCGCTCCCACCAACTCCTTAACTCCAAGAAAAGCTGCCACAAGCAAGAATTTCCGAATGCGAATAACGAAAGTAGCAATGGCATCGACAAGTTCTCAACAATTAATTTCGCATGTACATCATTAAGAACGAATGATTTGCATTCATTAATCTTCTGTCAGGTGTCTTAGAATTATGACGATAAAAAAAAAATGTTCATGCATGTATATCTTTTTCAAAATTTAAATAACTGCATCAAGACTGTAGCCAGGATTCAATTTCAGGAGAGGTTCAAAAATTTTTACAGCATGTATCGATACAATCACAGAATGCAAGGCTGTAGCCAAGTCCCATTAAAAATTTAATTTCGGGGGGAACCGGTCCCTAAAATCCCCCCTCTGGATACGGGCATGAACTGTACACATAAGCGCCCATACGAATATTTCTAGTGGGGCTGAGAAAAGTTATCTTTTAGGGGACTGAGAAAAATTATTACCCTCTTCTCAAAGCCGTCGAGAATTTAAGTGAACGTACAAGATACCAAAATGCTACAAAAATAATTGATACTACTTAGCAATTGGCAATGAGCTAAAAAGTACCTTATTTTAAAATGTGACTGTAAAACTTTTGAAAGTAAATGCATAGGGGGTTCGGGCAAATCGTATTTTGAAACGGCTAGGAGGGGCTCGGGACCCCTCTGCCACCCATGTGGGCGCCCATAACTGTACACATTTGTTATGTTATTCGGATGTGACGATCATTGTATGTGCACTTCAGATGTGCGAATCCAATTGCTTTTCGAATTATTGATTGGTTTTTCCCATCTGTAGTAGATTGACAGACTCGCTTAGTGAACGATATGGCAAATCGCTAGTGCACATGCGCATAAACAAAAAATTGGTCTATTGAAATGTAGCAGAACACCGCTTATCCGAACACGATACATTTAAACGTCGATTATCAAACCCAGTTATTAGAACCAGTCTTTTTTTTTTCTTTACCTGAAACTTGTCATTGTGTATAAAGGAATCAGTTTCAGCATCAATTAGTTTTGATAATAAACGCTTTACAATGCACTCGTATTTAATTCCTTTTAGGTGAAATTTTCAGGAAAAACTAGTATTTAAAAATTAAGAGCACACATGCACACTTTTATTGTTCTCCGCCTTAAAATACTATTAGTTAACATAATAATGGTTAGTAGTTAACATAATAGCGATAATGGCTACTTTTAGCTACAGTTATATAGTTGTAATTATGTTCAAAATTCAGTTTTAAATACGTTCAATATGAGGTTAAAATTACGTTCAATATGAGGTTAAAATTACGTTCAATATGAGGTTAAAATTACGTTCAATATGAGGTTTAAATTACGTTCAATATAGGGTTTAAATTACGTTAAATATAGGGCTACAATTACGTTCAATATGTGCAGTTGAAATTAAGTGAATTATACAGTTGTAATCGTCTCTAATGTTAATATTTCGCGTTGAAGAATTTTCTGACTGTGCAAGAATTTCATTGCTATTAGTAGCACAATTGTCATAATTAAAGCAAGTTTTTGATATTTAATAATTATGGCAATATTAGATTATAAAATTATTTAATTATTATATTATGCTATGGTTTCGCAATTCCATAACTCATCTGAATGTAAGTGTTATGAAAAAAGTATATAGGTGTGATCTATAAGGTTAATGTAGCTTGTCACTGGAAGAATATGCCTGTAAGTCCAAATTTTAACCAATAAGTTGGATATAAAAATGCAACCATAAATTAATAAATCTATTCAAAAATTAATTCAATTACAAATTAGAAGTTAATACGCAAGTTTTAATGTTGTACAATAAAAGTTTGTTTTTTGCACTACACTATCGTGGGGCACCGGCTTTATTACAAACAAATATAACTAACTGTGTCCTGGACAATACAGGAAAAAAAAAAGCTGGTTCCCATAATTTATGTAAGGGACGGGCCCCTGAAGAACTTTGCCTAAATTATTGAAAATTATTAATATTAGTCTGATACACATATATAGTGCACCTCTAAACAATATATATTTGCTATTATGTGAGGGGGGTAGGTGAGGACAAGCGCGGATAAAGGGGATCACAGGGGTCATGACTCACCCCGAAAATATATTTTTTCACTGTAAAAAATTCCAACTTTTATGAAAAATGAAGGGTGTTATTCCAAGACCATGGCAAATTCTGTCCTTGAACCCCTCAAAATGAAAGCCTGTGTCCGCCCCTGGGCAAGGATAAACTTATAAATGAGTCTGAGGTTTGTTGCGATTATTTTTGATGCATTGGTTTGGTTTGTATAAGTGTATGATGGACCTACGGAAGGTCGGACTGGGTCCTCTCAAAGGGCGCATACCTTGGATTATCAGAGGGCGCGAGTCCTATAGCCCATGAGGGCGTGAGTCCTACACTCCATGAGGGCGCACCGGCGCGGAGGGTGCCGGTGGGCCTGCGGCTCAGTCCGTCCCTAGATCTACTGCATGGGCTAACCCGATGAAGGGTTGGTTGATGATATAGTGAAAATAGTTTTTTACTTGTTGCTTAAACTCCACATATACAATAATAGTCACTTTATATCCAGCCGTGTTTGGGATACATATTGATTATATGTATAAACATATACGTGTGTGTTATTCAGCATTTGATTATTATTAAACAAGTATGTGTTTGTGAAACATGTTCAACGTAATTTGGTTTAAACTGGTTTAGTGAAGTTTTCATAGTAAGTCTAAGTGAATTGGGGAAATGGACAGATATTGTATTTCGCACACACTCAAGTCCATATTTGACATGTTGCCGCTAACAAAGACGACAAAAAAGCAATTTACAGCGTTGAACAGCCCACTCGAAATGTCCACATCAAGCCCGGGGCTTGTCGTCAGCAAAAGGCTAAAATATATACAAGAAAGGAGAAAGAAAGGAAAAAAGAAAAATGGTGCGAAAAGGCGTCAAACGGGTCACGTAAGAGGAGCAAGGATTCGGCCAGAAGAGCAAAATAAAGAAATGAAAGTTGGAGCAAGGAAAAAAAAATAAGGAATGAGAAAAAAGTGTTCTAAAACTCCTGCCCTGAATTCCAATGATAGCCGATGAGAGGGAGGAAAAAATGTTCCATTTCTCCAGTTCGGAAATAGTCAAGAAAAATCGGAATGTGTAAATGAAAGTAGTTATCAGGAGGGATTGGATATCGATAATTGATTCCGTTATTTCTCGATAACGGACATGACGAGGGAGTTCTAGAAATTCTGCGATTTAGACAAGTATACAAGAAAATGTCATTTTATTAGCATTCCGTTTCCTTTACGTTAAGATGAGAAAATATAGGTATAATCTGCTCATGCAATCCACTAACATCCATAGCAGTGATGTAGAACAGTGGCTTTTTGAGTGCTCGAAGTCTATTGCCCATTCTCTTTTGGACATGGCCAATGCACTCAATTTTTTGAACGTTAACATTCCCATACGGTTAACGGCTACAAATTTCCTTATACGTTTTAGTGTGCTCATGTCCAATATATTTAACGTAACATACTCCTCGCTTTTTTTTCCACCGATCGTGCAAAAATCCTTTGCCTGCCTACAACTTTTATCTTGCCAGCCGACCCAGTGTGATTTTTCAAACAACCATGTTGCTTTTTCTGACCACTATCCTCGTCCCCTTCGCTATTAGTGCTGTTGTCACATAATTCAGCTTCACACTTTTTACACAATGTAGAAAGTACCTCTGTATCGATCACTTTCAGACCCAATAACCGTACACCCTCCAATTTATGAAGTATGGCCACATGTTTTTCACGTGCCATCACCACTCCCACATATGTCTTTAGAAGATTCAGTCAACTTGACTTCATTCGATGCAGCATCTGCCACAGAAAGTTCCGCAATTTTGAGAGATGAAACTTTGATCTCTGTGGGTGGGAGATCCATGGCTGCGCTGAAAGTTTGTAATCCATTCAACCCCTGACCGATGCTGCAGCTTATAGAATATATTAGTCGCCGGTTAATTTTAGGTATATTGCCAGTTTTATCGAGCATTTGGGAGTTTCGGCTATCACCTAACTTTCCGTAAGACACACACAGAACTGAAAATATGGATGATGCACCACAAACATATGTTTCTTTTATTTATACTGTACTACGGCATTTGCTACAGGATAAACAGAATTGAAACATTCTGAAAATTAAATCAATATCTCGATATCTTTTGTTTGTTTGTTTGGTTTTACGGCTCAAAGACTACAGTGGTCATGCTGCGCCGGGACCTACAGTTTTCCGAGGAATCCGAACCTCTTAAGGCCTGGGGAACCAAACCCCGGACTACAGTGAGCAGTGCGATCTTTTATGAGATCTCTGAGTAAGCGTTCTTTTTGCACTGCTGGGAGTCGAACCCGGATTAGCCGCGCAATAGGAGAACGCGTTACCACACTGCGCCACCGCAGGGCCTCACGTATATAGAATGAAAAAGTTATTAGCAATTTCGCTGCGTTATAATCAATTGGTACTATAATAGATATAACCATCGTTTTGGGCCTACTAGGCTTGGTTCGACTTCAAGTAAGCTTTTTGCATGTTAATGTATCTTGGTTTGGAAATCACACTAAGTCGTTGGTTCCGTCCAAATGAACTATAGAGCGGTCTTGGAAGATGTAATATATATTATCAGTATGAACTACATGGATATAATTACCAGTAGTGGCCTCCGTATCATTCAAACTTGAGTGTTCTTTGGTAGGAAGGGAAGTCGTCCATCTATCAGGTGGTGTTTCTGTCGTTAAATTGTTGGTTGTTGAAAATGTTTCTGAATCAAATGTTGTTGGTGCGCTCTGGGTAGAAAATTTCTCACTGCTTATCTTTGGCTGATCATTTGAAACCATTTCCGATGGCGCAATGCTTCTAGGTGTTGAAGATGTCATACCCATAGCAGTGGAAGAAGTGCTAAATTGACTGCTTTGTGCAAAAACTTCTGCAATAGGTTCTGCTCTTTGGGATTTGGATGGTGTCGTTTTAAATTCTTGATCTTTCGTTGAGCTCGTTTTAAACAAACCTAGAATTGTCTCTCCAGGTTTCATGTCGGTGGCTGTTTGATTTTCCTTTTGTGTAGAAGTTATGGGATTACTTGCACCCGTACTGGTGACTGTTCTAAATTGGTTAATATTTAGTCCTTCAGTGCTTGGTGTTAATTTCCTTAAAACGATATCTGGTAATAAGGTGCTTTTGCTTTCAATAGCTATTTCAGGGAACATGGTAAAAGCTATTCCTTCTAATGTGAAATTTGTGTCCATTACTGAAGAGTCTTTGACACTTTCAGGTGTTTCAAACTTGGGCATTGTTGTTGTTGTTGTCTTGGTGAATGTTTCAGTCTTTGATTTCACTTCAGAAGTGGTATGGGATATTTTATCAACTTCGGTAAATGATTCAGATACTGAGGTATCTAATGGCGTCTTTTGTTCGGTAAGGTTGGTAATATTTGGAAGTCGTGTTTTAAAGTCTAAGGTTTCTGGTATAAGTTTCGTAAAATCAGTGAAATCTTCTGATGGTTCTCCGGAAAATTCTGTTTTTAGATCCGATTTAGTAACTAAAGTATCCAAGTTTTCCACTTCAGTTTTTGACGATATTTCTGATGCACCAGTTCCCAAAACTTCCGAAATTGGCACCAGAGTCGATGAGCTCTCAGTGTTTTCAATGGCTGAAGTTGTATCAAAAGTTACTGATTGCTGAGTGGTCAGTTTTTGTTTGACTGGTGATTCAGTTTCTCCTGTTTTTAAGCTTTCAATCGTAGACATATTTTCTTCTTGCATTTCAGTCTTCGACAATGTGGATTTCTCGGTAAGAAGTGTTTCCTCGTGTATTTTTTCAGTTGTGACAGTTTTATGATCTTCCGTTTCTTTTACAAGGTTTCTCCAAAGTTTCTCTTCGTTATCGATAGTAACTGTGACTGAAGAAGTTGCAACTTCCGTAGATGTAAGTTCTTTTTCCGAAAAAAGTGTAGAAGTTTGTAATTTTGAATCCTGTATTTCATCTGTAGTTACAGTTTGATAAACTTCTCCTTCCTTTTGTCCAGTAGTCACTGGCACTTTAGCTGTTGTCATATCAGCTACAACGCTGGTTTCATTAAATATATCTTCCACAACTCTTTCAGAAGTAGTTGATTTTAATTTTTCATCCAAGTCATTCATGGTAGATATTGTAATAAAAGTTTCTGATATTGCATGTTTCATCGAATCATCTGTCGAAGCCATAAATTTGGCAGTATTTTCATCGCTCAACGTGGTTGAAAGGTTTATCATTTCGCCATCAGTGTGAGTTAATTCGACCTCTGGTTTAATTGAAGACATTGATGGCACGTTTGTTGTAATAGTTGCTGTAGATTTTTCTGTAATTAGCTCATCAGACGGTTTTGTTGTCGGCAATTTTGTTGACGACGTTTCTATAACAGTCTGCATTTTAGATAGTTGATTTTCGGCAAACGTTTCTATTACAGTTGTTCCAATGTGTTGTACTGGAGTTTTGAATTTAGTAGAAGTTTCTGCATCTATTTTTAATAACTCCTTCGAAGTAGAAGTTGGTGTTTCCTTCGTTTCAGTTGTTGATACCGTTTGGGGCAGTTTCATTGCTTCATCTCCAAAAAATTCTTCTGATATTTTAAGTATCTCTTCAGTAGTTGTTGGTTTCATTTCATTATTTGATGTTTCTGCTTTTTCACTTACTTCTATCCTACTGGGTGTTGAAATTTCTGTTGTTGTTTCTTCACTCGTAGAATCTACTTTTTTCGATATTTCTTGTGGTACACTTTCCTTCGATGATAATCTTGTTACTATTTTGGTTGAAACTTCTTTCGGCGTAGTGGGTTCTTTTTCTGTCGGAGTTATTTCCTGTACATCAGTTACGTCATTTTGAGGAAATATTTCTGTTTCTGTTTGTGGCGAAATGGGTTCAGTGAATGACTTTTCTGTGGAAACTATCGATGATAATTTTGTTGGCATCGCTGAAGACTCTTCCGTTAATTTTTGAGTCATTTCATTAAAAGTCAAGGTCGATAAATCTGCTTCTGAAGTAGTTTTCAATATTGCTTTCGTTGTCGTTATCAAAGGTGCCTTAGACGTCTCACTTAATATTTCTAATGAGAACCCAGTTGTTCCTGTTTCACTTTCTATTGTGGAATCATTTGAAATGTCTTCTGAAATTTTTGTCGGAAACTCATCTCGCGTTCTATCAACTGTTTTTTCCGAAGTCGACAGTTCGAATATATTATCTGTTGAAGTACTTTCTGATGTTCTTGTTGGTTTCATCGTGGACAATATCTCCAGTGACATGGTTGTTTGTACACTGGAAGAAATTTCTCTGGATTCATCGACTTTTTCCATTAACGATTCGTTAAATATTTTTACTGCTTTTTCTGTTGAGAAGATTTCTGGTGTGTTCGTTACTTTTTCAGAAAGATGCATTTCTTCAGATTTTGTCGTTGCGTTAATCGTCGAAGATGTAGAGCTTTCGGATGTTTCTGTTGTTGAAATAATACGTGTCTTTTCTTTTGCTTTCTCTGTAGAAAATATATCTGATATTTCTCTCATTTTTTCTGTGGGAAACGTGTGTGAATTTTCTGTTGCTTGTATTGTAGAATCAGTTTCCGATGTTTCCGTTGTTTTTAATGTAGGATGACTATCCGACATCTCTGTTAACTTTATTGTTGAGAGTATATCTGAAATTTCTGTTGGTGGCAACCCCGATGTATGTATTTCTTTCTTCGTTGTTTCTTTTTCTATTATTTTTGTTATGGTATCTCCAGCAGACACAGTTGTTGTTACAAGTGTGGTTTCGGGTAAACTGATTTCAGTAGAATCTTTAATAATTTGTGCAGTTGATGGCTTTGATGATTTTTCGTCCACGGTTAAATGTCCTTCAAATATTTTGTCAGTTTGATTTTTAGGAATTACTTCAGTTATTTCTTCCGTTGAAAGTGTTTGGAGTATTGCAGTGGGTTTTTGAGTTGGCAAAGTTTCTGGTACTTTACTCTGTACTTCTGTTCTTAACCCTGGTATCATTTCTGTTGTGGTTGCTTTTAATTTTCCTGTTGTTTGCCATTCAGGTTGTTCGCTAGATGTTTCTAGAAATCTCTCTGTAGATTTTATTAACGGTGTTTCTGTTATTGTCTCTGTTGTAGAAATCTTTGTAATTTCAGTAATAATAGGCATTTCAACTGCAGTTGTTGCCTTTCGCGAGAATGTTTCTATTTCCCCTTTTGTTATTTTTACTATTTCTGATACGTTGCTTTCACCTGTCATTTCGGTTCTTTTTTCTGTTGAAAGGAGTTTAGTTGTAAATTCATCGCTAGGTGGTTTTGTAGATTCTTCTGTCAAGAATGAGCTCGATGCCAATTTAACCGTCGTTAAGTTGGTATCTGCAGCTGGTGGAAGCATGGTGGTAGTATCTTGAATCAGAGAAGCATTTTCGGATGTTGACATTGAAGATACATTTTCCGATTTTTGGGGTTTTCCTGTGCTTATTGAGGAAGGACTACTTATTTCTTCTGTTGTAACGTTATCTGTCTGAACACCTAGATAAATAACAGAAGTCTCAATCCCTGTTGAGGCTGTTGTTTCGTTTACTTGGATATCAACTTTTGTGGTAATTTTATCCAAAGGCATCATGCTACTCATTCTACTTTCAATAGTGATTTCAGTAAGTTCGTTGTCTTTAAGCAGTATGGTTGTCATACTTTCGTCTTCTTTTCCAGATTCAGCTGAAATTTTTATGCCAGGCGATGTTGTCGTCGGTTTTCTTCGCGGTTTATGAGTAGCAGTTACAAAGGCGAATACCGCATCCTCTGGTTTGATTGGCTTAGGTTTCAGTGTAGTTTCAAAATCTGACACTTCACTTGCTATTGAATCCGTTTGAACCTCTGTGGTACTTCTATCAAACGCTACTGTTTGTGTATTTTGCTTAGATAAATCAGTTTGATCAGAAAAAGTTGTTCCGTTTATCAATGAAGACTCTGCTACTTTTGATAAACTAATCAACCGCTGTGGACCAGTAACAGGTTTTTCTGTGATTATTTGATGCTCCGTTATCTCATCGAAGTTAGTAGTTTGTGTTAAGGGCTCTTTTGGAGAAAATACTGTAGTAGTTTGGGAATGCAAATCCATATCCTTTATATTAGTGTTCAATAATTCATTAACACTTTGCGTTTTTAATTCTTCTCCATCTGTAACGGAAGATGGTGTCTTTACTGTTGATACACGTCCAAGATTTGGTATTAAGTTTGTAGTACTTTCTGTTTGGATTTTGCGAACATCTAATGTTGAAGCGTCAAATCTCGTTTCATCAAAACTTGAACTGTCAACCTTTCGAGTTGATGAGAAAATTTCTGACTTTACTTGAATGGAACTAGTGGCATCAGTTTCGT
>QLNU02003225.1:58460530-58492304 GCA_006491805.2 Dysdera silvatica | reverse complement strand
ATGTTTTATGAATTACTACATCCCTGATTCAGAGTAAATAAAGCCACATAACGAAGCATTACTTTTTTTGTAACTGCACTTACGATTATGCGTTATGGTTAAAAAGATTTGTAGTCTGCCTGCCTGCCTACCTACCTACCTACCTACCTATCTGCGTAATTTGCATACTGAATAATAAGTCTAATTGCAATCTAATGTACGTTGCTTACATGTAATCTTTTCTCTTCTGGGAGCATGCGGACACAGATAAGCTTATTAAAGCATTACGGTGTAGGGTTAACAGAAATAAATCTAGTTAAACATCAGGGTTAATATCACCCAATTAGAGAGTAAAAGAGAAAGGAGAATTAAAAGGAGGCAATATGGTCTGAGGTGTTCAAGATCCGTTATCTGAAAAAAAAACCGCCAAATTTTGATTTCTTTGTTTGTGGTTTTACGGCCCAAGGACTACATTGGTTACGTTGCGCCGGGAGCTAGCGTTTTCCGAGGAATCCGAACCAAACCCCGGTATACATTGAGCAGTGCGATCTTTATGAGATCTCTGAGTAAGCATTCTTTGCACCGTTGGGAGTCGAACCCGAGTTAACGGCGCACTGGTACACACGTGACCACGCCGCACCACCACCACAGGGCGCTAAATTTTTGAAAGGCTTTTGTTTTTGCCATTGGTAGGGGTAGTAACTATTTCTGTCCCCAAACAGATATGTGAGTCTGATCTTTCTAAAATCGATAGACAATAAATGAAGTGCAGAAAGGAAATTAAGCCGAAATATATAAACATATAAAATATATTAATTGATAGTGTTTATGTATTATTCTTATCCCTAGTTCGTTTTGATTCATCCAACTTAACTTCTAAGCTTTGTTAGACTGATTTTACTGTATATACGGATTCGTCTATTCAGAACCCCCTCCACAATATTTTCTTCCAACTGGCGCCCCTTGGCATTGCACACACACACACATTTGGAAACCTTTCTAGAATTAATCGTGAGAGAAAAAATCCTTCTAAAGTTAGTCGTACTGCATACAAATCTATAGATCAAACCAAAGTCATGCAGAATGTTGTAAGCATATGCACTAAATAATTAAAAATTATTTAAAAAGTAATCCATATAAAAAGCAGAACTACTTCAGTAAGATTGTGCACTAAACATATGCGCAGAACTAATCATATCTATATTGTTATTGACATTAGTCGATGGATGGGTATGAAACTGCCTCAGTAAAATGGACGTCGGATAAAAGGAAAAATAACCAATTAGAATAACGGAAAAAAAATGAAGCTCACAAAATATGTACCCACGTATGGAAGTGATTAAAAAAGATATTTTTCCAAGCATTATCCTTATAGATATGTCAATATCCATTGATCCACATCAATCATTAGATGGCAATATAGAGATTATGAATATACCATCTATATTGAATAGCTTGTAGGCGTCTGTGTTGGATGCTATATATTCAAACCTAATTTGTGTTACACTACTTGATTCTATTTTCGATGGATTGCACTCACTCTCTGCGAATTTTAAAAAATGTGAAAATCAGTTTTTGTTCTTTCCACTACGTTATTTTCTAAAACATAAATTGCTAGCCTCGCGTCATGATTGAAAATTTTACAATTCACATTTTAAGGTAAAGTGTGGCGAGTTCATGATCATTATGACTTCGTTTCAAATTTCTTTATTATTATTTTAATATACAAATTAGCTTTAATGTATCCGAAAAAATGAGTGGGCAGCACACGCGCTATATTTTTTCAATTCAGATAAATAATTTATAAAATTACTCTCGAATTATTACAGTGATGGAAGGGTTCGCTGTAAGGTCGCTGTAAGTAATTGTATAGATCCCCAAAACAATTCAACCAAACATCATTTCACATACAGCATATGGTTATGGGAATACGGGACAAACAATACTTACAGCACAAAATAAACTTTACAGCTAAATATATTTAAAATTTATCAAATTATTTGTTTGTAAGATAATGGGAAAAGCATACAAATTTGCTCAATTATGCAAATTCAAAATTCGACCTAAAAATAAATTTTATTTAAAAAAAAGCCGCAGGAAAAAAAAAGGATTTCTGTTTTAGCGAATTTTATAACTTCATTCAAAAATTTGTTCTTTGCTGCTCAAATATGCAACTGCGAAACTTTGCAGCTAAATTGCGTAAAAATGAGAGTTTTTGCTTCATGTGCAAGTGACGACGAAATCGACAAGACGCAGAAAAATGTGCTGGACAATTTTCTTGTTTCCTGTTTCCCGATTTTTACAGAAGAGACTTTTTTCTTTTATTGGTCAGGACACGTTTTTGGGAGACAGTTTCCAAAAAGTTGACTTTCTTTTCGGAAGAGAAAGAAAAAGGTATATATATATATCTGGTCACATTTCCTAAGTAGATAAAAGTGATATATATTTTCTGGTACGAACGCCCATTTTTTTGCCTCGCGGGCTGAACCATTCTTGGGATGAAGGGCTGCGTGATGGAAGAACCCAGTTTTAAGATACAACAACGATGTTAGTACAGCTCGGAAACTGTTTTTGAAAGAATAATTCATAATTTACCTTAGATGCACGACGTAAATAGAGGTGGGAATACTATAAAATGTATCGTACAAATTTTTACTTAATTTAAGCTCTTTTCCTGAAATTTAAATGAATTTTTAAATTTCGTTCCTTTCAAATTAGGACATGATTAACGTTTTAAAAAATTGTAAGGTATTGGTTACGCTTATACTACTAATATGTAACATGATCACTGGCGCTGCTAAACACTCAACAATAACGTGCGAACACTCAACAATAACGTGCGAACACTCAACAATAAAGTGCGAACACTCAACGATAACCATGTCATTTCGTAAACCATTGAAGTATGTAATTTTAAATTATTAGATCAGAAGAGATTATTAGACCGTTAGATTAGAAAATTTATTCGTATTAACAGCAATTCGTATTATCCGGAAAGCATGGGGCATCGTATTATTAAGTTATCTATCCATATCTGGTTACCGTATATACCATATACACATTATGCTGTTATATATATATATTATCTATTACTGCATTTTATTTCCTCAGTATTATTTTATAATCATGTTTGTAAAAATTGCAACACCATGAAGGACTCGTCCGAATTGAATGAAATTTAATGTACAAACGACCTGTGTTGATACAAATAAACGATTAAAATTACAAAGCAAAAAAATAATATTGCATGTCGAAAATCAGTATTTGGTGAAGCCACCACGCGCTGCAATAAGTGATGCTATACGACGTGGCATGGAATCAAACAGATGTTGAATGTGTGCCTGAGGAAGAGCATTCCAGATTGCTTGTATGCAACCCCAAAGTTCATCTGTAGTAGCTATGGGACGAGGATCACGAGCGAGACGCCGACCAACGAAATCCCACACATGTTCAATCGGCGACATATCCGGCGAATAGGCAGGCCAAGGAAGAAGCTGTATCTGTTGTGATGAAAAGAAGTATTGAACATTCCTGGCAATAATTGGCCGAGTGATTCTTTAGAAATCCGAAAAAATTAAAAACCCAAAGTGTCCGGATACTTTTGGGCATGTGTTGTGTATATGCTTCAACGTTTTATAGTGACTTCACCTATGATCACTTGGTTGTTGAAATTAGTATAGTCTTCTAGATTTAAGCTAATGTTTTGGTCTTTATTTTATTCTTATTAATGAATTATTTATTTTTAGCAATTCGTTGTTCATGGACTTTATCTTTAGCTCTCATCATTTTCATGTTAAGTTCCCTATTTCTGAAACGTGATTCAATTTCCGCGGATGAAAGAGCTGTTCCTATCTCCGCTCTCTATCTCTTTATCACCATTGGCATGTCAATTTCAAAGGGTGCACACACTAGTGCGGGCACTAGAAATTCCATAACCTGACACAGAATTCGCTTGAGTCCAATAACCAAATACAGGCTTCCTATACGTGTTTCTGAAATTGCGAATTGTTAAACGTGCAAGATGATTGGTTGTAGTACTACGTAGATTAAATTGAGAAGTATGTCTTCCAATTTAATTTACAATCTTTTCAAGATCCCACAGTTTTTTCTTTTTGAAGTTTCCCTATACTACTGACTACAAAATTATGAAAGAAATTTATTCATATCTTTCGCGCATGCGCAGTAAAAAATTATTTTCTTCAAATGCTCATATCTCATCGTGTATTCAATATATTAATTTCTAATTTAAGTATAATATTTTTCTTGTACGTTGACAAATGTTCTGTAAGTTTCGTGAAATTTGACTGAAAATTGTGGATATTATAAGCAAAAAATATGTGACAAAATTTGGGTTTTCTTAAAGAAACGTTTCTATCTTCATGAATATACATGTTTATTTTACAAAAATGCACACAGGCATTAAGCATAGCTGGTTAAATATTTTCTGAAAGTTACAAATAATTTCCAGCTTTTTATGATACAGGGTGATCAAATATATTTTTTCACTTTGTCAATATGTGGGTGGTCCCCTAAATGCACAAGTCACCGAAACTGTATTGCAAAGTGTGCATACAAGCATGTTCTATATATCTCCAAAGTTAGAGAATAATTGGCCGAGTAGTTTTTTAGAAATTCGAAAAAAAAAACAAAAAATCCAAAGTGTCCGGATACTTCCCTGCATATAGTGCCACTGAATACTTTTTTCCATTACAAAGACTATTGTTCCAACAGTTAACGTAATTGTGGATGGCTACTTGATAAAGGTGTAGAACATCAAACGTTAGCCTTTGATCTTGAAATTTCGAAAATGTCTCTATAAAAATACTTTATCTTGTTCATTGTCGTCAACAAAATTTCGAAATTTCGGTATCAGTATCTCAGAATAAGCAACATCACTACCACGGATTCTAAATGGCTCTTAATAAAGGTCAGAAGAATTCAGTAGATTTTAGATATGCTGGATATATTTTTTTAGCATTTTATGGTGATTAAACGATTTGCTTATTTTTTATTATTATTAGTTTTCTGGGATTAAACAGGTGTTTTTATCTTTAATTTTTATTCTTATTACCAATTTATATATAAAATTTTTGAAAAGGGAAGAAAAATTATGTAGAATTGGAAAAACGGGAAGCTGATAGAAATAGCAGAAACACGGTAAAAGTATTAAAATAAAAATCAAATAATAGCAGTAAGTTAACATAAAATCCATTATCAACAACCTTAGCAATATCATAGGATACACAAAAATACAGTAAATAATTAAAGGCTAAAAATACGAGATAAAGAACGGAGTGAATTTAAAGAAAATGACATAATAAATGGAAATAGGACACCACGTATAGGACATTTTTCAAGGGAGGCTCTTACCAGGTGATCCCTAAGCAATGATTTGTTTCTATATGGAAATTAGCCTAAACTATAATAATTCTATGCCCCCCGATATTCCAAGTAAAAACCAAGTAGAATTAAAACGAATAAAATTTATGAAAATGATAAAAAATTGAAGGGACTTACATTGGGATGCGGAAGGACTTACTTTCGATTTTCTTTATTATAAGTTTACTATATATATATATATATATATATATATATATATATATATATATATATATATAGAATATAGAATAATATAATAATATATATAGTAACAAGAAATAGGGAAGAAATACTTAGAAGAGTTGAAGAATTCTACAAAAAACTATATGAAAGTAACAGTGGATTAAACGAAGACACTGAAATAGTCGAAGGAACAGCTCCTAAAATCTTAAAAGAAGAAGTTTCATTTGCAATAAAAAATATGAAGAAAGGAAGAGCCCCTGGTGATGATGGTATTACATTAGATATCCTAAAAGAAGCTGGAGAATATGTAGAAGACATACTTGCAAAATTCTTTACCAAATGTCTTAACAGCGGTAACATACCAAACCAATGGGATTCTGCAACAGTAATTCTTTTGCATAAAAAAGGTGATAAAGAGGATTTGAAAAATTACCGACCAATTAGCTTGTTACCTGCTATTTATAAAATCTTCACAAAAGTGCTAACACATCGCCTGCAGAAAAAATTAGATGCAGCTCAACCAAGAGAACAAGCTGGATTTCGAAGTGGATTCAGTACAGTGGACCATATTCAAGTATTAAGAGAATTAATTGAAAGAACACATGAATATGAACTTCCATTGTGTGTTGCATTTATTGACTATGAGAAGGCCTTTGACTCTATTAAAACATCAGCAGTCATCAACTCTTTAAGATCAACAGACATTGAGGATGTGTACATTGACATGGTGAAACGTGTGTATAAAAATGCAAGTGCAAAATTTCGGTTACATAAAGATACCAAAACTATCAAAATTGGTAAAGGTGTGAGGCAGGGAGATACCATTTCTCCAAAACTTTTTACTTCAGCTTTACAGATGATTTTTCAGCTGATAAATTGGAATAACAAGGGAATAAAAATAAATGGTGAATATTTAAATCATTTGCGGTTTGCTGATGACATTGTTATTTTTTCAACGAACCCATCAGAACTCCAAGACATGGTACAGGAGCTCTCAACTAGAAGTAAAGAAGTTGGACTCAAGATGAACCTACAAAAAACTAAGATCATGTTCAATAATTTTGTAGAGGAAACAAAAATACAAGTTGACAACATTGAGCTAGAAATTGCTGATTCATATATTTACCTTGGCCAGCTGATTTCAATGGATGGCAACATTATGAAAGAACTCAACAGACGTATTAAACTTGGCTGGAGTGCATTTGGAAGAAACAGTTTTATCCTGAAGGGGAAATTGCCTTTGTGTCTAAAAAGAAAGGTCTTCAACCAGTGTGTATTGCCAGTCCTCTCTTATGGATCAGAGACATGGAGTCTAACAGTTGGAGCAATACGAAAGTTACAGACAACGCAAAGGAGCATGGAGAGGTGCATGCTTGGAATAACTAGGAGAGATCGAAAAAGAAACACTTGGGTGAGAGAGCAAACTAGAGTAGAGGACATCATTGTTAAAGTAAAAGGGCTGAAATGGCGATGGGCTGGGCATATTGCAAGAAGAACTGATCAACGATGGACAACAGAAATTCTGAACTGGATTCCAAGAGACCACCGAAGACCTAGAAAACGTCCTCAAACTAGATGGGTGGATGAAATAAGAAAACAGGTTGGGGTGACGTGGAAGCGAATTGCTCAGGATAGACTTGTGTGGAAAGCATTTGGAGAGACCTTCATCCAGCAGTGGATAGATAATGGTTGAATATGATGATGATGATGATATATATATATATATATATATATATATATATATATATATTATCATCATGAAATATATATGCATTTTTTAAACTTCTTTATTCGAAGGGAGGGGCAGAGTGAGCAATTCGAAATGGCCTACTTTTGAAGTCAAACTACGCAACTGATATATATTAATTACAATGTAATATAATTTTATTTTCATGCTGAAATTGCATTTCGGTTCACGGACGAAGTATAGCAAAACAAAAGCAAAATTTATTACGCTAGCTCTCTTTTTGGTCAGCCTGATCATTTTACTTTTCATTTTCTCTTAAATAAATTCTTAATTTCCTCCTAAACTCGCTCTCTTTTCACAATTTTTATGGTCTGATAATTAATTACATTTATCAATTCCATAATAATTTATATATTTTCCCCACATTTGTTCTTATTTTTTCTGTTTTTAAAGTGTTATCTGATCTTACATTTGAATTTTTGTCAATATTTATAGTTTTATCATATTTACCTATTGTAATGAATGGACAAAATCAAATGAAGGGAATACAAATTACCCGAAGAGATCTAGCTACTAATGCAAAACAAAATATGTTTTAATTACTTGATGCGTATGTTAATTTAGACATATGAACACAAGTAAACATTGGAAGACAAAGCGATGAAAGCGAAAGCTTAAAGAAACTCCTAAAGCTCTTCGTCGATGGGAATCACGTCTTTATCGTCTGTAATATTTCACTTTTGTCGCTTTGTATTTCAACGTTTACTTACCTGTACTTCAAATTTATCATTTACAGCAAGTAAGTAAACTCGCATTTTGTTTGTTTTATTAACTTATTGGCCAGGGCTCTTCGTTATTTGTTCCCTCCATTTACTTTTGTCTGTTGATTAACATTTACATCTTCGGTGGAGTCATGCTGGGTTCAACACATCTCCACGAAGATAGGAATATCTATTTTCTTCCTTATTTGATTGTTGCAGTTTATATTCCTTTGTTCTTCGTTTTGTAGTTACATATGTACTATGTAGACAATTTTCCTTTCACTTAAGCTTAGCATCTATTCATATCAGGACAAGAAAATGTTACGGATAACGTATTTTTCCTTTAAATGTTTACAGTATTTTATCTATGTTTTAATAAATCACATATTCGTATTTCAAAATTTATAAATTATGTGCAGCATGTAATTAGTACAATGATTATAAAGTACCGTTTCTTTTTTCGTGACCACCTAAGGTAGAGTAGTGCTTTCGTTAGACTTTAAATAATTAAAGTTCTCTAAATTTCAATCCAACTCGTAAAACAGGTAAGTTTTATCTTGCTGCCTGCCTGAACTAAACTTTTTATAGGCATGAAATTAAATATACGTAGCAAGCAAAGGTTTTCTGGCAAGCACCATACCTTGAAAGTAGATGAAATTGTGGAAAATATATGATACTAAAGAGTAACACGTAACTCATTTCTCAGTTTGAAATTCCATAATAAAACACCATTGAAACTGAAAAATTACTTTCACTTATGCTGTTCGTGTAGTTATGGAGATGCAATAAAGCGGGTTTGGATAACATTTAAAAGAAAAGAAAATGGATTATGAATTTTTTTAATCTGAAATGGATTAGGAAATTTTTTAAATTGAAATGGATTGGGAAATTTTTTAATCTGAAACAATTTTTTTAATATGAAATGGATTAGGAAATTTTTTAATCTGAAATGGGTTAGGAATTTTTTTAATCGGAAATGGATTAGGAAACTTTTTAATCTGAAATAGATTAGAAATTTTTTTAATCCGAAATAGATTAGAAATTTTTTTAATCCGAAATGGATTAGGAATTTTTTTAATCTGAAATGGATTAGGAAATTTTTTAGTCTGAAATGGATTGGGAAATATTTTAATCTGAAATGGTTTAGGAATTTTTTAATCTGAAATAGATTAGGAAATTTTTTAATCTTAAATGAATTATGAAATTTTTTAATCTGAAATAGATTGGGAAATTTTTTTAATCTGAAATGGATTAGGAAATTTTTTTAGGCTAAACGTTTTATGCATTGGCACGGTTTGTGCAGCTTGGCGATGTGCACTTATGCGAGTTCGACTGTACATTGGCGTGACTAGGGGAGACTTATGTCCCCCCCTAGACATAGGCGTAGCCAGGGGGGGAGTTGGGGTTGTAACCCCCCATTGCAATGAAATTTTGTATATTTAACATAGGAATATACGAGTTGCAGCTCTGTAACCCCCTCCTTGTTGAGCCTAAACCCCACTTACGAACTTTCTGGTTACGTCTATGCCTACATCCGGACTACAGAGCTACGCCAATGCTGATATATATTTGAATGCCAACCAACGATTGGATTATTTTTTTTCTTGGAAGTCGTCAGCATAAAGCATATTAGAAAGAAAAAGTAAGAAGCTCAGAAAGTTGAAAAAATGTGTATAAAAGGTCAGAAAGTGAAATAGTTCTAATAGTTCTGGGGAACAGTTTACGCGCCATTTTGATCTTTCGCGACGCGCCAAATCGTCTCCGGTTCGGCCTAGTAAAGTTGTTTGCTTCTTCTTTTTATTTCCTCGACTCGGCGTTACGTCGCCGCTCGGCTGCTTTTTCGTTTTCTCCGTTTGGCATCGATTAGTTAAAAATAGAATATTTTATGGTCCGGAAAGAATACAGATTATGAAGAGCGTTACAAATATTTTTCCTCCATTCCATCGTTTTAATGCCGACTCCAGATTTTAAGTTTTCGGTTGATGAGCTTAAATGAGGACTCGAAGTCTTTTTCCAAATGGCCCATTCTTCGCGTTGGAAATCCTCTGAAATGGTCCGCGATTTTCTAATTAAACTTTGCCTGGGCGTAGATTTAAAAATTGAGCAAGGGAAAACGACAAAATGATTACGTTAATTACGAAAACGATTTGCTTAATTTCTTTATAATGTACCGAGCAAACATTCGACAGACTAGGCTTCGGAAAGAAATGTACTAATTCCAGAATCCCGCGTCGCTTTCATAATCAATATATGCAAAAGTCAAGGTGTAAGATTATTTCATCATTCATGTGATTTATTCCTTTCTTCAAGCTCGGAGGCGGGACAAGTGGGGGGGGGTCTAAAAAGGGCCTCTTTCTCCCCCGCTTCCTTCTTTAAAAGATTTAGTTCATAATTAGTGATAACCGCCGTATTTGAAATAGTTTTTAAAAATTCTATTATGTTTCAAAAATTCAATTTTTTTTTATATATCTCTGCAAAGGGTGAAGATGTTGCTCTTCGCTTTACTGTTTTCCTATCGTTTATGTCACTTTTCATTAAATTGAAAAATTGAATTCTTTTCTAGATGAACAATTTGAATTTATTCGCTAAACACATTGATATTTTAAGATTAAGCTTTAGTGAAAGAGATAGGGAAAGATGTCGAAACTACATTGAATTGTCAATGCCAAAGATTAGAACGGAAATAGGAAGGAGCAGTATTAGTTATATGAGACCTAAATTTTGGAATGAATTACTAGATGCACTAAAAACCTGGAACAATATTGGAAAATTTAAAAAGGACCTAAAGAAATACTTAATAATGCATATGTAAAATAATTTGGAAAAATTAAAATATGATACAGTGAAAAACAAAGAGAGTATTAAAGGAATAAGTAATAGTGTGAGTAATAATACCCAAGCGGATGCTTGTATTATTTTTATTTATTTATTTATTTACTTATTTATTTTTTGTATAATAGTGTCGAAAGCCGGTGGTCTTAATATTTAAATAAGTTTAAGGTCCCAAGTCTGTTATATCAAATGGTATTTTCTTGGGACCTTTCCTGCTACTGTCATGTTTTCCTTGCTGCTGTGCTAATACTGATTGTTTATATGACTATACCAAAGATGAATAAATGAAGTTGTGTCATTATTATATGTATATGTGTCTTCAAGCTGTAAATCTCAATACACGATTTAGCTGCAAATCTTAATGCATGACTTAGCTGTAAATCGCAATATTACTACAGCTCGATAACACACAATAAATAAAATATTTCACGTCACAATTTCCGATACAATTTTCCCACTGAACTTTAATCTTCGCAATAAAGATACATCATTATTATTCAATTGTTGAACGTTCGGAACTTTGATAAAGAAACTTAGATGGACATCCAAACTTATACTAGCTGCTTGTGATATCAGTTCTTTCATAGCTATTCCAGTTTAATAAAATTTTAAAATTTCTTAAACTGCGCCTATATTTTTGAACACGCATTTCTACGATTTTCGTTTTAAACAATGCATCATGCAAATTACTTATGTATGTATATTTAATTCATAACAGATGGATTTAATACATGACAAAGAAAGGTGTAGCAAAGTGGAATCTTGCTAACACGAACTACCTTTAACGTGAACTGATAATCAATGGTCCTCGAAAATTTTCATCAGCTTAAAGCGAACAAAGCGCGTTTTTCCGTCTTGAAATCCTTGCTCGAGTCCCTTGCTCGATGCAATTGTTTTCAAGTACTAGTCTTTCTTCGATACAGAAAGTTCCAAAGCGGCCACAATAATGTTACAGTCTGAAGGGAATATTTTTTGTTCTAATAGCCCTAGAGTGTTTGGTGGCAAAGTCACTTTGGACAGAGTAGGACTTCTTCACCGTTTCATATCCATCACTCTTAAATTCACACCATGAAAGAGTCAACAGCCGGTTTATTCTGGCGTGTAGGAAAACAAAATATCAAATACTGGCGATTATGGAACGGTTTTATGCTGTAGTCCTTCAACATCTAACGTAGGTGTAAACGTGACTCATAAAACGCAGAAGTCGTCGAGTTTAGAAAAAGCTAATAACTAAAAATGAAGCGGATCATTCAAAATGGAATAAAACAGAAATTGACATAAAATTCAGAATTGCAAAGAATGATTTAAGTACGATTTTAGCAAACCGAGAAAAAAATTGAAGCTGCTAGTGTAACTAACCAGTTCAAGCGCATGATAATATGTACATGTTGTTAGACAAGGAGTTTTTAATCAGCTACTGGGCATAATATGGAATTTAAGGAAACGTGCATACTACTTTTATTTTTGTTCAAAACATATACATGTACAATATACATGATAACAACAATAACAATAATAATAATAATATAAATAACTTCCTAGAAAATCTGGATATTATTGATATAACGACAACAGACCTACAAAAAACTGCCTTACTGGGCACCGCCTATATTTTCAGAAGATATATGGACAGTTCTCAGGTTTCTGGGTGAGACTTTAACTGAACTAAGAATTCTAGATCAAGAGGATAGTGATTATCTCCTTGACACTGTGTAACACAACAATGTATACCAGACATAATAATAATTTAATACAACACTGTATAATGGGCATAATAATCATTCCTTGCAATAGAAATTAATAGACTCTGGAAAAAACAAGTAACAGTCATCTCGATTGTGATAGGTGCACTGGGGGCCATCACACCTAATTTAAAAAACTTCCTAGAAAAACTGGACATTACTGACATAACGACAACAGACCTACAAAAAACTGCCTTACTGGGCACCGCCTATATATTAAGAAGATGCGTGGACAGTTTCTGGTTTCGATGTGAAACTAAACTAAGAACTCCAGATCAAGAGGATAGTGCTTATCTCCTTGATGCTGTGTAATACAACAATGTATAACGGACATAATAATAATAATAATAAAAGATATAAAAGATATAATAATATATATATAAAAATGACAAAATATGTGTATGGTAAAAGAAATGGAATAAATAACATAGTAATATATGATCCTATCCTTTGCGGATAAAGATGACAGATCTTTTCTCCCCACTTGGTGTACGCATTAACGAAATTTGACTGTATATTGAAAAGTTCCTAATTGCACTTAATGCATGGAAATAAAAGCTTCAAATATTAGGAAAGTGGAAAGTCTTTTTAAACTTCCGAAAATGGATTTTTTTTAAATAAAATTAACGAAAACCATTCTTTGACTTTGGCTCCTAATGGCGTTTATGTCATTTTATTACTTAGTTTTAGTCATTTTAAAATTTTTAAACTCATTTCCACTGAGTTTTACTCGAGACCTTTTAGGAAATAAATGCCTCATGTAAAGCTTTAATCACATTTCCCAATGTTAAATAACGTTTTTAATTCTCATCGGTCCGCTTTGTTCGGAGGAATGCCAGATCCGTCATTACAGATAAAAAGAACTTTTTCTTTTTTTTAGTTATCGCTAATGGCTTGATCAGAGGAGATGGCTAATTTGAAATATTTACAAATTCTTTTTTGAAACATCGTCTGCTTAGTAAAGATTCCGGGTTCCCGAGGAGAAGGGACTTTATGTTTAAGTCCGCAATTGTAACCTTTGGGGACCTTGTAGAGAAATATTCGCCCTCCAGCAAATGCATTTTTGTTTAGGGCTTAACTGTGACTGGTAAAAATGAGACAATCCCCTTGTAGCTGTTTATTTATGTTTTAAGACTTTCGGCGTATTTTTAAACGGCTTCTTGGAAATTTTAACCAGGAAGGAAAAACTTTTATACAACTGCGCGAGATTTATTTCTTCCCACTCTCCTTATTTGCTTGATGCTAACAGCAAAGTATAAATTTTCAAATTCTGATTTGAAAGTCGAAAGCTCCTTCATTTTGTTTTGAATAATTTCACGAACGGAAAGAAACGCAGTCCCTTATTTTGCATTTTACTACAGACTTGAAGCGTAGAAGATATTTTTCCCACTTCTGAAGCTGATTCCTTCATTCGTATTACTTCCATATACAAAAAAAATTTTAAGGGCTTTTATCTACATTATTATAATTGCTTCAAGGCATATTTCAGCTGCGAATCGCTTTTCTCAAAGTCGAGAGAAATTTTTTGAATATATATATATATATATATATATATTCAATTCGCGATAAGTCGAAATCCGGTAAGTCAAATATTCGTGTATGTCGAAGTTTTTACACAGTCCCGGTCCCATCTATTAAAATTCAACGTAAATATTTTCCTTAAGTCGAAGTGGACATCCTTTAAGTCGAAGTTCGCTTTATCCGTGTCTTCACCCGCCTTAAGAATTTTTCTCGGTCAGAATCTTTCCAACATCTTACTTGCATTTCCAAACCCCATTTTTCAGACAATGGTGTGCTTGTGGTCGTTTGTTAGAGCGGTTAGTGAATACTGAGAGGTATTTTTTATTTTTTTAAGCACAGAGTTGTAAAAAACCCGGGAATTTTGGGCACATTGGAAACTTTGAACATAGAAATGAAAATAGCTAGAATAAAGGAGGTAGTCCCGTCCGCGCCTTTCTTTTTATTGGTCGATTCGACACAATCGACCAATAGGAAGAAAGATGAGGACGGGACTACCTCCTTTATTCTAGCTATCTTGGTTTCTTCCCATCAAAGTTTCCAATGCGTCCAAAAGTCCCGGGTTTTTTACAACTCTATTTGAGCATAGGGTTTTAAGATATGTAAACGAAAATATCCTTAATTTGAAACAAAAAGTGGATTTAACAAATAATACTGAGCATAATCCAAACTTGGGTCAAAAGGATCCAGCAGAGAAATATGGCATTCCACCCAACCTGCTGTTAAATATTTTGATGAGTAAAGAGAAAATCTTGAAAAGACGCGAGGGCAATGTCGATCCGAAAGATTATTGACTAATAGTGCGTGCTTTTCCTGATGTTGAATCCACTTTTTGAAGTGTTTTAAATCGTACAGGAGCCAGAATGGTAAAATTCCTCTTTAGTGGTACGATGCTACATGTAAGAGTTATGGACTTTGAAAGTCTGTTGAAAGTGGATGGCTTCAACGCAAGTCCTGGATGGCTTGAGAAATTCAAGACAAGGCACAACATTGTGTTCGGGACTTTGAAGGAAAAGATGTGTCCAGTTAAGACTGGGAAGAGCGAAAAGGCAAAATTTCGCGACGATGTATCTATCGCGCTACGGTATCTTGAAAGTAAAGATAACGTCGACGAAATTTTGTTCGTATTTTTACAAAAGGTAAATAATTTCATAAAATTAGAATTTCTTCAAAAACAATCCGATTTTTTGAGAAAACATAATTAATGTAAGTACCGTTTCCTGCGTTTAAAATATGGCTAGGTAATACAAAAGTTGATTTTAGCAATAAATAAAATACAATCCAAAGGAGAAGAAAAACAATCCAAAATAATCCGGCTTTTTGAGATCATGTATTAATGTAAATACCGTTTCCTGTGTTTCAAATATGGCTAGGTAATGCAAAATTTGCATTTAGCAATAAATAATACAGTACATAAAATTAATAACTTCTAATTCTTAATGTAATATTCTGCTTTTTGCAAACGAAGTTACTGTATAAAATGATGTCTAACTTAGGATAAGTAATTTACGTTTTATACAAGTCCAATCAACGACAAATGTTAAGTTGAACTTCCGATAACTCGACGTTTTAATCGGTCCCCAGGAATTCGACTTATGGCGAATTCATTGCCTGCCCGCCCACCCACCTGCCTACCTACTTACATATACAGAGTAAATTTGAAGGTTTGTTCGCGATTTCAAGAATTTTATAATTTTTCTTATTATTGCCCAATTTCAACTGTGATTGCTTAATTTTCATATTTAAACAATTTTAATACTGCTATCAGAAAATATTATAGGTGAAGTTTAGTAGACAAAAGAGTTTAAACTTTGCGTGTACAACATATTTTGCATTGCTTCAGTGTGATCTTGAGGGTTAATCTAAAACCTTAGACTCTCGTTTATTCGAGCGAAAGAGCATTAGTACAATAATACAAGGGCAAATACATAGCAAATGATCTATGTGCAGGGCCGTCCTTAGTTAATGCGGGGCTCGGGTAAAAACATATTTCTAGGGCCCATACACACATAAGGGTAAGGAAACAAAACAAAAAAAAATGGAACAATGTATAAGCACTAGATGGCACGAAATGCGAGATCTGAAGTAAAAATATTTTTGGGGAAATTTTTAATATTACAAAAATTTAAGAATTACACGGGGCCCGGGGCATGGGCCCCACGCGCCCCTGCTTAAGGACGGCCCTGTCTGAGTGGAGATACTTTTCCGTCTAAATATTGAGAAATTTTTTTTTCTAAAAATTCTGTATTATATTACTCCCTTGTGATGTCGATAAATAGAGATATAATTTTATATTTTTCCTTTTCATGCCGACAGATGGCAACGTAATTTTACATAACTGTCTTCAATGAAGTATATTATGTATATTGTTATTACTTAATGTTGGTACTGGCTTATTGTGTGTAATTTATCAATTGAACTTTATCATAAGCATACATGTTAACAAAAAAAAAAACTAATTACGCTACACTATTGAGTAGACTAGGGTTCGTTATTACCCGCGTTTGCTATTGGAACGTATCAGCTGTAGGTAATCAATCCACCTGTAGGTAATCAATACGTAGGAACTTATCACCTGTAGGTAATCAATCCACCTGTAGGTAATCAATACGTAGGAACTTATCACCTGTAGGTAATCAATCCACCTGTAGGTAATCAATACGTAGGAACTTATCACCTGTAGGTAATCAATCCACCTGTAGGTAATCAATACGTAGAAACTTACCACCTGTAGGTAATCAATACGTAGGAACTTATCACCTGTAGGTAATCAATCCACCTGTAGGTAATCAATACGTAGGAACTTATCACCTGTAGGTAATCAATCCACCTGTAGGTAATCAATACGTAGGAACTTATCACCTGTAGGTAATCAATCCACCTGTAGGTAATCAATACGTAGAAACTTATCACCTGTAGGTAATCAATACGTAGGAACTTATCACCTGTAGGTAATCAATACGTAGGAACGTATCACCTGTAGGTAATGTAGGTGATCAATCTTACTGTATAATGCTTATTTAGTAACGTAACTGTTATATGTAATATTGTGTGGAAGCTGAGTTTTTTATATATTAGTGTAACAGTCCTTTCTATGTTTTTCCCGCGACAGCCCCCAAAATTTTATATTTTATGCCCTATGTATAACCTCTAGATATAGCAATATCATCCCATTATAATGCTTATTTAATAACATAATATTTATTTTTATTACTATTTCGAAACTGTGTTTTTAAGTGTTACACTTTTTCCGCGAATTTTTTTTTTTTTAAGTTTTTTCAAAATTCGAAATTTTTCTCGCTACCGTCCTGCGAATTTCGCATTTTTCCGAGAAAAAATTGCTGCCCTACTTATAATATGTATCTCAGGTTGGCTTGAATACATGTTACTATTATGCAAATTCGCAGTCCATGTTGTAATTGCCTGGTTTCATCCATTTAATTATTCTTTCCAAGAACATCTAGATGTCTAGAAGCATCTTCGTACGATATAAGCTCTCCCCTACGGCGCAGCTTTTATATTTTGGTGGCAGCATTTGTTGTTAATTTTCAATGTCTTGAGGTAGTGCTGTAGAATTCTGGAAATGGCACCCAATGCACCTATTACAACCGGAACGACTGTAGTCGCCTCCTTCAAAATCTTTCCACATCTATTTGCAAATCCTTGTATTTCGGAATGCTCAATCCTCTTCTTCATCTGCCCGTCTGTCAGCAGGCACTGCAAAATCGATCAATCAGGCATAGATTTTTTTTTTCTATAACCGTAATGTCCGGAGTGTTATGCGAAAAGTGTTTATCGCATGGGTTTGGTAATTCCGCCACATGATTACTATGTTTATGCACTTGCAACACCCATCTTCAAGTTGACGACTGGATACATTCCTAAATATAGAGTCCTTTCCATATGCCTGAGATATCAAAAGTATTTTCGCATGATGCGGACAGTTTCAAGCAAAGCGGACTTTTGGAGTTGGTGTGTTATTATTATTATTAATATATTTGACGATAACCGTAAATAATAATTATAAAGTACGCAGTTGTTAATTATTGTTTGTTTGTTTGTTTTGTGGTTTTACGGCTCAAAGACTACAATGGTCATGCTGCGCCGGGACCTACTGTTTTCCGAGGAATCCGAACCTCTTATGGCCTAGGGAACCAAACCCCGGACTACAGTGAGCAGTGCGATCTTTTTATGAGATCTCTGAGTAAGCGTTCTTTGTACACTGTTGGGAGTCGAACCCGGATTAACGGCGTACTAGGCGAACGCGTTACCACACTGCGCCACCGCAGGGCAGTTGTTAATTAGAAATTTATTATACATACACAGCACCATAGCTAGATAATATTGCGCACCTGACAGAACCGTCTAGATTGCGTCCCACTAGCCAAGGACATATTCTTCCCTATAATTATTTCAGCCGATTTAACGCCCTTCTACGACTGCGCCCCTGGGTGGGATTTCCACTCCACCCTCTAGTTACGGCCCTGTACATACTTACGGCCACATGGCTTACGGTAACATGGTTACGGCCATGTACAATGAATTAAATGTAATTAGTTGGACCGATCACTTAACGTTACGCCTTAGAGTGCATGTCATCATCATCATAGATAATGGTTGATGATGATGTTGTTGATAATGATGGTGGTGGTGGTGATGATAATATACACTCTAGAACGTAACGTTACGTGATCGGTCCAACTAATTACATTTAATTCATTTTCAATTGTATTCATAAGGGTATTAGTTTGTTATTTTATCAATATTATACTATTACAATGTTATTTAAAAAGTTTTATTTCATTTAACAGGTTATTTTATTCATAATGATCATTGGTTTTAAAATGAAAACCAAAAAAGATGCGAAATATTTTCCTGGGGAAACTTCGTTATTTACAATCAAAAGACAGTAATTTTAAGTTTGCCGAATAGATGAACAAAGAAGGATTCGGAGAAGGAGGTGGTAAACGTCAAATTTTAGATCAGATGTTCCCAGTCCTTTAAAATTAATAATTATTAATAATTACTTTTTAATTATTTATTATTAACCTTTGTTAATAATTAATAGAGATTATTTGAAGACAACAGTTTTAAACGTAAGAGAATTTTTTCTTCAAATGTTTCAGGAATTCAAAAATGATAAAGCGGCTCTAGCTTTTGTTGCAAATCTTCTGAATGCCAATGTGTTGGAATCAAATTTTTCTACATTTGATATTAACACGTCTAAGTTTGGACTTGACAACAAAGACCTACGAAGTTCAATATTTATTCGTCTTGGTATCGAAATAGAAAAACTGGAAAAGGTAAACTGCAGCCTGATTTCACAGCACAAGTCGACTGCTATAGAAGACTAGTAGAAGGTAGACACAGGACTTTCAATATTTGGGATAGTCTTTTATTTTTAATAATAATTACTTTCATGTATTGTACATTTTACAAATTTCAACATTACTTATTCACAATTTCACATGAGGCAAACATTTGTATCAATGCTATATTATAATGTAACCTTAATCGCTAATATTGCTAAAAAAAATATTTTTTTAAATTTATTTTTAAGTATATTATTCGGTTTAGTGTTTTGAATTTCATCGTCTAACACCTTCTAGTATTTTATTCCCATATAGTTAATATTTTCTTGTCCTTCTGTAGGCCCACATTTTATCGGCATGTATTTATTTTGAGATCTTGTGTTATATAGCTTCTGATTTTTTCTAAGTATGATAAAAGTATCTGCAGGATTCGTATCGCGATTTGAGGAAAATTTAGCACATGGCGTTTTTCTCAGTATCTTTGAGTCTACATGTTTATGTGAGTAATCATTTTACAATATGAATTTTATTAAATATAACTTGAGGAGCCAAATTACTGAACATGCTAACTTGGAATTACGCCTTAAAGGAAGACCTAGTTACAAACCGAGCCTTCTGAAACTTTTTAGGGAAATACAAGCTTATTTCTCACGTTGATTAAAACCTATGAAAGCAATTTTTGCATGCTTTTTATTTATTCAATAAAGATGTAATTAATTCTATAACTTGTTATAATATTATTTTAATTTTTCTTATTTGTGAAAATATATTTAGGGTTCTCAAATAATTTTTGAATTGTTTTGAAGTTTGGCTCTTTAGTTTCAAGAGTTTGCCGACCCCTGCCCTAGACAATGAGGGGTTTGTTTCGCTCCGAAAACTTATATCCAGGTTCATCATGACTCAACATGTCCTTGTCTCACAAAAGCGCAAAAAATATGAAAGTAGACATATTTATATACCATGTGCAAACTAATTTCAATTATAAATGTACTGTTATTATATTTTGAAATGCAATTTTACTTTTATTTCGTACCTCCTTTATTGCTCTATCTATAATGTACCTTCGATTTGTTCATAAGTTTGTGTAGCTTTGTAAGTTCGTGTATTTCTGTAGCTCACATAGCTTTGTATCCTTGCCGCTCATGTAGGTTTGATCAATACTTTTATCATCCTTGATTATTGCGTTAAATTGAAATGGATTAAAATTCGTAAGCATTTAAAAAACATTTCAACTACAACGAATTTGGAAATTTCAAAACTCTCATTAAACACATATTACTCTTCTTAATTTTGACCATAACATATGTGTAATATTTCTCACTACTAACATAGCTGTTTAAAGGTATGCAATAAAAAGTGTGTTTGGATAAACACACGTTTTATTGCACACGTGTGTTTGAATAAACCGTACGCTCCCTTTAGTCTGAAAATTGCTTTTCCGCATCATCCGACATTTCGCTTATTCTAAGTCGGGTTCGCCCTCTTTATATCGCATAAAGGGGGTAAAAAACTTAACCAATCTGTGACCCCTGTTTGAGTAAGAGTCGTAAGCTTAGATCCTATTGGCCCACACGTTAACAGCATTGAATAAACAAGAATGGATCACTTCTGAGGGAAAAACTCTTGCAGCTGTTCTACTTACCAATACTATTTATAATTGCTGATACAACTGAATAAAATACAATAAATCTTATAACGATAAAATAAATGCTATTTATATTTATACTAACAAAATACTATACAATGCTGATAAAAAACTAACAACTAATCTGAGAGAAAAGTCGTAAAATAATTTTTGCCATAAATTTTTCTTCCACAAATTGTTTTTGGTTTTTTAATATATATTTTGTCGAGGAAATAAAGAAACAACGTTTGGATAAATTTGTAACATTACTTTGGCGACGTGTAACAAATTCTGATGATTATCTGATGCATTCTGATGATTATCATAATTGCGAATTAGTTCAAATCAATTTCTGCTGCGATTACATCAGTTGGCGCGCACAAGAGGAAAGTTTTCTTACGACTAACAGATTTTCCCCTGGAATAAAACGCCTACGTTTTCCGTTGAATGGCAAAGGTTGTGTTATTTTGTATTAAGATTGAAAACTATGTAAACGTAAAAGAATGCCAACGCTCCAAATTAGGGGGAAGAACAGAAATTATCTCCATGTAAATGAAGTTTGATTTTTACTGCTGAAAACATAGTTTTAGAAGGGCCCTTCTTTTCTCATTTTAAAGGCATTTAGGGAATTTACTGTTTGGAATTTTAGTATTTGTAAAACAAAATATTAATCTTTGGACACATTTGAAAAATAAAAATTATTTTCTTCAGAGTTAATAACTCGGGTGATCTAAGCCGATTATAAAATTTTAGAATAAGAAAATAGACAAGAAAGATTAAAAAGATAGAAAAGTATGGAAATATTGAAAATATGCTTGTAAGGTTCATACATATTTGAAAAGTACATGTGAAATATACAATATCTTTGATTACAGATACAACTTGTCACAGCAAGTATGATTCCCGACACGGGAATACATTTTTTTCTTCATTTTTTTTTGTATCAAATTTTAATTTTTCGCCTATTAAGTGCCGTTTGATCATACGAAATGAAACGCACACACATAGAAAGAGATGTAACGTCCAAGAGCAAGCACTTTAAGAAACAGCGTGGCGATACAACGTTTTTTTGCTTTTAACAAAGAGTAGCAAGTACGATTCCGGGCATGGGAAAGCCTTTTTTTTTTAATTAAATGTAATTTAATTTTCCGCCTAATAAATGCTGTCTGATTCAGAAAAATGAAGCTAAACACATATAGAAAAGGTAGGAACATTAAAGCGTAGACATACTAAGATCATGTATCGATAAAACAGCCTTTTGCTTTATTTTAAATACTGTGTAGTATAGCATATAATATGCAGATACGTATTATGTATTACGTATGCATGTTTTAAGTCGAAAATATTCCCTACTCATTAAAAATTGCTTCATATCCGCCAGTAAGCAACAACTCACAGTTTGGTAACCATTATTCTAGGCTATTGGTTGATTGAAAGGGAATCTTCGAAATGAATATCTTGCGTTAATGAGTTTTTATAATTGGCTCATTATGTTTTAGTACCAGTGCAGTGTACCAGTCGGATTGTTTTCTAAAAAAATTTCAGCCGTATTTGCATAGCATATATCAGCGGTCGGCAACTGGCTCTCAACGGGGGCCAGAAGATATGGAAACGAAATTATCTGCACGCTACATAGACATTGGTGGAGACTTATCCCCTTAGAAAATTTATGATTCAATGAAATAAATTGAAGTAAGCGCTTTTTCCCCACCTAGAAAAAAAATAGCCCCCTTTGAAAAAATGTTCAGTTTCTTATCTTTCGGGACAGTTTTTACTGTTCGCCGGCCTGATCTAGCCCGCGGGCCAGCTATTGGGAATCACTGGCATGTATTAAAAGATGCGAAAGTGACTATAATTTATAGATTAGGCTTCAAGGTTCTTTTAAAAAGCACATATTGTGTTTACAGTTAGATTCGAATTCAAGTTGCTCAAGAAGCATTAAGTTAATTTTCTTTTCATCCCGAGTAAAAGAAAAAAAAATCATCGTCGTCATTGGCTCTTTTTAAATTTTTTTTATAAAGTTCGCAAAATTTTATTTGATCGTATTTTATGATTATGAAACAACATGTAACTGAAATTGATTATGCATTATTAAATATATTACCACAATGTATGTGAATAATTTGCATACGAGGAAACTGCAGTTTCTGATGTTTTATAATGAGTTACAATGGGGGGTTATTTGCATATTAATAGATTGAATTTTAGATCATAAATATATTCTTGCATTATTTTGTGAGTATAAGGAAAGTTATATTTGTTAATTACAAATGGATATTGCCCCTTCATTAAAATAATTTATTTAATTATTTCACATATATTTGTTTATAAGAAACATAAAAATAGTAATTCTGAAGTACTATTGAATAACGTGCTTAAACTTTATATGGTTTTTAAATAACGTTTCCAAAGTGTTAAATGGCTGTGTGTTTGTCCTTTGTGCAATATCGAGATTTACACTGTCTCTATTGTAATTTACGACAAAAATGCTGCCCTGCGGAAATAACTTCATCGATTACGAAGTTAGTCAACGCAGTATGGTTCCACCAATACTAGTTAAGTAATCACTAACTTGATAAGTAATTTCTTCTAGACTTTATAAGACGTAAAAAAAATACTTTTTTCGTAACTGACAATATTCGACTATATATATAAATTACATCCAAAAAATTAATTTCGAAGCAAATTACATTCATTTGAAATTTTACTAAGGGGATATTTTTTCCTAAGGAGTGGCTAATCCAAACCCCTTCCCTATTTACACCAATCAAAGTGACCAAATCCAAAACATTCTTCAAGTTTGTAAACAATTCTGCAAGTGTGAAAAAATGTTGCCGCACTTTGTAAAATGTATCTACTGTAAACTAGTACCAATATTGCAGAGTACGTTTTTTTAATACGCCCTCTTTTAGCATTGATATACTGTCTTATTAATTATCACTCATTAATAATCTCCGATAGCGTAGCAATTCAAAAATTATGGGGCTCAAGTGGCTCTAAAAATATCATTAGAGAAATTGTGTTTTGATATCCAATGGAGGGAGGGAGGGGGGGCTTGAGCCCGAAAGTCCTCTTTTCCTATGCCTCCGAGCACTCTCCTCTTTTTTAATTTTTTCCCCCATTTCTCTGTTTTATCAATATGTTTTCGCTGAGAAGGGGTGCTACCGCGAGACGAAGAAAAATAGCTTGAAATGGAAGTATCCAGTGTTCAGCTAGAGTTCGAGGCAGCCAATTTCTGATGAGGGACAGCGATGTCTTTTCGAAACGGTTTGGTACGATATGACCAATATCAGCTATCTTTATGGCACTTGAGGGAATAAATTTCGAGTTAAAAATTGAAGCAAGTTTATTTTCGAATATTTCTTCCTCCAAAACCCGAGGGATGGACCTCTAGCCATAGGGATTAAGAATTGTAAACAATAAGCCAAACATAGGAGTTTGGGAATCGAACTAGAGATTACTGGGTGGCGGTTTAGCACTCACCCCTCATTACGTTACTGTGGTAACCTCACTACTCTAAAAATAGCGTATAATCAGCAGAAAACAGACAAGCTCCGGAATTGGAGAAAATTGTTCAATTACCAATAAATTTAAAGGATAGATTAAAAGCAGAAACATGGAGCAAAAATTTGATGAAACTTATTTAAATTAGAATTGAGATATATATTAAAAGATTAAAATTATTCCCATTAAAAGTTGTTTCTTATTGGTACGGTCTCCGGATAAAGTAGATGTAATAATTATAGTTATGTATAATTATTATATCATCTAGTGCTGAAAATAAATAGCTCTATCTGTAAAGCCGATAACAGAATGATTCCTTCATAAATCATTCGCAAAGAAAAGAATAAATTCATGCGTCTGGTGCGGTACAATCCCACACCATTTTGATTGCCGGTCAAACGCTTCACCAATTGAGCTACGAACAGCTATCAACTCCCCACTATGAGCGAACATAAAGCTTTGCGATGATCAAGTTGGCGAATATTGCTGCGGTGCTGTTTGATAGCTGTTCGTAACTCAATAGATAGAACATTTGATCAGTAGTCAAAGGATTGTGGGTTCGTACCACACCAGATGCACGAAATCATTTTTTTTCTCCACGGGTGATTCATGAAATATATCATCTTGATCAGTGGGTGCTCAAGCTGCTTACCCTAGTGGGGGACCTCTTTCATACGACATGCCTAATCACTTAAACTCTTATTAAATATTATTTTTGAAACCGAAAGAGCCATTATTTATCAGTCTCTAGATCTAAACATAAGAAAGAATACCGCTCGTCCACTCTTTACACGCTCGTCCACGTTTCCACGCTCGTCCACGTCTTTATGTTTCCTTAATTTTTTTTTTACAGAAATAATGACATATGAGTGACGGTTATTTTATGAGAATTCTAATAACAGTGACGGTCTGACCGCGTTATGAAGGTTTCGGGGGTTAAAAACATTGAATTAATGCATTTTCATTCTAGAAAAAAATATTCTAGTTTATGTATTTAATTTTTTTCCCCAAGTCATGCAGCCTCCGTAACGCGGGCATCTCGTCGTCATCATTAAAATTCTCATAAAACCATCGTCACATCATTTTTATTGAGGACTAAATTCCTCCCATAACGTAGTTTTATTTCGATAATTGCGATCGATATTAAAGCCAAGATGAGGTGCGTATAACTTTTATTCATTACTGTCTACGCAGCAAGCGGAAATAGAATTCTTTTTCCCCTGAATAACTCCATTGAAATTGATCTTAAATATTTCATTTCACTTTCCACTCAAAAATTATTTGATAATATTTAAAATCCCATTTCTGATAACACAAAGCGTTGCTGAAATTGCTTATATTATATCTCTCTCTCTCCATCTTTCAAACCTTTGGTTTTCCGGCAGCTAACTTTCCTTTATTAAGAGTTCAGTTTAATTTGAAAATTAAAAAATATTGATCAATTTCATCCACTTGATGGGGAACCAAGTCTTGGCGAAATAGAAAATGACGAAAATAGCGCGAATGCCGTATACAAAAGTTACCAAAAACCTCGCTGTGGTAATTAATTATAAATTTAATTTTTCCTCGAATTTTAATTTAAAAATTTTATCTTAATGAAGCGCGAATATTATTTCCAGTCTTTTAATATTTTTAAAGCTTATTTAGATTCAATTTGATTGCGGGGTAAAAGATGCATCAATTAAATATTATCTCCTTCTTTGGAAGATTTTGTTTTTAATTTTGAAATGAGGTGGAAATGTGATTCAGCTCCTTTTATGACGAGCGACCGATAAAATCACATTTGCTTTGTTATTAAAGTTATTTTTATTTATTAAACTTTAAATCGAGTTAATTTATAACATATATATAAAAAGGGACTGAGATTTTTTTAAATTATTTCATCGGTTTCCGTTTTGGGGGGAATTTGCTCTTAGTTTCCTTTTTTTTTTTTTTTACTCTTCACTTTCCGTCACTTTGAACTTTTCACTTTTAACTTCTATTTTTAATTGAAATTGCAACATAATGCTGAAGTAAAATTGGCCTCAAACGTCTGGACAAGAGTTGTTAGCTGATGAATAATCAGAGCTCGACAAAACGCGGCGAACCAAATTTGCCCTTCTCAATAGGAAAACCGTAGAACCTAGTAGGAAAATAAGATTACTTTCTCGACAACTGCAATAATTTAATTAACAATGGCGACCAGATTGCTCGTGCCATATAAATAAGATAAGGTGAAATTTCAGGAGCAAAAAGAGAATCAATTATTGGGTTTACCTCTCTATACTTGCATATAATGTAAAAAAGGGGGTTGAAAACATTTTGACTGGGTTTTCATGGGGAATTCGTACCCACGAAAAACTCACAAAAAACTCGCCCCGGTGGCTTTGTGTGTTGACCATTATTTGGCAATTGTGTTATCCCTGAGAAGGGTAATAATATCTTACATCCTTATATACGGAGAAAGAGCTCTTAGGTCGTTGGTCCAGCGGTAAAGGCACTCTGGGCTCAACGGAAGGATCCTAGGTCCACTCTAGGATGGGGACGATGTTCCTTTTTTCTCCTATACGAAAAAGCTCTGGTATGGGCTTAAATTTATTAATAGTAATATATACACTATATATATATCATTTCAGCCGTTGTCAATCCACTGCAGGATAAAGGCCTCCTCTGCATCTTTCCAACGAAGTCGATCTTGTGCATTTTGCTGCCACTTGTGCCCAATATATTTAATTATTTCATCCACCCATCTCGTCTTTGGCCTTTTCCTTGGGCGTGTGGTGTCCAGTGGGATCCATTCTAGGATGTTTTTGGTCCATGTGTTGTCAGTTCTTCTAGCAATATGGGCTGCCCACTTCCATTTCAAACTTTTTACCTTCGCAATGATATCACAAACTTTTGTTTGATCTCTTATCCAACTGAAGGTCTTTCGATCTCGTCGCGTGATACCAAGCATCTGCCGTTCCATGTTCCTTTGTACCACTCGTAACTTTTGGATACCTTTGGCAGTCAATGTCCATGTCTCACTACCATAAGTCAGAACAGGTAGGATGCATTGATCGAAAACTTTCCTCTGTAAAGAAATAGGGAGCTTTTTTTTAAAAATTATTTGTAGCCGGTAGAATGCTTGCCAGCTAAGCTTGATACGACGTTCGATCTCTTGATTTATGTCGCCTTTCATCGTAATTCGTTGACCAAGGTAAATATAATTTTCAGCTTGCTGTATTTCTTCTCTCGAAATAAAGATTTTCTTAGTTTGTATAAACTTATTAAACATGATCATGCTTTTCTTCAAGTTGATTTTTAAGCCAGATGTTTCTCCTTTCATTCTGAGATCTTCAATGAGTCTTTGGAGCTCTTCTGGATCTTTTACGAAAAATACGATGTCGTCGGAGAATCTTAGATGGTTTAAATACGCTCCGTTGACTTTTAAGCCCTTTTGATCCCAGTGTAATTTACGAAAAACTTCCTCAAGGCAAGCTGAAAAGAGTATGGGCGAGATTATTTCTCCTTGTCGTATACCTTTCTCAAGGCCAATATTTTGTGAAGCGTTTTACCCCCAGCTCTTAACATTTCAGCAGAAATGCCATCTTTAACTGTAGATTTCCCATTTTTCATTGATCTTATGGCATCTGTTACCTCTGATACTAAAACATCCGGCATTTCTTCTGTAACTACAATTGTTGGCAGATTTTGCTGATCGTTACTTTTATAGAGGTCTGTGTAGAATTCTTTTACCCTCTTAAGCATTTCCTGGCGTGTTCTGCATACTGAGCCGTCATTACATTTTAAGGCAAGTATTTGCTTTTTTCCATTTATTAGCCTGCGTTTTGAATTTTTGATGCCTTTATTTTCTTCAATTGTTTTTTGTACCAACTTTGTATTGAATTTACGAGTTTCTTCCCGGATACGTTTCCTTATCGTCTTGCAAATTTCCACATATTCCACTTGTTAGCAATTATTCCTGTGTTCTTCCAAGACCTTCGTTTTTCCATTAGATTTAAAGTTTCTTTAGAGATTTTGCTTTCTTTAGGTTTCGTTGTTAGTGGTACTAGAGCCTCGGCTGTTACAATTAAGTTGCTGATGATTTTTTCATTTTGTTCTGTTATATCGGTGTCTTCCAAATTTTGTAATAATGCAAAGCGATTTGACATAGCGAGTTCAAATTCTTTGCTTTTTTTAAGCAATTCCTCATTGTTGGCTTTCACTTTTTTGGAGAGGTTTATCATTTTACTGCGTTCTTTGCGGTAGTCTAACTTAACTTTAACTCTCACCAGTCTATGGTCACTTCCCACGTCAAAACGATTGAGGACCGTACAGTCACTGAATATATTCTTGTTGTTGGATAGAACATAATCAATCTCACTTTTGTTTCCTGACGGACTTTCCCATGTCCATTTCCTATTGGCTTTCTTTTTATAAAACGAATTCAAAATATAGAGGCCTTGTCTCTCTGCAAAATTAACCAGCGAGTCTCCTCTTGCATCTCTATGACCGCTGCCATGTGGGCCTGTTGCATATTCACCAAATTCTGTTTTTCCAATTGGCATTAAAATCATCCATTAAAATTTTGAAGTGGCAATTTTCTTTATTTTGTAGGTCTGATATATCCTCGTAGAATTCTTCGATTTCATCATCAGTATGGCTACTAGTTGGTGCATAAGCCTGGATAATTTGGAGCTTATATCGTTTGTTCAGTTGTATGGTGCATTGTGCGATTCTATCTGAAGTACCCTCAAGTTTTATGATGGAACTTTTTAATCTCTGATTAATGAGGAAACCTACACCTCTACATTTCCCGTTTGCAGTTCCTTTTGTATATAGAAGATGGCCGGTATCGAGTTCTACAAGATTTTCACCTTTGCGTCTCGTTTCACACAGCCCGATGATATCCCACTTAATATGCTATAGCTCTAATAATAGTTTTTGTAGGCGAGCATCCGTTTTCATTGTTCTGATATTGAAAGTTCCAATTTCCAAAGTGTTTTGGCAGCGTGTTCGAACCCGGTGATTCTTAGCACCCTCTGCCGTCGAGCTATTCTTCCTACTGCCTAAGGTAGTTGCTCTAAGTCCTCCGGGGAATGAGGGCCGTGAATTAATTTGTGCAAACATGTTGGAGGGTTAGACCGTAATCTGCCACGCTGGTCAATTGCGGGTTGGCAGATTTGGTTTGTTTTCGAAGTGCCTTCTCCTAGGGGATCACCTTCCAGGGTTTACGGGTTCACCTACCCGGGAAACACATATTTGATGGCGGTGTTAGCTCGCCATGTCACAGAATCGTTGTTGGGTACATGTGATTTTTTACTTGGGCACCAGGTTCCACCCTAGTGTCCACCACACCCTGCTAACTCTGCCGCTCAATTGTCAGCGACTGCTTATTTGACAAGCACCTTTCCAGAAGCCTGCTTATTCACAGCTACCCTACATATATGTAGGGCCTTCCACCATCCGCAACCTGTGGACACTTCCGATAGCGATGAGCTTAGCCACGGAATATATATATATCATCATCATCATATTCAACCATTATCTATCCACTGCTGGATGAAGGTCTCTCAAATGCTTTCCACACAAGTCTATCCTGGGCAATTCGCTTCCACGTCACCCCAACCTGTTTTCTTATTTCATCCACCCATCTAGTTTGAGGACGTTTTCTAGGTTTCGGTGGTCTCTTGGAATCCAGTTCAGAATTTCTGTTGTCCATCGTTGATCAGTTCTTCTTGCAATATGCCCAGCCCATCGCCATTTCAGCCCTTTTACTTTAACAATGATGTCTTTACAGTCTTCTTGGTAAAGAATTTTGCAAGTATGTCTTCTACATATTCTCCAGCTTCTTTTAGGATATCTAATGTAATACCATCATCACCAGGGGCTCTTCCTTTCTTCATATTTTTTATTGCAAATGAAACTTCTTCTTTTAAGATTTTAGGAGCTGTTCCTTCGACTATTTCAATGTCTTCGTTTAATCCACTGTTACTTTCGTATAGATTTTTGTAGAATTCTTCAACTCTTCTAAGTATTTCTTCCCTATTTCTTGTTACGGTGCCATCCTCTCCTTTTAATGCAATGATGTGTTTCTTCCCAACAGATAAACTTCCTTTAACAACCCTAAGGCTCTTGTTATTTTCAATGGCTTTCCTTACTAGCTCACAGTTGAATTTTCTTATGTCTTCTTTCATGCTTTTGCGCAGAGTTTTACAAAGTTCTATGTACTCAATCCTGGAACTGGTATTTTGATTGTCCACCTTCATATCTCTTCGCCTTTTCATGAGCTGTTTCGTCTTCTCAGATAATTTGCTATTGTGCTTTTTACAGGTTACACCACCAATTTCCCCAGCAGTTTCAACTATTGTCTTAACAATGTTTTCATTTGCTTCTGAGATATCACTTTCATCAATAAGTCCTTCCAGTGCAGAAAAGCGATTTTTTAATTCCAACTTGAATGCCTCGGTATTTTCTTTTAATTTCTTTAAATCCACCCTCTTACTTACTTGTTTCCTAATGAGCTTCTGTCGTTCTAATTTAGTATTTAAGTGCACTTTACATCTCACCATTCGATGATCACTTCCAGTATTAAATCTGTTCAGTACACTGCAATCTTCAATAATTGATTTCTTGTTTGCCAGGATATAGTCAATTTCACTAGTTCCCCCATTTGGGTGTTTCCATGTCCATTTTCTTTGCGGTTTCTTCTTAAAAAATGAATTCATGATGCTAAGATTTTCAGCTTCTGCAAATTCGATGAGTTGATCGCCACGTTCATTCCTTTCCCCATATCCGTATTTACCAACCGATGTCTCTCCTTGTTCCTGTTGTCCAATTCTTGCATTGAAATCCCCCATGATGAGCTTGATATGTTGTTTCCCTTTGGTGTGTAACTCTTTGATTTCTTCATAAAATTCTTCAACCTCTTCGTCGGTATGGCTTGATGTTGGTGCATATACCTGTACTATTTGAAGTTGGTATCGCTGGGTTAGTTGAACAACGAGCCTCGCTGCTCGATCTGACGTGCTTTCGACTTCAAGAAGGTAGTCTTTAATTCTTTTGTTGATTAAGAAGCCAACACCACTTGTTCTTCCAGTTTCCGTTCCTCTATAATAAAACAAATGTCCACTTTTAAGTTCCACCAACTCTTCACCTTTTCTTCTAACTTCACTGAGTCCTACAATGTCCCATTTGATCTTGTCTAGTTCCTCTTCCAATTCCTGAAGTTTTGCTTCAGAAGCAAGGGATCGTCCATTAAACGTAGCCAAGGTCAATAACAAACGGCAGCC
>QLNU02003225.1:58436210-58460431 GCA_006491805.2 Dysdera silvatica | reverse complement strand
CCTTGGTTACCTAGTGCATTTAAAATATATGGTTTGAAAATTGAGTCAAAAGCTTTTTCGTAGTGGATGAAGGCAATGCATAATGGTAAAGTGTATTCATTGTGTCTTTCTATTATTCTCTGAAGAACCTGAATGTGGTCAATCGTACTATAGCCACTTTTAAACTCTACTTGTTCTAGAGGTTTGGCATAGTTTAATGTTCTATAAATTCTATTTGCAGTGATTTTGCTAAAAAACTGTGTACATAACAGGAAGAAGGCTAATTGGTCGATAGTTTTTAAGATCACCTTGAGATCCTTTCTTATGCAAAAGAATAACATCGCCATTTTCCCATGCATTAGGAATTTTTTGTTCCTTAAGACATTTTGAGAAGAGATTTGCCAATATTTTGTGAAGCGTTTTACACCCAGCTTTTAACATTTCAGCAGAAATGCCATCTTTTCCTGTGGATTTCCCATTTTTCATTGATCGTATGGCATCCGTTACCTCTGATACTAAAACATCTGGCATTTCTTCTGTAACTACTTCTTCTGTAATTACAATTGTAGGCAGATTTTGCTGATCGTTACTTTTATAGAAGTCTATATAGAATTCTGTTACCCTCTTAAGCATTTCCTGGCGTGTTCTGCATACCGAGCCGTCATTACATTTTAAGGCAAGTATTTGTTTTTTTCCATTTATTAGCCCGCGTTTTGCGTTTTTTTTTGCCTTTATTTTCTTCAATTGTTTTTTGTACCAACTTTGTATTGAATTTATGAGTTTCTTCCCGGATACGTTTCCTTATCGTCTTGCAAATTTCCACATATTCCACTTTGTTAGCAATTATTCCTGTGTTCTTCCAAGACCTTTGTTTTTCCATTAGATTTAAAGTTTCTTTAGAGATTTTGCTTTCTTTAGGTTTCGTTGTTAGTGGTACTAGAGCCTCGGCTGTTACAATTAAGTTGCTGATGATTTTTTTCATTTTGTTCTGTTATATCGGTGTCTTCCAAATTTTGTAATAATGCAAAGCGATTTGACATAGCGAGTTCAAATTCTTTGCTTTTTTTAAGCAATTGCTCATTGTTGGCTTTCACTTTTTTGGAGAGGTTTATCATTTTAATGCGTTCTTTGCGGTAGTCTAACTTAACTTTAACTCTCATCAGTCTATGGTCACTTCACCACGTCAAAACAATTGAGGACCGTACAGTCACTGAATATATTCTTGTGGTTGGATAGAACATAATCAATCTCACTTTTGTTTAATGACGGACTTTCCCATGTCCATTTCCTATTGGCTTTCTTTTTATAAAACGAATTCAAAATATAGAAGCCTTGTCTCTCTGCAAAATTTAACCAGAGAGTCTCCTCTTGCATCTCTATGACCGCTGCCATGTGGGCCTGTTGCACATTCACCAAAGTGGGTTTTTCCAATTCTGGCATTAAAATCACCCACTAAAATTTTGTAGTGGCAATTTCCTTTATTTTGTAGGTCTGATATATCCTCGTAGAATTCTTCGATTTCATCATCAGTGTGGCTACTAGTTGGTGCATAAGCCTGGATAACTTGGAGCTTATGTCGTTTGTTCAGTTGTATGGTGCATTGTGCTATTCTATCTGAAGTACCCTCAAGTTTTATGATGGAACCTTTTAATCTCTGATTAATGAGGAAATCTACAAAACTACATTTCCCGTTTGCAGTTCCTTTTGTATATAGAAGATGGCCGGTGTCGAGTTTTACAAGAATTTCACCTTTACGTCTCGTTTTACACAGCACGATGATGTCCCACTTAATATGCTTGAGTTCTAATATTAGTTCTTGTAGGCGAGCATCCGTTTTCATTTTTCTGGTGTTGAAAGTTCCAATTTCCAAAGTGTTTTGGCAGCGTGTTCGAACCCGGTGATTCTTAGCATCCTCTGCCGTCGAGCTAGTCTTCCTGCTGCCTAAGGTAGTTGCTCTAAAGCCTCCGGGGAATGAGGGCCGTGAATTAATTTGTGTAAATATGTTGGAGGGTTAGACCGTAATCTGCCACGCTGGTCAATTGCGGGTTGGCAGATTTGGTTTGTTTTCGAAGTGCCTTCTCCTAGGTGATCACTTTTCAGAGTTTACGAGTTCACCTACCCGGGAAATACATATTTGATGGTGGTGTTATCTCACCATGTCACAGAGCCGTCGTTGGGTACATGTGATTTTTTACTTGTGCACCAGGTTCCGCCCTAGTGTCCTCCATACCCTCTCTCTGCCTCTCAATTGTCAGCGACTGCTTATTTGACAAGCATCTTTCCAGAAGCCTGCTTATTCGCAGCTACCCTACAGATATGTAGAGCTCTCCACCATCCGCAACCTGTAGACGCTACCGATAGGCTTAGCCACGGACATCTATATATATATATATTTTTTTTATATTAATTATATATGTTATAGATATATAAAATTGATAACCATTTATAGAATATTACAATGAGGCCATTTTGAAATAAGAAGTGTTTGAAACGTTTGGTATGAAATTCCTTATAAAAATAATTGCAACTAAAAATAGTTGCGAAGATTCCCCAAAAACCAGGTCGCAACTCTTACCGAGGGTCGCTACACCCAGGTTCGGAACCGCTGGTTTAAACCGATTAGATGTAAACCGATTTTATTACAACCGACTAGATATAGCTTTATGACATAAATTGAAATATAAAATTCCCTAGGGATAAATAAAATTCCCTTTCTACTTAGAGTAGAAAAACGAAAGCGCTATCTTTTTACAGCTCCTATGCCTGATATTCAGCAAAAATCCTTGCCAACACAAAAATTCCCCTATAGTGGCGGAGGGACTAATTCAATCTTAAAAAATCCCAAGTTCACCCGGACTTTAATAACTACCGATTTTGAAAGAAGCTGAAGAAAGGTCATTTAGATCCATTAATAACAATATAATGACGTCACAACAATAACTTCCGAAATACGAGATCATTCAAAATGAATTCAAAGATTATCAGTTACGGACGATCGGACATTTCTTCCATTTCCTCAAAAAGATTTGATTCTTTTTCTTTTGAAAAAAAAAATCAAATCTTTTTGAAGAAACTGCACATCCTTTTGAGGCAAAACATATCTATACTATGGAAGGCACCAGATCTATTGAAGAGAGTTAAAATAAGAGTATAAAACTACGGATATTCGATTCTCAGACTGTATAATACAAGGTTCGTTATTAAAAATATTATACAATTATAACTTCCGATGTATCATAGGGCATGTACAGTTTCGTATGCTGGTAGATGAGTTTAATCTATGTATTTCCAATGGAGCCATGAAATTAACATAAACCTTCAAATTTTTAAAACGTAAGGATCTGCTCCATATAGAATCACATTATAACGGTTTAAAGAATATGAGAGTGTGTGGGGTCTATTGTAAGATGTCACAGGTGTGATGATGCGTCACTTTCACGTAAATCATACTATTTATTCTTTTATGATAACCACGCTGTGCTACAGGTCAACTTTTTTTCTCAGCGTCCAGATTTTTTGGTTATCTAACATGTAATTATTAAAATATATAAAATAATTGTTATTAAAATATATAAAATAATTGTTATTAAAATATATAAAATAATTGTTATTAAAATATATAAAATAATTGTTATTAAAATATATAAAATAATTGTTATTAAAATATATAAAATAATTGTTATTAAAATATACAAAATAATTGTTATTAAATTAAAATATATAAAATAATTATTAACATTTCGGTGTCTGATGGAGAAACTTCTACATGTAGACAGATATTTGTTTGTCGTTTTGACAGAGGGGTAATAGGAAAGGTGACTGGCCTCACCCCACGATACGGTTTCCTCCAACCTAGCTTACTTGGGGGTCGAATCCAAACATAGGGAGGGGGTCGAAATTTGCTGATATAACCATATGATAGCTGTATAGGCGTAGGAGAAGGTGGTTCGGGGGCTCAAGCCCCCCCCCCCTTCGAAAGCAAGGCACATTGTCAGGTTTAACCCCATATAACATGATCTGTCATGAAATTACTTGAGCCCCTTAATTTATGAATTAATACGTCTCTGGCTATGGGAGTCATTCATTTTTACAACTTGAAGAAAATTTCATAAAAAATGAAAAGCAAAGTTTTCTTTTATTAATTAATTTAATGTATTCGAAGGCGCAGGCCTTACAATTAATTAAATCAAAATTAACGAACGGTTTAATGATCAGAATTGTAAATAAATATCGTTTGATAATACAAAGTACTGATTATAATCAATTAATAATAAATAAATAAATAATAATAATAATGATTATCAAGACCACGGATGGAGTAATTTGTCGTTATGCCTCCAGACAGCGTATTCCAAACCGTACATTAGCTTATCACCTCCTTGGCGCCTTCCCATTTGGCGAAGAAAGATGTGCGATATTGCGGTTGTTATGGCAACACGATTATCTCAGAGCCATGTCTGCCAATAAGGGGTTAATATGCGCATGTTCATGAACTCGCCAACAATAGATCCATTTTTAGTTTTGGCGCTAGTTTTGAATAGTGCAATCAATTTTTGCTGTGCAGAACTTAACCAAATTCTGACATTGGTCTACTAATATTAGTCTTCTACTTCTTTTTCCTATCGAAACAACTGATCATGATCTTTAGTAAGATAATTTTTTCTCAATGCCTGTGGCAGCAATTGTATACCATTGCAGTATTGTACAAAAAATTAAAACGTTGTACAAGACGTACAATACTGTACAAAAGAAACTCAGAGCATTGTATATGGCAACAAAATATATCTAAAATCCATAGAATATTGCACAATTTTGTATTTAAGTTTTCCGAAGACGAAAAATTCAATCTCGAATACTACAAGAATGCCCATACCTGACATGCTTCCCTGTTATTAAAGTCAACCATTAACATCATAGCCGATGATGTAGTATTAAATGATAAATTACTCGGAAAGAAAAGAATGATTTCTCAGCACCTTGTGGGAACCAAAACCACAGCCTCTTGATGACCAGTCGGGTGCTCTTCTCAATGAATTACAGGTAACGATCAAACTCCCCTCCGTGAGCGAATGAAAAGCTTGACTATGAACAAGTTTGCAATTGATGAGGCAGTACTTGTACTGTTTACTAAGGATGAATAATTCAACTTTTATTTTTGTATTATATGAAGCGACAGATGAAAAGTTAAGAGAATAAAAATCTATATAAATTGGAACGCTGAACATTAATGGAAGCTCATGAAAAAAAAGATAAAACAAAAGTGAAGAAAGTAAGCCGAAAGTGAAAAAAAGAATTAGGAGAACTCTTCATTAAAGTTCGTTGTTTAATTATTACATTAATGATGTTGGCAGTTTCGTGAATACAAAACAGTGAGTAAGACTATGGCATTACTTACTGCATGATTACGTACCAATGACGCAAATATTGAAGATTAATGAAAACATTAAAGGATTTAACTCGGTTTAATCGTTCAATTAATTCAACAATTAATAAAAATTACATTTGCCAAGAGAATAATATGATATATTGCCATATTAAGTCAGTTTCAAACCCAAAGAAATCAATTTCTATAAAATAATCACTTTTTTTTAACTTTCAAAAGAAACGTTATTTTAAATAAAACGAAAGGAATTTAGAAGTAATGCAAAAATGCAAGTTAATAGGCTTAGAACATCAATCATGAAACATTAATAATAAGAAAGAAGCTTACTGTTCCTTTTGAAAAAAATATTTTCAAAGGAATTTAAAGTTTTGAAAATGAGGCAATACCTAATAATGAAAGTGACTAGTTTATGCAGATCCATCACGCCATTTTTTAGTAATTAGCAAAAAAGTTCACTATTATGAAAAATAGTTGGTGTTGTCAATTACGCGGAGAAAATTAATCGCTTTAAAATTATTAATATCTCTTCAGATTTCCAGTCATTATAATAAATTATAATCCTATTAGAAAACACATATTTGCTTCGACGCAAATACATCGTCTTTATAAATGCGATTTTTTAACGCTATTTCTATTGATAAATGCCCTGAAAGAAAAACATTGCAATAATCGTATCTTTGTTCATTGTTTTGCGATTTTTTTACATTTATTTACGACGATTTATCAAATTTACGATAAATATGCGTGCTATGTACACGACAAAATCAAAGCAAGACTGTCTCCCATAATCATAACGTCGTCGAATTGATGCTTGATTTTGGCGTTGGGTTGCTTTCTCCATAAAGCCATTAATTTTGAAAAACAAACTTTTTTTAAACTAACAAAAAGAACATAATTTTTAGAATAAAGGCTTTAAACATATTTTGTATTTGTTTAAGAAAACGCATTCTGAAAGAGAAGTTGTCGACCCTGCAAAAGAATATAAGGAGCTCTATTGTATTTTCCAAATAAAATCTTTACAATTAAATCAGTTTCTGAAATAAAAAGAGGAAATCTCATGTTTTGTTAAGCAATATGAACTTGTGATGACAAAAGGTGATTAAAATATGGTTTTAGAAATGTTCAAAAGAATTTTACATTTTTATTTCAATGAGGCTGATTTTGCAACTGGCAATTAATTTGGCAGGAGAAGAATAGATCTGTGAATGAATACATTTATATCATACTTGCTCGAAGTTCATTTCTTTTTTAAATTCCACATTCACGCTTATTAAGAATTAGCTTAACTTACTTCAACTTCTGAGGCCCCAACCCAATATTCGATACATAGCATTTATTTGTAGTTTTTGTTTTTCTAGGGGGTTGTGTTTTTTTTTGTTTTTTTTTTAAGAAATATAAGCCATCCTGGACGCCCATACGAGTACTTCTGGGGGGGGGACTGAGAAAAATTAACGAGTACTTCTAGATGGGGGGGGCCCTGAGAAAAATTATTACCTCCTTCTCAAAGCTGTCGAGAATTTTAGTGAATGTACAAGATACCAAAACGCTACAAAAATAATTGATACTGCTTGACAATTAGTAATGAGCTAAAAAGTACCTTATTTTAAAATGTGATTGTAAAACTTTTGAAAGTAAATGCATAGCAGGTTCGGGCAAATAAAATTTTTAAACGGCTAGGGGGACGCGAGCCCCTTGCTCCCATATGGACACCGATGAAGCCATCTCTGATTGCTCCAATGAAAATAGCGTGATGCGTCCATGACGTAGTTCTGGGTTTTATATCTGAGGAAGGGAGACCGTCCGAGAACACACTGAGCTTCTCATTCTGTCTCAGCTGACGTAAGTCTTCGGCTTAAGGTATACACTAACCAACTAAATTTGAGGAACTTTGATAATTCAGTTTAGGAGTTAGGCATCACCACCTAGTGGTTTCCGGTTCGACATCACAGTAAATATTGGCTTATTGGTTTTTTCTTGTATTTTTGGTAGGTTGACAAAACCTTCTGGTTAAGCTACAAATTCCAGATATCGATCCTGTGAAGTCATTACTTTTCCTGATTAAATGCGGTAATCATAATTTTTTATTAATTTATTAAATTATAGATAGCTTTCTCTTGAATAAAAGGTCCATTTAAAAGTGCAACTTTCCATCGTTCTTCAGTAAGCCATCAAAAACGCTTCGCCAATATTGTCTAATTGTAAGTATTTTGCCGAGTTTCGAGTGTTTTTTCTGATGAAGATGCACAAATTGTTCAATCTTAATACGGTTATTTGTTTCCAGTTCCTAAGAGTAAATTTTAACACACCAAGCTCCACAGACTACTTAGTCGCAATTTCGCCTTTAAACGTTTCAAGTTTGCCTTTTAGAGTACTGTCTGTCCACAAAAAGAAGTCTGATGATACAGTTGGAAATAATGGGAGGTGACGTCACGAACCAACTAGCCGCTTACAGCAGACTAGGACTCCAATCTCATAACTTGTTTTTGACGGTCGCCATAAACGTGTGCAGTACGTGTGCAGTTACAACGTTGTTGTAAGCGTCTAGCCGGTTTGTGACATCACCTCCTGGTATTTCCAACTGTGCCATCGGACTCCTTTTCGTGAACAGACACGCAGTATGCTTGTGTTTGCTAGCCATTTTTCATAATTTTATACTTTCACTCACGTAAGTAGAGTCACTCAAAATTAACACGCTCGTCAACTGGCACAATCACGGAAGCCGACTGATAAGACGTAAATAAACAGCTTAGTGTGTGTTGATAACCAATTGAAATTTTCCATCGCCCGCCAGTCGTTTGTCGTCTGTTAAGCAGCTATTACTGGACATCCACGATCCCTTTTTTTTCCAGTTTTAAAGAAGCCATCTTGACTGTGACTGTCCCCAGAACTTGCAGACCAGACCATCGCCACCGCCTTGGTCGAGCTTTTACGAACAACTATCTCTTCTGAATGAACGGAGCACCTTCCTCTATGTGATTTTAATGCACATTCCTCTATGTATTTTCAATGCACCTCCCTCTATGTGCGTTCAATGCACCTTCCTCTGTGTGCTTTCAATGCACAGAGGGACTGGACAAGATTTCGAACATTTGCTACTGTTTTGTCCGATGTATCACCACCTCAGTGAAGAACTCTTTGTAGCTTGAAAACTAGGACTACCTTCTCCAACACCGATTGATCTCTCCATTCATCCAGAGCCGTTTCTAGGAGTTTTTCCGCCCTAGGCGAAAACTGAAAAATGCCGCTCCCACCTTTTACCAGCATCACTATTTGGGCTATATCTCCCTCTCTACCACCACCAATATCCAGTGATACAACAACATATATACATATAAATTTTCTGTTATACTTTTAATCATTATACCCGTTAATTATATTTATATTTTAGACATATTAGTTATTTTGTAATATTAGAATATTGTGAATAGTAAAACAATTGCTACATGTTATAATTGTTTAATTTCAACATTTTATATTTTTGAAAACTGAAATATTAAAGGAGTAATATTTCAAAACACAACGTTGTATTATCAGAGCTAGAAGGCTTAAATGTATTAGATATAAAAAAACTTGTGTGCAAAATTAAACAATGAAACACATCAAGAAATTTTACATTCGTCAAAGTAAAGACTTTTTAAGTAATTGTCCCGTATGCTTTTGAAAACAATTATATGTTTTAATTTTTCTTCTTTTTCATTTTTTCTCCTCATTTGCTCAATTTTTTCTTTGTTTGATTTAAAATTAATTTTTTACGCCATTTTGCCGCCCTAGGCGGTCTCCTACTCTACCCTAATGGTAGAAACGGCCTAGCATTCATCGAAACCTGTCTGAGCTAAGTTCTTTCTTTACACGCATGGGGCGCTTTCTGTAATGTTTCTTCAACACCAACCCATACCTCATCGAGCGACGATCGAGTCAACTATTGTCGTCTTTAATGTGTATGTTCCTGTTATTAAAGCAGCTTGTTATTGCCTGTTATTTATTGTTATTAAAGCAGCCCTTTTCTGGGAAAACAGTGCAGCAGCAGTGGACAACTTTCCCAAACTCTCTTGAACAAGTAAAGACAACAACAGTCTGTGACGCGTGAGCACCAAAAAACACAGACACACACACACATCAAACAATTACGGAGCCTACAGTAAATTAATTTTGTAGTAAAGATTAAAATTAATCTGAAAATCTGTTAATCTGAACAGGTCTCGATCCCAATTTGCTCGGATTAACGAGACTTATATATCGTAAATTTCAGCAGTGGTTTTGATAAGTGGCTATTGCATTTGGTCATTAAACACGTCAGTCTCTGCTATATGGCTAAAATTTTCCGAATATAGTTTTTTCAAGGATTTCTAATTAATGTAGGGAACAAAATATTCCCTTTTCTTTGACCTAATAACCCTCGTATTAAGGAAAAATCCCTGCCTAAATTAAATTTTCCCTTGTAATGGCGGAAGATCCGTATTTCAATCTCAGAAGTTCAAATCTAGATTGTAAAAGATCCCGATTTCTAAAGAAGCTGGGGAAAGATCGGTAAGATCCATTAATAACATTATGATGCCTCCAGCACAATAACGGCCGAGATACGAGATCATTCAAATGAATTCCAAGATTATCAATTACGAACCATCGGCTCTTTGTGGCGTCTTCTCAAAAAGATTTGGTTTTTGAAAAAATAAAATGAAGGAAGAAGAAAAAACCTTTCATTATGAACGTCACCAAATATCTTGGTGGGAGGCAGAGAAATAAATTCTTAAAACGGGGAAGGACTATTCAGCCACTCCCAACCAGCTACTGCATAGAACGATGTTTATTATTAAAAAGAATTATATTTTATTTTCTTCTTCGCTGAACAACATGGGGTATAAAATGATGCAGGCTGATAGGAATTTAACCTATTTTTGATTGGCCTCTGAATCGACAAAAATTTTGTATCAGCACATATTTTACCTTTCGAAGTGACATGGTGAACCTCTTGATAAGAGACATTACAGGGCACTTCCGATCAATGTTCGAGGTGCGAAAGTCGCCATACTTTCTTTCCGATTGTCTCCCAAGGGGGGCACAGACCAGGCTGCATCGTTTCAGAATTGGCTGTGCATTCACCAACAAGTACCTCCACCGCATTAGGCAACTCCCGTCGCCTGTGTGTCTCCAGTGTCAGGAAGGTGCTGACGAAACACTGGAACACATTCTTTTGCGGTGTCCGGCCTACGGCTACCTCAGGGAGGAGCTCCTTCTCGCCCGCCGCCGTTTAGGCCTCGCCTCGCCACCAGGTCTGTCCGACCTCCTGGATCCCACCGGATCCCCCCGCCTTCGCGCTGCCTCCGTGGCTGTGCTAAACACCTTCCTTTCCGGTCTTGGCCGGTTCCTGTAGGTTACTCGGCTGGCCCATGGGGGTGTCTCCGGTCCTGCTGCCTGGGCCGTGGCCGTTCCCCGTGACGGTTCCAACGGCTGCTGGTTTCGGTGTGCGTTGAATGACGACTTTACGTGAACGTGCATCTATGAATGCCGTGTTGATCGGCAATCCATCTCCCCCTCAGCCGCCTCGGCGGCTGATTACGCTGTTCAAGCGTCCTGTCTGGGATTACAGCGCCGCCCCCGGCGGCCACCCTTCCCAATGAAACCCTTGCACAATCCTCCTCCTCAGCACATATTTTTGTTATAGATGGAATTATAAGTGTTTAAAAAGTATGTGTGGCTCGTTGTTAAAATATTAGATCCATATACAGAGGGGGATTGCAATTCCTTCTCTGTAATTACGCGACATTAAAAGCCTACAAAAATTTAAGGAAGAAAAATCGTATATTCTGTCAGAAGAAATATTCGTTCTTTTTTTTTATAAATCAGAGAAAATTACATAAAGAAATAAAATCGACGGCATACGAATTAACTACATTAATATACTTAAAAATGAAGGATCTTAAAATGAATACAATCAAAATTTAGAGCGATATTTAGGTTAAAAATACAAATAAATATCGTATAATGATTTAAGACAGCCTCCCCGACATCGTACTGTTATAGAACGTACGTTGATTTAATCTTTTTGGCGCTCTTTTCAGTTGGCGAAAAAAATGTGCGATATTGCGAATGTTACGGCAACACGATCGCGTCAAAGACAAAACGCACTCGTACTCGCATAAATACACACCGTATAGCTGCACAAACCACGTAAGCGCATAAAATATTAATCCTAAGAAATTTTCCCATCTTCTTATTCTTATCTAAACCCGCTTAATTACACATATGTAATCGCACAAACCGCATAAATACACGCATTTTTTAAATGGAACTTTGTTTTATTATGAAATTTCAAACTAATACGAGCATCTTATATTCATGTACGTAACACTTATATACAAGTTACTTTTATATACATATTATACAGACAAAAACATGTGTCAGAATTGTGGAAAGTGTAACTTTCCTATTCTTCACACAATTTGTTGTCTTATAATTTCCCACAACTTCCTTCATTTGCTATTAATTGCTGGCAGCCTTTCTTGTTAAACATTTTTAAGTTCGTGCCAAAGAGAGCTTACTTATGGAAGATAGAGTTAATAAACTTGCCAGTTTAAAGAATTTGGTCAAAAGTTGGAAAATTCAAATTCTTTAAAATACACCTTAAACACAACTGTACTTTAGGTCTTTTTGATTATAGCAATCATACTATAGAATTATTAAAATAATACTGTACAACATATGTACATGTAATTTTTTAATAATATAGAGAACTATAAAAATTTATCAGAAATTACTTTACACATAGCATTTTGAAGAAATCCGTTTAAGTGTACAAATCGTTTAACTGCACAAAAATTTCGTTACAGTGTCGACGTTCACATATGCGTCGACTCCCAATACTATAGGCGTTGGTTTGAAAGGTAACCAAATACCGGACTACAGCACATTTTCTAAGGTACCATTGGGTGTCGAACCTCGACAAATAGCCCAAGTGACGAATGCGTAACCACTTCGTCACCCTAGCGAACTGGAATAGCCGGATTAAGCGGGGCTATAGCCCATGGCCCCGGAGAGTTCACGTGGTCCCACCCCAGTTGTCATACCAAGTTCCAACCACCTTGGCAAAGGTTAAAAAAAATCCAGATTTGCTGTTGAATGTTGGAATGTAGAATATTGAATGTAGAAACCATAAAATTTTTTTCATACCTGCAAAGGCTGTATATTTTTTCCCAAGTTCTCCTCGTCAATGGGCCAAATTTTTAAGTAATTTAAACCGCGCGAAATGTTAATGATAAATTACTTCGTTTAAAGAGCTTCAGCAAGACCAGATGGTTTATCATTACGAGTCATGCTGTATGTGTTATTACGAGTCATACTATATGCATTATTACGAGTCATGCTGTATGCGTTATTACTAGTCATGCTGTATGCGTTATTACGAGTCATGCTGTATGCGTTATTACGAGTCATGCTGTATGCGTTATTACGAGTCATGCTGTATGCGTTATTACGAGTCATGCTGTGTGTGTTATTACGAGTCATGCTGTATGTTTGTTTGTTTGTTTTTTGGTTTTACGGCTCAAAGACTACAGTGGTCATGCTGCGCCGGGACCTACTGTTTTCCGAGGAATCCGAACCTCTTAAGGCCTAGGGAACCAAACCCCGGACTACAGTGAGCAGTGCGATCTTTATGAGATCTCTGAGTAAGCGTTCTTTGCACTGCTGGGAGTCGAACCCGGATTAGCGGCGCACTAGGAGAACGCGTTACCACACTGCGCCACCGCAGGGCCTCATGCTGTATGTGTTATTACGAGTCATGCTGTATGTGTTATTACGAGCCATGCTGTATGTGTTATTACGAGCCATGCTGTATGTGTTATTACGAGCCATGCTGTATGTTGTACGAGTCATGTTGTATGTGTTATTACGAGTCATACTGCATGCTGTACGAGTCATTACGAGTCACGCTGTATGTTGTACGAGTCATTACGAGTATCTGCTATGACAAAGTTTTGAACACCTTGAATAGTATACCCGAGAACGTACAAGAAAACCCTGAATCTTGGCGAAAAGCAAATTCTTTGCAAAGAAACTTATTAAATTTGAATCTGTTTTCATATGTGCTCTTTAACATGGTATTTCAGAAAGATTTTTTGAAATTAGTACTAAATTATAAAAGTCTTCACTAGATTTATGCTATCTGGATGCTGGGCTGTCCCCAAAGGGTGCAAGCTGTGTGTGCCACGTACTCTCAAGAAATTTTGAAAAATACCGAGTATGCGCCGCATACTCTCAAAAAAGTTTTTGTATTTGCTGGTTTTGGGGAAACTTCCAACAAAGTTCGGCTTTTTTCTTTTTTTTTCTAGTCATTTACAAACTTGAATGGAAACAAGTGAGGCACAAACCCTGAACATCCAAGCCTCAAAATAATATCCTGCTTACGACAGGGAGAGTAATGAAAAACTGATGAGTGGCAGCTGCCACCTTGGGCTTGGATAGACGATAGACGACCAGTCAAATGCCAGTCAGCGCGGCGCGATGACGTCACCAAGTCCAGTAACCCCGCAATTTCAATACTCTTTAATTAAGACAGCACCGCATATTCTCAATAATTTTCTTCAGGACAGCCCTGTCTGGATGTAACTTTCTTCAGTCATTATCGATTTCCTTGCCAATGGAAGAAATAATTTTGGAAAATATGAAGCAAAAGCTAAAACAGTTAAGTGAAAAATCTCTTGGAGATTTGTTGAATCACGATAAAAAAAATCTGATGTCTTTCACGCTAATGAATCTGTTTTTCAAGGACGAAACATTTTTGAAATAGAAACGTTTAATGTGATCGTTGATCAATTACACAGCGAACTTACGAACGTCTGTTAGCTTATAAAAACTTTGTGTCTGTTTCAATCCTTAGCTAATTGTCATAATTTATCTAATACTGTTGACGAAATCACTCTAAACAACTATTTAAATTTTTACGATGAGGATTTAGATAAATCTTTAAGTTCGTTTGTTTGGCTTTTTTATGGCGCAAGAGCATCTGGGCTATACTGCGCCAAGTAAATCTTTAAGTAATGAAATTTCACAATTCTTTGAGTTTATCAAAAGTATGAATGTACTCAATGCACAAAACACAAGGAGAAAAAAAAAGACATTACTTACCAAAGCATTACAAAATATGTGAATGGTACTAATTTGACTGATGTTTTTCCAAACCTATTTACCGCCATAAAACTGTATTTGGCAATACTAATAACCAGTTGTCAAGCACAGCGTTCTTTTTCAAAAATGGCTTTAATTAAAAATAAATTGCGATAAGCAATTCTGCAACAAAAACAACGGTCTTGCTCTCATGACACTAGAGCTAGATCTTGTTAAAGAATTATCGTTCGACGATGGAGTGCAATCTTTTGCGAACCTTAGAAAACTGAAATTTTAAAGACAGTAAACTTAAACTTCCAAATTACATATGAATGTTTGTTTTTAAGTATTCATTTCTAATTTTTGTTGTACTATTCTATATACTTAAATATAGCTGTTGAACACGCTGTACAGAGTGTAGATGTCAGCGATATGTATTACAAAAGTATCAAACCTCAATAATTTTCAATTAAAAAACATGAAAACAGTCATAAAAAGCAAATTAAAATGTTGTACATGTGTATATTTCACCGATATGTTTCATGCGGGCAACCAGGTTTTTTTATGTGGTCCTTAATGTAATGTAAATTTGTGGGTCTTCAATAATAAATATTCAAAATTGATAAATCAATGCTTCTCTTCACGCCTGCGCAGAAATGAGATTAAGACAAATTTTAAAAATCAGCACTGGATGCAGGATGTTGAATTACTTTTTTTTTTTTTTTTTTAAAAGGGGTGCAAACAGGGCCCCAAAATTTTCGATAACCCAGGGCCTCCGAAAACCTTCGTCGGGCGCTGGACACTGGGCCTGCATTTTGTCGAGGAATTCAAATCTCGAAGACTAGAAAACCAACAATCGAATTACGGAGCATTGAGTGGCATATCTAGTGATGTGGGTTTTCCGGAAATTTTTGAAACGGAAATTTTTCCAAAATTTTCCAGCACTTCAATTACTAAATATCGAGGGTAACATAATATTAAATAACATTTGTTTTATATGCTATACCACTACCCAAACTGAGATCCTCAGCCCCATATTTACACCTTCAGAAAGACATACCTGTCCTCAGAAAATTTTATAACGACAATATTGGCTAAACTCGTTAGTGTTACTTCTCAATAACGGTTAATTTAACCTATTACTGCACACATATTCACATGTGATTCTCGAAAACTTCTATTGTAAATGTAACTATTTCACCCTTTTTCTGAAATATCTTTCTATACAAAGAGTGCATTCTTTCTGGAAATTTTTCCAACAATACCAAGTGCTTTTTCATTCTGTTTGAATTGTTCAAATAGCTTTGGCTACAATATTTGCCTTTTCCTGTCTTCCCCCCCCCCCCTCATTAATTTCAATGAAGTGATGCCATACACCAGTATTTTTTTCGCATTAGGCATAGTTCGAATCTAATTACACACCCAATATATAAGAATCTTGTGGACGACACAACTGTAAACGCGATAATCAAAGCGGCCGGGTGTTTAAGAGGCGCCTTTGTGCAAAGTTGAATTTCAGCGCCCCTACAAAATGGAATTTTCAAATTGAAATTAAATTAATTGTAAGAAATTTTTATTTCTTTGATATAAAATTACAATATGCAGAGTTCCTAGGAAGGTCCGAATGAGGCCAATAACTTTTGAACCAAGACAGATATTGCAAAGAAAGTTAGGTATTGGTATAGTAAAATGACTATGCACTATCAGATGAGATGAATAGCAGCGCCCCTGGTGGCGAATTGAGGAAGTTAAAAATTTTATTTCGAAAAATAATGAAGATGAGGAAATATTTTCAATTAGAAAGTTGTAGAGCATCCTACAGTTAGTAAGCAAAACATACGGCTTACATGCACTATGTACACGTACTGCCACAAAGTAAGGTGTTCGAGAAGTTTCAATGCATCGCTTTCAGTTGTAGTGCGGACCTGTCACCAGTATGTTGGCGATGGAAATTATAGGAAATAGTTTACGTTTAAACATAAATTGAAATCATACCTTTGTCGGTAGTTTATAACTTACTTAGAGATCGAACATACTTCAATATATAAACTTTATTCTGACTCCATCATGGCGTATGTCGACAATTTCTTCTTAATCCGATGCTAGCGATAATGCCCATGAATTTGGTTGAACGATGACCAAAATGAGGCAATAAAAGGTAAACTTGTAGACTTAACAATTATTTATTAGCAGCAGCTTCATTGCAGCAATGCATAAATAACGTTATCTCGTGAGACATCGTGTTCGTTTGATAAGCGTACGTTAGCAGCCACTAAACGTATTGACTATAATAAAACCAGTTTAAAGGTACGTTAAGTCGGCGTAAGAACTGGAAATAAAATAGGCAGATAACAAACCCTGCTATTACTTTTAAACGTCGTATATGCCACACGGCACATGCGTGAAAATCTGTACACCTTATAATGACGTTATTAATGACGTAATAACCAAACACACCAGCGCTGTCTCCACACGCTACATAGTTAATGCTTTCTGATAGCTTAAAAGTTGAGTTGAAGTTCTTATAGGAGAGTCTCTTTCCTTTAAGAACTTTAACTCAACCTCTCAAACGCTAGAAAACATTAACTGAAAGCGATGCATTGAAACTTCCAGAATACTTCACTTTGTGGCAATACATGTACACATTGCATGTAAGCCGTATACCTTTACTTACTAACTGAATGATTCTCCACAACTTTCTAATTGAAAACATTTTGCTATCTTTATTATTTTTCGAAATACAATTTTTAACGTCCTCAATTCTCCACCGGGGTCGCTGCTATGAATCTTACCTTATAGTGCAGAGTCATTTTGCTATACCAATTCCTAACTTCCGTTGCACTATCTGCCTTCGTTCAAAAGTTATTGGCTGTATTCGGAGTTTCCTAGGAACCCTGTATACGTAATTGTAGATGTCTACATGCTCATGTCATCTAAAAAATTTTTTTTCAACTTTGAATTTAATTATTTATGCATTTAAAATTATGCATTTAATATATTATGCATTTGAAATTTATCTTAACACATTTCATAACTATACCGGTCACTTGTGTTTGTCACTTTTAAAAATATGTGGAAAATATTCGACGAAACAATACGCAATATAAATAAGAGACAAAAAACAACGTTTTAGAAGCGTATTTATGTCAAGATTGAATTCAAGCTACGCGTTTCGGGCGATAAAAGTTCGCCCTTCTTCGGGAGTGATATCCCACTGTGTTTAATCCCTATGAAGGGCGGACTTTTATAGCCCGAAACGTGTAGCTTGAATTTAATCTTGCCATAATAAATACGCTTTTAAAACGTTGTTTCTTATCTCCCACTTTTAAAAACGTTAGCCTAACAAGTACAAAAATATCATATCATACTAAATAATTAAATAAAATTCAAAAAAAAATATGCGAATTCTAAAATTATTACTGAAAACATAAAGCATAACGTGATATAATTAATCTTTTTTTATGCAATAGGTTCTTTTCATATTTTAAGTTTTATTCATATGTAGGCTATTTAGTACTATTTTGTACATAATATTTCTGCGTACAAAAATTACTTCCATCTATTGAAATTTTCTATTGAGTTTCCAGGTATCCGGCTATAAAATCTTACTTTCCAGCATTATTTTAAAGTAGTAAGAGGATGTGTGTCTCTGCGACATCGCAAAAAGGAGGGGAGGAGGGGGGGGGGGCTTCAGTTGAAAATGTTTAATAACTTTAAATAATTGATGAAATTTAAAACGATTTAGTGAAAATATAAAATATAGTTTAAGACGATGATAAAAGGAAAGCTAATGTTCGCGAAGGATTCCGTTTGATGTAGTCAGGAGACGAAGAAATGATAATTATGTTATGAATAATCGACGATAATATTTTTAACATGTATTTAATATATTGTATTATATGTAGTTTTTTATGTTTAAACTTCTTAAAATTATATATGTACAAGGAGAGAGAGGGAGAGAGAAAGAAGGTGAAAACTTATGATATATTTTTAAAAAAATGCATTTTTAAAATTTCAAGGTCGGAAAATTTTCCTCCAAAATTTTGAGTGTAGGAAATTTTTCGGAAAATTTTCCGAATCACATCTCTTGGCATATCCCTCAGAAACTGTAGAAGCAGCCTAACCTTTGCTGCCATAAAAATAAAAACTCAAAAATACTGCAATTTTACTTGACCATTTTAGCCTAAATTTAAACAACACCTGCTTTCATAGCTGCTTGAAAGCTCGAAAACAAATCCTAAAAAATATTTTTGTTTTGTCACTCTAGAAAACGTTTGAATTTTTTTCTCGCTGTTTTTACAATCTCACGATAAAAACTTACTCAGACTGAATTAAAACGTCCGGAAAATAAAAATGTCGACACGATAAAGGTATCAAAATGCTTTATAAATTCTGATTGCCGCCTTTGAAAGTTATTTTGTCAATTGCATAAGAGCAGTGGCGGTTCTAGGCTGGGGCCGGGGGGGGGCATGGCCCCCCCAAATATAACCGGATTTTATTTTTTAATTATATCTAACAAATTTAAGCGGCTCCTCTGCACGTAGGCAGCAATTTGTCCCCCCAATTTTTTTGTCTGGAACCGCCACTGCATAGGTGTTTAGGAATTTTATACAGTGAAAATTCCTCCTAGGTTTTGGCCACTTTTTCTTCCTTCTGCTGTCAATTGGCAAAGGGAACGGTTAGCTTTTGAAACGTGTTCTTAAATATTCCACTAATATTAATAATATTTATATACTAATTAATATTATATTTTAATATTAATAATTTTATATTTTAATATTAATAATTTTATATTTTAATATTAATATATTTAATGATATTAATAATTTTATATTTTAATATTAATAATTTTATATTTTAATATTAATAATTTTATATTTAATATTAATAATTTTATATTTTAATAATAAATAAATTTATTATTATTAATAATTAATATTAATAATACTAATAAAATATTTATATACTAATATTTATAATATTCCACTAAGCTGAACACGAGACAAATTAAATTAAGTAAAAATATATCTGCTGCAAAGGGCATTTCGATTAATTTAACACCGATCCCTTCGTAATTTGGTTTAAAACGCAGTACATGTACTACACCATCCAGCGAAATAACCGGATTCGGCAAATACGCTTTAAATACGTTCGTAATGGATGGAATGTTCGTCATTCGTAGCTCAGTTGGTAGGATAGCAGAAGGTCGTGGGATCGTGCCACACCAGACGCAAATTTTATTTTTCTTTACGAAAGTTTCACCATCTAAACATGCCATAACATCGGCGTTATTATTACAAATAAAAAAATAAAAAAAGTTGATAAAATTGTTTCTTCATTTATTCCACCAATATAGAAATAACCGTCAATGAAAAACTGCAAATGAAACTTTATATCGTTATATAATAGAGCCGCTCTTAACCGGCTCTGACGAAACAAGGACACCGTGGACCGGTTACTGGGTTGGCCAGTTACTCCCAAAATTGAGCTGCTCACAGAAAAATAGTGCACTCAAATTGAGATATCATAATGAGAATTTCTAAATTAATTGATTTTAAAGTGATATAATTATTATTTAAATAAGAAAAAAAGTGCGACAGCAAAATATTATATCGTTGTTTTATATGATGGTTATGACGAAATGTTTGTTTGTTTTTTTGGTTTTATGGCTCAAAGACTACAGTGGTCATGCTGCTCCGGGACCTACTGTTTTCAGACCAGAACTCTGAAACGAAGACCAACCAAACTGGACTACGAGTGCAGGCGATATGACGAAATGGTGATGACTGTTATGACGTTTATGACGAGAATTGAAATGAGCAGATATTCCGCCCCCTCCACTTCTGTCCGAGCTGGCGGAAGTGGGGGCAGCGACCGATTAAAGAGGTTACCGGTTAAGAAGGATTTAATTGTAAATATAAATGGGATGTTGGATAAAAGGAATTCTTCGTGCAACATATAAAGTTAATTTTCACAAATCCAAACGTAATCTGCCAAAGCAATAATCATCCACACAATGGAAATATTAAATGCAAAATCCTTTTGTACATTTCCGAAAACATTTTTTTAATTTCATTTTATCATCGTAAAATCACATTACCTTAACAAACATGAAATTTCTTCTTTAAAAAAAAGCTGAGTTAATTCAAAAACTTTATTCAAAAACTTTATTCAAAAACATACAATGGAGCTCTTTATTTTGTCGTGCAAGACGACGATTTGCAAAAACCCGGCGGTATTACAAATATGGGAGAAGTCATGCGTTGCTTTTGTCGGCCTGGCTCAAGGGTGAGGAAATTGCGGCCTTTTGGATGAATCCAAATTTTGCAAAACAAATCCTTTTATTTTTATTAATATGATTTTGTTCATCTTATTTTTTATTTATTTACTTTATTTTAATTATTATCTTAAATAAAAGCGTTTAAAATACGAAAGATAAAAGAAGTATCAGTTTGTGTATACCCGATATTTGTATATAAAAAGCATATCTACACATATTTATTTATATGTCCAATATCTATCATTTGTATTGCTTTCTATCTTAAGGCTGGAGTACATTAAAAAACGAATATGGACATTTTTACGGAAAGTATTTAATGAGTATTTACTAAAATAAAAACAATAAGTACACTTGGCAATTTCGGTTAAACAGAGTTCGAATAATAGGGATCCTTATATATATATATCATCATCATCATCATATTCAACCATTATCTATCCACTGCTGGATGAAGGTCTCTCCAAATGCTTTCCACACAAGTCTATCCTGGGCCATTCGTTTCCACGTCACCCCAACCTCTTTTCTTATTTCATCCACCCATCTAGTTTGAGGACGTTTTCTAGGTCTTCGGTGGTCTCTTGGAATCCAGTTCAGAATTTCTGTTGTCCATCGTTGATCAGTTCTTCTTGCAATATGCCCAGCCCATCGCCATTTCAGGTTATATATATATATATAACCAATGGCGTAGGAAATGGGGGTTGGAGCCCTCCGATTGGGTAGCAAAATACACTATTTCGTTTAACGTCAAATCACATGATCTGTTAAAAAACTATTGAACACCCCCATAATTTTTTAATTGCTACGCCCTTGTATTTAATTGGAATAAATAAATGGCCTTCTTCGATTATAACTAATATGATGCGGCCTTCCAACATGAAAAGGTTCCCCCACCGCTGGCCTAGCCGTAATTTATCGGAATTTTTATAAGTCGTCGTAAATAAATTTGAAAAAATCGTAAAACAACGACGAAAGATACGATTATTGCAACATTTGCCTCTCTAAGCATTTCCTAATAAGAATATCCTTAAAAGCGTTTTTATAAAAGCGACTAATTTTCGCTAAAGAAAATAAGTGTCCACTAATCCGATTATAAATGATTAAAATAACTAGAAACTTGAAAGGTATTGACAATTTTAAAGCGATTAATTTTCTTCGAGTAATTAACAAAATTAAATATTTCTAGTAAGAAGACTTTTTTCTTCTAACTGACGTTAAAATTGGATAATGACTCTTCCTAAGCTAATCTGTTTCGTTATACTTTTCCCCCTATTTTGAAAATTTTCAAAATATTTGAAAAAAAATAAATGAAGACGTTTTTCAAAAGTAAACTATAAGTTGTTACTCATATAATAATGCTTGCTAATTTCTAATTTTTCGTGAATGTCATTTTCATCCTATTATTGCATTACTTTTGAAATATTTACGTTGAAATGTAATTTTCCGTCGTTATGTAATACAGGCACATGTTATTCAAATTAATTCATTTGAAATTACGTTTAGCCCTTAAATTGACAATATTATTCTTATAAGACGAACGCACTGTTACACAATCCTTTAATATTTTAATTTGAATTCAATACCTTGGTTTTTAATATTGGTCTCCGTTAGTCTTACGGATATCTATTTTAATATTGGTCTTCTCAAAAAGGAAGAAAAAAGAAAGGAAGAAGAAGGGGGGAATGAAGGAAAGGAAGGAATGAACATAGGGAAACAACACATTTTTAATTAACCGATTTATTAACATTAGTTTATTACGTTTCAATTAATTAAGTTAGCGTAGATAGTTTGGCGCCAAGATCATCGCTAATTCACCAAAGCGCCAAGCAGATATACATATTGAAAATTAGATTTTTTTTCATACCTACATAATTAATTACAAAGTCCAGGACAGTAAGCAATTGACCAATGTTAAAAATCAATATCGCATTTACAAAGCACTGTAATCTTGAATTATATTAAATACAATTCATTTAAAGCGAATTTTATATATATATTATTGCGATTTAATTTTAATGAAGTCCATATTTTAGAGGATTCTGCATTAGGTTTCAAGGGCAAGCTTCAAGAGGCCATCCGAATTCCTTGTAAATGGTACACACGCCCCTGGCATAGGTGCCAAATTTTTCCAACTTGAAATTAGGATTTGTGACTAACCAACCGATATGCCTTGAGGAAACCACAGGGTAATGAGCCTTCAATTCAGGAGGAACCTTCGGAATGGTCACACCGGGCAATCCCACGTATGTTTCCGCAATATCCTTTTCCAGCTGGCGGTAGGCAGACACAAAATTGCTGTAGCCATACTCCCACTTCTTGATACCCATTTTTTCATTGCGTACTCTTTCCTTCCACACCGCATCCGGGTCCGCCTTAAACACGACCGGAGTACTCATGATGAAACAATGCGCGAACTCATATAACCGGCGTCAGTGCTCTAACACGATATAGTTCAGAGAAAAATATTGCTAATAGATGGAATCTAAATTTAAATATTGTTTCTAACTATTTTAAAATATCTTTTTTTTTCCTAGAAATGAAATTTTATTCGTCACGTGAATACTTAAGAACATATTGTGAAAGCGCTTGCGATTCGTGCTCGTTTTTATATAGTAAAAACTGAACAAAAAAATGAAAGCTTATAATCTAAAAAACAGCGATCTCCAATTTCATAATAGGGAGGAGGGTCCTGAAAAAATTGGAATAAACTGCGAAAAATTCGCTGAGGTAAATTTTGAAGTACACTGAATATTTTTCATAACATACTGATAAGAATGAAAGTAATAACAGTTAAATAAAAGAAATTATTATAGCATAATAAACCCCCCTCCCCTTTTTTTTTACAAATCAACGATGAGCAATTGAATTAAAAAGCCCTGGTGTGAAAAAAAAAAGTCGTCTATATCACGCACCAGGCATTTTCATGGACTTCTGTGCGCATGCGCATGGGCTTTGTAAACTTACGAACAAAGAAAGAAATTAACTGCTTCGAAGACGAGTCGAGGGAAGCCCCTTGACTTACGGCTCTCTCCCACCAGCTTACGTGAGTGGAAGTGTGAGTAGTGTCTGTCGGCATAATATAAACAGTAGTTTAAATATTACAGTAATACCTCGGTTATCCGTCAGACACGGGACCAGAGCCTTGACGGATAATTGAAAAGACGGTTAAGCGGAAACGGGGAAATTTACAGTACAATATAGTACATTTTTATTAAAATTATACAATTAAAAAAAAATACGTTGTGAAATTTGCTGAAGGCACAAACGAAGTTTATTTGAATCACGAGCATTTGCATTTAATGAAACACGAATGTAAAATATTATTTGCATGCGTATAAATTATTCTTGTTGGTTGAAAAACACTTTTTTTTTGTTTTTGTTTAAGCATACTGGATACTTTTTTGGCTACCATGTCCCGTATTTATCGAAGCAGTAATAGTTGAGTAGCATGTGCTTCAGTCTGATGTTTAAACCAGTCGA
>QLNU02003225.1:58424501-58436110 GCA_006491805.2 Dysdera silvatica | reverse complement strand
GAATTTTGCAAGTATGTCTTCTACATGTTCTCCAGCTTCTTTTAAGATATCTAATGTAATGCCATCATCGCCAGGGGATCTTCCTTTCTTCATACTTTTTATTGCAAATGCTACTTCTTCTTTTAAGATTTTAGGAGCTGTTCCTTCGACTATCTCAGAGTCTTCGTTTAATCCACTGTTTCCTTCATAATATATATATACGGAAGAGCCCTTAGCCGGCTACTAAGAGGTCGTGGGTTCGGTTCTTCTCACCAGACACCGAGAAATCATTTCTTTTGCGAGCAATTTACAAAAAATACATATCCCGGTGGCCCTGTTTCCTGACCGTTTGGCACACGGTTTAAGCTGTAGTCTCATTTTTCGCAAAATGCGACGAGTTGCTCGAAAATGCGAAGAAAAAATTATTGCCCATCGCGAAAATGCGACAGGCATTTTTAACCACAGTTTATTCTCTGAAAACAGGATTCCTCGATTCCAGAATATCCGTTTTGCACTTCAGCGATCTTTTCTTGTTCCTTTTTGTTTCCTCTTCAAAATTCTTAACAGCACCTGTTAAGCATTGTTGATATAAATAATTTCATGGATAGGGTTTTTCGAGCAACGAAAGCAACTAATATTTTTTAGCATTTTGCTACAACTTTTTTCCCATTTTAGCATTTTTGCGACAGCATGTTTTGAGCCAGCTTAAACCTTGATTTGGCAGCTGTACTAACCCTGTCAGAGCAATAATATCTCATATGTAAAAAAAAATGTATTATCTAATTGCTATTTGCCTATTAGAGAAAATATGCAGATTAATTGAAATTTAATAATTCAGTAAATTACAAGTACATTAGAATAGTTTAGTTCACTAACTACTTTTTTTTCAGTTTAAGGCAGAAATGTTGCATAGTCTCCATTAATCATCGCTTCTAATCTATGTGCATGTGTGCACAGATGTTTGTCGTCTAAGTACAGGATAATGTCGTTTGCGAAACTTTTTCATTCGCTTTGGACATCAGCTAAACCAGGTAACATGTGAGGGGAGAAGAGGGGAGGATAGGGGTAGAAAAACCTTTTCCCCCGCAAAATTTTTTACGTTAAATGGCGCCTAGGAAAGAGTGCGCAATAGCTTTAACAGGAAGTTTCATATACGGTCTATTTCAATCCCCTTGCTCTGCCTTATGTAAAAATCAAAACTCATCTCTATAGACATGACTAACAACTGTTCGTGAGCGAAAATGACATCGAAAGCAATCATTGCCTAAGAAACACTACTCTGTAAATTTTTTAATCGTAATTGCAAGTCCTGTCTGTATCAGGATTCAAACTTCCTGTGAATCACAAAATCCTACAATCTGTGAATTCTGTGAATCACAAGACTAAGCGATCGATTGCATTGTCTCTTTCTTTAGCGCAACGCCAGCCTTTGATACATTAATTGATGCACTAATGACATACTGAGCTCACAAGTGGAAAATGGCAATTAGGGAGGGAATTGGCAGATCCAGGTAACGCCAGTGACTGATTGCAACTGAGTTGATCGATTTCAAGTTCGACATCCATTACCTCCTAATTAAGTATTGCCCTTCACGCTTAGTCATTGTTTGTGTGTAACCCCCCCTGCAACAACTATTCGTTTGACGCTTTCTACACATTACGTAAATTCTTCTATGGTTTCCTCTTTGAGCCTTTTTCTGCTTCAAATATTCGTTTTTGTATTGTATAGACACATCATGTGCTTCCAGTAAAATTTTCTGGTTTTATGTAAATGAATTCAACCAGTATATGCGTGTTTTTCTTTTATTGAATTACAATTCAATGACTCATATATACGATTCATCATACAAAACTGACAGACATGTGCTACAATACGATTTTTTCATTTTAATGGAAGTGCATATTGAGTGGTGCATATAGTGAGCATGTACAGAGTGTCCTGAAAGTTCGGAAACCCCGAAATACCTTGAGAAATACACTTCGGATTGAAAAATAAAAAAAAAAGTGTTCAATATTTTTAAAAAAGCTATCCAACGGTGCAAAATTAAGTATCCTCCCCTGCCCCGGAATGGGATATTTGGTGGCGCGTGTGCAAAATGAGCACCTGTTGTTTTTATTCTTCAATGTTATAATTTGTATTTATTTTATTATTGTATTTTATTTTTATTGTGATAATTTGTATTCTCACCAATGGCGCTATAATCGATAAAAATGGAAGAGTGGTACGAACGTTAAACAATGGGATATCTCGAGAAATACACTTCGGATCGAAAAATAAAAAATACGTGTTCAATATTTTTAAAAAACGCTATCTAATAATACCAAAATTGACCTCATCCCCTTTCCCCAGTGGCGGAGTGAACGGATATCCATCTTTGGAATAACAGCGCCATCTATCAGGAAGTAAAAAGCAATATTTAGGATGAAAATTATGTATTATTTCCTAAAATCTTATTAAATGATTAGAAGATTTTTGAACCACTCCAACTTTGGTATGAATCTTATTTACACTTGATGGTGTAGTATTTGATTGTATTTTTAGGACTGTTAGCTATGTCGTGTGCGCTCACATTATATCGCTTTTCGTTTGAAAACAAATACGTAATTAAAATATGAATTTGCATCGAAAATAACAAACATATATTAATCTACTTTTTTCACAATGCTCTCTCTCTCTCTCGCTTACATACAAACATACACGTATACATAAAGCGCGATGAAATATAATTTAAAAGAAAATATTTTTAGATACGCATCTTGTGATATTTAAGTCACAGTTTCTCAAGGGTTAATTCATTATTTAGTCTAGTATATAAATATCAGAAATGTATGAAAACAACACTGGCGATTTCAGAGGTCTAACAAACTTAAATTTTCATAAAAAGAAATGAGGTTTCCATCGAATAAAAAGAGACTTTGATGGAATATTAACTCTTTATCCAAGTAAGTCCTCTCCAAAAAATTTCTGGATCTGTCACTGAGAATAAAGAATATTCATTGCTGTATCTTCTATATATGCATCATAATATATGATGCATATATATTTAATAAAACCATAGAAGATACCTTAATTTTTTTAACTTAATTCTAAACTTGGCGTCACCTCAATAACCGATGACAGGAATGTTATCTCTGTTTTTGATTGGAGCGGCTAAGGCTTGTAGAAAAGAGCTGATGTTTAGTCGCCATTTTCCTGCCATCGTGTCACGTGATCCCATTCACTGCTGTGTTAAAGTTGAGTGATTTACAAGTGTGTTATTTTTAATAAAATAAGGTGAAATGGGTGAGTGTTCCGCTAAGAATTGTTCTAATCATTCGAGGAATAAACATAGAATGTTTGGGTACCTTCGTATACAGCTACCATGCACAGTGCAAGTTTGTTTTGATTATTTGCATTATAATTTTACATTAATCGGAAACTAAGTTACGGTTGCAAATTGTATTTATTGGCGACATCTTAAAAGTTGCGCCAATGTTTACAATAGTCGGATAATCGCGGATTTTTGATTATTTTTATGCCAAAATAGCGATCATTGCGCCAATGCGTAAAACCTTTATCGCCAAGGTAAATGAAACCGGAAGTGTGCAGGAAAATGGTGGCTTATGCGTCGGCCTATAATTCTAGGGATTATAGGGGAGGTTGAAAACCTTTCCGCACGAATTTAAAAACATGAAAATGCTGCAAAACTTGTTATGATTTAATATGGAAACAACCACATATATAATCAAAATGACATGAATATTAATTCTGATTATTGAAATTAATTTATCCGCAAGAATATAATCTTCGTACATGATTGAAATTAACCAGCTGTATTCATTCGGGTAGCCAGAAAATGATTGATTAGAGACTACCCTGTCGCTAATGCTCATGTTTGCATGTTGTAGTAAACAATTAATTGCTTTCTTTTTTTAAAAAAATGTTTTTTTTTCTGAATTGAGGGTTTCTGATTCCCTGCCGTTATTATACTTTTAAAATTTTTTTAACAAATGTACTTTTCTGTACACATCACAGATTTTTGAAAAATTGTTTACAGTTACGCCTTTCCTTGGAAAATACTGCGATTTTCCTGTGACAAAATCTCCCTTTCTATTCTCTTCCCATGAAACAGTGGTTCCCAACCCTTCTCAAGCCGCGACCCACTTTTATAGTAACCAAGTAATCCGCGACACCCCCTTTTTATAGTAACCAAAAGATCCGCGATCTCCCCTTTGTTTGCCGCCGCCACATTTGCATAATAAAAGCATTTTTAACAGAGTAAAGAAAACACATTAAATACAAAATTATATTAATTATACATATGTTACATTATGTATATTATATTAATTATATGTAATATATTAATTGTATATATTATAGATATAAAGTTATTATTAAATATATTATAGATGCAAAATTAACAACCATTAGTGGGATTTCGTAATATGTGTAGCCATGTTGAAATATAAAAGCGTTGGAAACATTTGGTATGAAATTCCTTATAAAAATAATTGCAACTAAAAATAGTTTCGGCGACCCTCCAGAAACCTGTTCACGACCCCCAGGTTTGGAATTAATGCCATAAAGGATAGTTATATAAGGTAAGTGCTATGACTTAGGATTAGAATTATTAGCTAGTGTTAGAAAACACGTCTGAGGTAGACGGCAAACGACCATCAACGGACTTTTATTATAAAATTAGAAAACAATCACACCTATTGTTGGTGTTGCCATTAACAGAAAGTGAAAATAATAAAACAATGAAATAAGTACCGTTGCCATACAAATTATAAATAAAACGTCAGGTAAAGTAATAACGCAAAGGAACAATTAGCATTATATATACAGATCACAATGCAAAATTACTACAATAGAGTTATCTACGGATAATATTGAATATCACTGATTAATAACAAATAAAAATTAATGTGTTAATTCACTAATATATTCTCGTAACTAAATTCTTAACTTGACTTTTTTTTTTAAAAAAACGTATTCACCAAACAACCCCGTTTTTATTCCGTTTAGGGACGGCAACTTTCAGAAAACACGGGGACCCCTAAATGAAATGATAATCAGTGTGCTGTCTCGGTCAAACCAGAGACGAGGGGTGAAACGTAATCCAAAAAAAGTTAAAATCCAAACAAGTTAGCTGTATAACTAACTGCGGACTGGACCAGGAGAAATACAGAGCAAAATCTCCGAGACTAATTACATCGTAAAAGTGCCAGGGGAAAAACGAAAATTTGCAGATATATCATGTAAATATGTTGAGACCATACTATAAACGTCCTGAAACAATAAATTATTTAATCTGCGAAAGAGAAAGCTAAGAACAAATAGATCACGATCTAGATTTCTTATTCATAGGTAATAATCCAAAAATTTACGATTTTTCTGAAATAATGTTAAAAGACCATTTGGCTGAACGTTTAGAGCCCAGACAAGTAGAGCAGTTGCAAACCTTATTGAGACGGTGTACGCCAATGTTTTCAAATGATCCAGGATTGACAAAATTAGTTGTTCATGATATTGGCCTTATTTGTAACAAACCGATACTATCAAAGCCGTATAAATCGTCTCAAAGGCAAAGAGAAATTTTAAAAGTGAAATTCAGCGGATGTTAGAATCACATGTTAATGAGATATGGGAGTCAGACTACACTTCACCCATGATCCCCGTGGAGGCTCCGAACAAGGACCCCAGACCATGCATCGAATACCACCAGTTGACCTAAATCACTAGTACTCAGTTTTTTCCGTTACAAAACATAGAAGAACGTGTAGAAACGGTATCATCTGCAAAATTACAACCCTTTTGGACTTGGAAAATGGGTGTTGGCAGATCCAGTTATGTTCATAGGCGCAAAGATTGGCAGAATTTGGAACTCCTTTTGGAACATATAGGCCATTAAGGATGTCTTTTGGATTAAAAAATGCCACATATTTCTTCAGTAAGCTCATGGCAGAGATCTTACAAGAATGTGAAAGCTTCGCCGTGTCCTATTTGGACGATATAGCCATCTTCTTGTGCTCCTGGGAACAACATATGAAACACCTGGACGCCGTGATGTCGAAGTTACTGAAGGCTTGACTTACCCTAAAACCAAAGAAATGTAGCTTTGATCAAGATAGAGAGTACAATACCTAGGTCACATTGTAGAAAATGGGATACGAAAACCGTCGGAGGCGAAAATACTAGCGATAACGAATTTTCCAACCCCATAAACCAAAACTAAAGTTCGAGCTTTTCTAGGTTTAACCGGATACTACAGCAGATACATTCCAATGTTTTCTGCTATTGCAGTACCACTGACGGACGCTTTAAAAGGGAAATCCCGAAAAGGGGACAATTATATGGACTGCAGAGTGCGAAAAGGCCTTCAATAACCTAAAAGAAAGACTTATTTAAACAGCCGGTGTTGTTTGCTCCGAATTTCAAACGGGAATTCATCGTACAAACTGATGCTTCAGATGAGAGAATGGGGGTGATGTTAACACGAGAAGATGAGAACGGAGCAGAACACCCGGTCCTATACCTAAGTAAGAAGTTCTCAAATGTAGAGAAAAAATATAGCACAACAGAAAAGGAATGTGCTAGCATTACTTTTGCTATCAAAAGACTCCATTACTACCTTAACGGACAAAAGTTTACAATAGTAACGGACCACAAACCCTAGTGTGGCTGAAACACAATGCAGGTTCTAATCCAAGACTGATGCGATGGGCATGAGCACTTCAACCATATAATTTCGAAGTCATTCATAGATCGGGCAAGTTGAACCAAATGCTGATTCTCTAAGTAGATCCGTTAACGATAATGGATAAAATAATAACTAATCGATTTAGAGTTTTTATGTGTCAAAATTATCTGGATTATTACATTGATGTCATAAATTATTACCGTAATATTACAATAATTATTATTTGTAATATTGTGTTAAATTTATTTTTGTATTGATTAATATTTTCTTACCATAAAGGAATCGAAATGAAACTAATTTTGAATATGTATATTGTGGGTGGCTATGTTTAATTTTTGTGATAATATATACGCTTGTTAATTTTTTTTGTGCGTGACTGAACTAGTTAGATATTTTAAAAATTTTGAATCACTGGCCTCGGTGTAATGTCTTGATATCTCTTGGTAAATATTGTATAATATATACTCAAGCCTGAAACCATGAAATCTGGACTTTTTTCATGTTTCTCAAAGAAAAGTCCACTGGAAGAGAGGAGGAGCTGTGACGTCGCTGATTTCGATGCGTAGAACTGAAGTTGCCATCTAGTACATTGCTATTATAAACTCCACAATACGTGATGAATTCAATCGTTATAACTTATTTTTTATTATGTAACGACAATTGATATTTCCAGACTCGTGCTTCAAAAAGTTGAACGTGAATGGAAAACTATAAAATAGTTAATTTAGTTCGTCGGGAGTTATTCGACTCTCTCGGTTGTTCAATGTTTGAATTGACAGAAGTGTCAATTCAAACATCGAACAACCGATGTTCGATGTTTGAATTGACAGAAGTGTGAATTGTTTTTGGAAGTTGCAGCTAACTCCTTGATGGCTCAGGCATTGTTGTACTCCCAAATATCGAGCGAGAACGAGTAATGTGTAACCCAGTAATAATTTTGTAAATTTGTAAATAAGCTTTGTTTGAATTTGTAAGCTGTGACATCGTTTCGATGTCTTGACCACTACGCTACCCGCAGTCCGTCAAAAGGAGAAGCCTACGACATTGCAAAAACTTTGAAAATACTATTCAGATCATACGCATCAAATTTTTTACTTCGGTTGGATAAATTATATTATTAGTAAAATATTAATGAAAAAAAAAAGGATATTGAAATCATGAAGGTGACATTTCAAAAATAGTAAATTGAACAATTCAATCGTTTCGGCGAAATCAACTTATTTTTCGAAACGACTTTTCCATTCCTGGTAAATACTAAGTCATAATAAGAGACATAAATATGAGTAAATGGGAGGGAGCAATGTGCAGCGAGAGAGTGGGGGGCTATTTATTTTATTGCAAAAACTACTTAATAGATGGTTTTTTGAACATATTTTTCTCAGATCGGTAGCTAGACGTTGCCGACATTCTCTGAGCTAATGGCTAGACATACCCACACATATATATAACGCACCCAAAATCACTCTAGGCGTAAATGGATTTTTGCCGGCCGGCCGGCATCGACTATCAATAATTACGAGCGATGCGATTAATCGATGCTGAACTTGGTATTGTTTTCGCGTTCGGCATGCTGTTCATATCGATTAAAAACGTCGTTGCCATCGATTTGAAATAATCGATTGTAAGGAACTGTTTTTCGTGATGAATCGGGCGGGAGAAACGGGCTATTTTTCAGGCTTAAGTCGTCGTCGTCGTCGACGGATATTCCTCACTTTTTTCTCTTCGTAATATAAGCTAATGTTCCCATATCTGGCTCTCCTCCTGAGATATTTCTGGGCTGAAGTTTTAAAAATCAATTTTTATTGCATCTTAGAATCTAAATCCCTGTAAACGGCAGAGAAAACAAAGAGAGAAACTTAAGAGAGCGAAAAAAAAGTATGGTATAAACAATGGACCTTTTAAAAATGATGTCGAGGGAATTGTGTCAGAACTTACGATTTCTTTTCTGTAAACTAAGTTACACTTTTCCATTGTTTACAAAAGCAAAGTCCGTTATTGTATAGTAATTAAAGGGCATCGTCCAATATCCTTCCATGGACTTCAGGAAAGAACATTCTCAAGTTCTGGTCTTAATAGCTTTTCTCGTCTTCTGAACGTTTTATGATTAAAAAACGTCTCTTTTAGCGATAATGTCTTCTGATAATTACTTTACTAAATCTCATAATTCGTAGTCGTTTAAATTTTAAATTTTAAAGTTTTTAAATTATCGAATTTTTAATGCGTATAAATTGGATAACGGCCACTAAAAAGCCACTAAAGAAAGAAGATCAACTATGAATTTAAAAAAGAAATAACACGAGAATAAAACAGTTTACATTAATCTATATGGATATAAAAGCACATGCTTCTATAGGAGGTATATATACACATTGTTGTCAGTGTTAATTTCACGCCTTTTATGAAGTTTTCGAAGAAATTAACTCGTGCAATGAACATACATGGAACTTTTATCAATTCGTAAAACATTTTAGGTATTTTTCAAAGAATGTATAAAAAAATGCATCTTTATAACAGGGTGATATTTTGAGCTAAGACCCTGACTTAAATTGGGAGGAAGTCCACCGTAAACTCAGGCACTTCATTTTTGGCGATTATTTAAATATTAGCCAGAACCCCTAAATAGACACTTTCATGAAAAAGTAATGAATTTGTGATTAAAGGCATGAACTTTGTTGTCTAGAAAAATGGACATAAACAATTGATATGATTTATCGATTCTTTTGCAGCCATTCGATTTTTTAATCGATTTATCATAATATTAGGGCTCCTGCACTTTTTTTTTTGTTAGAAATTGAGCATTGGCCAAGACTGCAAACTGAAAATAATGGCCAGTTTTTTTAAGAGTTCGAATTCTTTTTCTACTCTTATAACCTTAAGTTGGCCAATTTATTTGGTAAAAAACGGGTAATTTTTATTGCAACTTTAGGAAAAAAATAATTACTTTGATACCCGTAACAATCTCAGAAATAAACTCAATTAACGGTCAAGGTATGATTTTGAAGAAATGAAAAATCTCACCACTTGAAAGTGAAGTATTTCAGACTAAGAATATGGGGGAGGGGGCTTTTCTTCAATAAAATGAGCCGCTGTTTCCATTTTTTTTTTCATTAGTCAGTTTACAAATATACTGTATATAGTATACATACTATATTACGTTTAAATATGAAGGCATATATTGCCCAAGTTGTAAAAACCCTAACTCCTAACCTCATGCTCATACTTTAAAATTAAATCAGCATAAAAATCATTATACTTTTTCTATCGAGGAGATTTCTGTGGAATTTTAATATTTATTATAATTAAAAAAATGTTAGCAATAAATATTGTATATGAAATCGCAGCAAAGTTCCCTGGTTTATGTGCAAATATTTGTTGAAGAGAAAGGCTCAAGAACAAAAATACACTGATGTCATTTATAAACGGCCCCCGAACAAATGCTACCACTGATTTTAAAGAATCCATAAAACTATAGTAAGGGATATATTATGACGAAATGATGATGAAAGGTGGGTGAAGAACTTATAGCTTATATATATATATATATAAAAGTTTTCCTCGCCCATTCTTGGCGGAAACAGGCTTTGGGACGGGCAGAGCGCCATGTTCCCAAGCCTCTTTTTACATCACTTCTTAATGTGCCATGTCTAGAAACTTCCTGACAATGTGACACGTGTTTAGGATTGTGGCTTTTTGTATTTCAATGTAGGTGTTTGGGTCAATGTTGAGTATCTCCAAATTCGTCGCAAGCGTTTTTGGTACTATCCCTGTTGCTGAGATGACTAACGGGATGATGAGGATCTTTTCCATACCCCATATATCTCGTACTTCATGTCTGAGATCTTGGTACTTGGTGATTTTCGTTGTGTAGGTTGTCTGTATGTTATTGGTGTTGGGTACTGCTATGTCGATTAAGTACGTGGTCTTATTCGATTTATCGACGAGGGTTATGTCAGGACGGTTATGTGGGACTGTCTTGTCTGTTATGATTGCTCTATCCCAGTAAAGCTTGTGTGTTTCGTTCTCATGCACGGTCTCTGGCTCATATTTGTAGTACGGGCATTTTTCTGTCAGAAAGCCAGCATTCGCTGCCAATTTCTGGTGGACTATTTTCGCTACTTGATCGTGTCTATGTTTGTAGTCTGACTGCGCAAGGATCTTGCATCCTGCCATCACGTGTTGGATTGTCTCCGATGCCGCATGACAGTGTCTGCATTTGTCGCTTTCTATGTCTTTTCTCTGGATGAATTTCTGATTGTTCCTTGTTGCGATCACTTGGTCTTGGATGGCTAGCATGAATCCTTCTGTCTCTGGCTGGAGAGTGCCTTTGGCCAGCCAAGAATTTGATGCCTTTTTGTCAACGTGTGGTTGTTGCAGGTCATTGTAGTGCCTGCCATGTAATGGTTTTCCGGCCCAAGTTCTCAGTTTCTGTTCGTTGGCTGTTTCGAGGACACGCTCTTCGGTACTACACAGGTTTAGTGGCGTGTAATTTGCATCTGCTTGTATTATGGCTTGGATGAGTGGCGATCGGGGACTCTTCAACTGGAAGTATTGCCTCATGCTCTGGATCTGCTTGTCATGTAAGTCTTTGAGGTCCGCTTGTCCGCGTCCTCCTTCTTCCCGGGGTAGTGTTTGCCGTTCAATTGCCGTTGCAGGGTGTAGTTGTCCGGCTCTTCTCTGGATGGTTCTCATTTTCCGCTGGAGTTGTTCTAGTTCAGTGTTGGACCATTTGATGATCCCGAAGGAGTAGGTGAGCACTGGTACCGCATATGCGTTAATTGCTTGCGTGGTGTTCTTCCCGCTCAGTTTCGTCTTCACAATGCTTCTAAGTCTTTCTTGGAATGCTTGCGTGAGCTGGACCTTGACTTTCTTGTGCTCCTGCTGCCGTTTTTGCATTATCCCTAGGTATTTGTAGGTTTCGCCCTCGTCCAAGGTCTTCAGTAGTCTCCC
>QLNU02003225.1:58394345-58424401 GCA_006491805.2 Dysdera silvatica | reverse complement strand
TGTATCCGTATTTACTTGCGTTCAGCATCCTTGACAAGGGGTTTAACGCCAAGCAGAACCACTGGGGGCTTAGTGCGTCTCCTTGAAAGATTCCGCGGCGGATGGGGATCTCGGCCGTTTCTATTTTACTGTCTGGCGTGTTTAGCTGTAACCGGGTTCTCCATTGTTTCATGCTGCTCTGTAGGAATCGGATGATTGAGGGATGCACTTTGTATATGCTGAGTATTTCAAGGAGCCACGAGTGCGGAACAGAGTCGAAAGCCTTCTTGTAGTCTATGTATGCGGTGTTGAGTTTTCGCTTTTGTTTTCTTTCGTTGTATATATATATATAATGTAGTATAGCAATGAACTAGTATTTGTTTATAAAAGTGTGAATAAGATGGAAATTTGCAAAATGGAGTACGTTTTCCCCAGTATAAGGAGTCGTTCAAGTATATTACGTAAGCACATATTTGGCCATTTTATACTCCCCCTCCCCCTTGTAAGAAAAAATAAGCAAATGCCTGACCCCTCTCATGCTTATGTAAGATTTCAGTTCTCTAATTGTTTGGTACAAATTTTTTAAATAAAAATGCAATGTGTGATGCAAATTATAGTACTTATTTTCGTTTCTATTGTAATATTGAGTATTTACTTGTTATAATATTAAACGCTTATTTATAAATAGAGAGTAATCACAATAAATTATCGCGTTTAAAAAAAGTTTTAACACGCTATTAATTGCTATTTTTTTGGCACAAGAAAGTATTTTGTTACATTTTTATTGTTAATGTTTCTTACGTTGTAAGCAAATAGTGTAATATATAAGAAATTGATTTGGTAAAATACATTTATGATAATTAAAAATATTAGGAGGCCATGGGGAGCCTAGAGGGGCTCCCAAGCAAAAAAAAGTTGAGAACCACTCATCTAAATAATTAAATATTTAACTGTGATTACGTGTATTTTATATCTTCTACTTGCAGCGTGTCATGCATCAAAGTATTGCAGTTCTGTTAGGGCAGTTGTCAATTTGTGATTATGTGTTAGTACTATTATTTTTTGTGTCTTACGTAAGCATGATGCATACTTCTCCCTCCCCGTTGTCGGCAAAAATAAGATAATTCCAAAGATGCTTACGTAATACTTGAACGGTCATTAAACGAAAGGAAATGAACAGTTAAATGAATGTGTACCGCCGTTTAAATACGACTTAAGACACAGATCAATTCAGGCACTCCTCGTTGAATAGAAAATTATAAGACAAACTGAAACTGTGTCAATCGATCTCATTAATCGATAGGAAACCTTACGATTATTCAGAAATTTTTAAAGTGTTCCGACGAAACATTAAACTCTCCCTTACCATCAGTTGCGAACGTACAAAGAAACTAAAATAGTAATAAAACCAATAGCTAGTTAATATAATGATCAGGGCCTGGTCACTGCAAGGGTGTCCAAATCCCGGTTTTTGGACCTCGCAGTTTTAGGGGCCCCCCCAAGAAAAGCCATGTATTATTTTATTTTTATATATAATTTTTTTACTTTCAGTGAATCTTTCCCCCCACAAAAAAATTGTAATGCAGTAGCATTGTGCATTTGTCATTATAATGTCACCTCCCAATAAGGGACATCCACTGGACAATACATTTTGTCCCTTAAATAGAGGTGTCTCTTCTTCGGAGGTACATGCGCTGACGATATATACACATACTACGGATCAGAGTAATCATCCCTTATTTGGAGGAATCCCTTACAATAGGTAACACTAGATTTACCTATCCAACTTACGATGGGACCAATTCTGCAATGTAACCCCCAAATGGGCTCAGCTCTCTACTGAGGGCATTTCCAAATTTTCGTGAGGACAGGGGCCCCAAGTATGTGTCTCGCCTAGGGCCCCGCAAAGGCATGATCGTGCCCCGATAATGCGTTTTAAAACAGCGGAAATTTTGAGATTTAAAGTTTCATTCTGTTGGAAGAATCTACGAAGTATGGTTTGTGTGTGTACAGTGCTTGCCGTCTTCTACTTTTGTTATATTTGGTGTAACATATAATACCAAATGTTTTACTTCATAGAGTTATAGTTGGCAGTAAAAAGCAAATTTGCACTTTTTTATTCAAGTTCCCAAAGAATTAGTAGGACCTAGGACCATTAATGTAAGTAGAAAGTTCATAACGGAAATTACAGGCTTGTAAGAGGGGGTTCTAGAGCTAAAACGATACATATATATTCATATGTGTCTAATCTATACAAAATTGCATCGCAATGGGCGTCATAATTCCCACCAATCCCCTGCGTACGCCAGTGCCTAAGACGTGTTCTAATCTAACATTAATACCTAATCTAACATTGTAATCTAATCTAACAGCAGTAGTTTTTATTCAAAGTTTATGTGCAAGTACTGTTTTGTATTTTGTTTTTATTGAATAAATGATAATGGGAAAATTGGCCGCAGCAGACGGCTCTATACGCGGTTATCTGTCTGTTATGTAAAATGGTGTTAATGCCATCATGGCTTTTTGCGTAAAGTGGATGGAGTCCACTAACAAGAAGTCGCCGAAGTACTGCAAAACCGTTCTATCTGATTTTCGATAGGGCAACAAGAAAGTCTTGTGGGTTATATTCGTGACGCAAGGATGGAATTGCTCAAAAACCCAGAACAGAGCACGCGAAACAAAACTCTACACAATTGTAGAAATGGAAAAAACTGAGGCAGAACATGTCGTTGGAGAAAAGCACTGAGACCAAACGAGTCGTTCCCACCAAGAAAGCGTCCAGTCAGAGTTGTAGCCAAGCAGGGACCAGCAGAGGCGTGATCCCAGTTGCACATCATCTTGACTACAGGTCTGCGTCCAGTAGAAACAGCAGAAGGCACTGGAGATGGTTTCATCTTAATGAAACTTGAGGAATTTCTACAAATCGGTAGGCGTAAAAAATTAGAGGCTTATGTATTTCGCCATCAAGCAGTCACATACGTGTACAATCGCAGGTGGACACACACATTTCTTTCAAGTGAATTGTGGGACAGTTTGATGAGCACTGAAGCATCATGGGTAGCTTTTCGAAGAAGTGATATGATTAATCACTAGTCATGATGCGTACGTGTTATTTAATGAGTGGTGGACTGAAGACGTATAGAAGTAAAATTTGTGCTTTATCCAATCACTCACAGAAGATATAAAATATGGAAAGTGACGTTCATAAACGCCATAAATCAAATAACAACTGAAATTCATGAACATTGTAACCGTGAAATGTACAAACTTTTCGTGCATCTCGCAAGACAATACAAACTCTTTAGGCAGATGACCTGAAAAATAATTGGTTTGACACACACACACACACATACACACGGGCCCAACAGGTCCTGGGTCTAGGACCCCAACCCAAATAGGAGCTCAGAATTTTGGAAGTTTGCTTAGTATGTTCATGTTTCTTATTGCAAGAATTTGAAATTGATAAGCTTGTGTAAAAAGGACCCAAAAAATGATCAAGTCCTGAGCCCCCGAATGTGTTAAGACGGTGTTGGCTGCATGACAATTTCACGACAATACGGGCAATATCATAGATGGAAAATGATAAAACACAACAACTTTTTCTTACGAATTCCTCTATCCCAGTCGCACTCAAATGGCCACCAATGGTTCTTTATTTTATCTTTCCGAGTTCTTTAAAGGGTTGCAGTTAATCTTAGATTCTTTTCGGGTTGCTACATTATTTGAATAATTCTGAGGTCTGTAGAGAAAGGGAGTCGCCAAATCGCGGCAACATCTAATCAGAACACAAATATCAAAGGAGGTAAAATCTTGGGTAAAATAATAAAAACAAAGTCGATGTCGTAAACACTGGATGTTTTAGTAGAGTATGTAATTGCAGTTTGTTTTACATCTAATGAACGCATTAATAATAATAATAATAATGCTTTGTAGCTTATTATATTTTATACATCAGGAGACTATACAAACGATTTGCTTGGGAAATGGAAAGACAGCAGTAGCGATGCTAGTAACGGGACTCTCTTTCCGGTAAAAAAAGCAAGGGATTTCTCGTATTCAACAAGAAACAATAAAGATATTGATTCGCGCGTACAAATCCGCATTGTTATTAAGAGATTCGGATTCGCTGGAATATTACTTTAACCCTTTAACTCCTTACGGGACATATATGTCCCACTAAGATTTTTAAAATTCCTACTGGGAAGAAAAATATATAGAAGAAATATTTATTCCTACTGGAGAAAAAATTTAGAAAAGATTAAAAAAATAAAAAAAATTTAAATTCGTAGTCAAGGGGTTAATAGAGTTTACGAACACAGTCTTGACTCGAAAACGTTACAGGTGAAGGCTGAAGATTGATCCAGATGGTGGCGCCTTTGTGAGCCGAAGAAAAAATGGTGGAAAGATATATTCGTGCTAGGAAAATAGCAACTAAGGATAACATCCTCATTATTACAGATGAGGAAAACTCCCAAATGACAAATAGAGAGAGATCCATAATCCTGTAAACTAGTTTAAAAATTTTAAACAAGTTAAAAAGATCACGCTTCAAAAAAATCTTCATTTTAAACAAACTGAAGATCACGCTTCAAAAAAGTAATAGTAAAATCGTTCTCTTTTATTCGGACGCCTCGGTTATCCAGTGGTTATAGTCGTCGCCTCTTTACAATGGATCTGGGTTCGATGCCGGCTAAGCTTGACTGGTATGTAAATGTATTGTAGTTTAGTAGAAACGTTTAGCCGTCATTTGTAGGTGGATCCTTTACTAGATGTTGATAGATCTATGCCGAATATTTTCCTTTATTCTTTGTGAAAAGCTTCTGCAAGCGATGCTTGTAACAGTACTACCGGTTTAGTTGTGAAGTGCACCGAGGGTGCCTAGCCTCTGCCGAGAGTCTGAGAGTCTCCGTCACAACATCTCCACAGTGGATGTTAAATACTTTAATCTCATTTACAAATCACGCACAAAAAGGGAGACCGGACTGACGTCATCCCGTCTCCGACGCCCCCTTACGGCAACAGTAACGACCCAGTTGGTTTTGATTCTAACTTCACAACTAAACCGGTATCTCCGGGCCGTTACATGCTATAAAGAAAAATCTTGCCAAACCAGTGCCGTGTTAAAGGGTGGCTAACGGGGCCCTAATTTGGAAAAGAGTCTGTGTGTACGTTTGACATATTATATTTAAATATATAGTAAACACACACGCAAATGCGTTGACAGGTGTGCGCCGAACGAAATCCTTGACGGTGCTCTCACCCATATCCTCTACGTGCATGTCATATTTTTAACACATGCAGTCCGCGAAATAAATATAGATTCACATAAATTTTCTAATTTTTTGTTCGAAATAAGTAAATATATTGTCCATATCCGATTTATATTGAAGCTTCGTTTAAGAAGACGTCATTTTACAAATTAATTACGGTAAATAATTCATGATAGTAGATTAGACAGACGATTGAACGAATAAGTGGTGCGAAATAATTATAGACTCACCTTGAAAATCGCGTCATAAAAGGAATGCTTCTTAAAAGTCAATATTTGCTATTTATTGCTTCCTTTTCACTCAATCACACCGATGAGTTGCCGTGGCATCGATGAGACTAATTTTTGAAGAGTATGGATGTTGATTTCCGATCAAACAACGTGAATGGCACCCTTGAAATTTCCGATTGTAAAGATTTTCCGACCATTTGCATACATTTGGCGAGCCAGGATACCCCATAGGTTTTCAATCGAATTCATATCTGAAATAATCGAAAGCCACTCAAAAATCTCAATTTCCTTCTAAGTAAATCACCTTTTGGTGAGGGTCGATGTGTGTGTTGATGAATTGCCCTTTTGGTACATGAAATGAATTCCTATTAAATCCTCAGCATTCTCAACCACTGAGATTCTAAGTATGTCGCTATAGTCCAGAGATTCCATATGAGGGGTTGACACGCCAGCGAAAATTTCACCGCATAAAAAAAACTCCCCAAATCATGATAGATCCACTACCGAAGTTTCGGCTCATTCGAATTTCTGGATATTTTCTCAAGTCATGCCATTCTCAAGCCATTGGAATCCATCAGGGCCATCAAGATTAAATTTCTTTTCATTACTGAAAAGAATTTTTTTCCAATTTTGGGACATTACTTGTTTTGTAGCTCAGTTCCATCTTGTTTCTTTCTTCACTTTGGTCAATGATGGCTTGCTCTGTATTTTAGAAAACTGTAAAGATCAGAAGAAGAAGAAATCCGCTGCACTCGACGAGTTTCAACTGAAGACGATAATTCTGTTTTGATTTTTGATGCAAACATTTATTTTGAAGATGCATATCGAATAATAACAACGCTTGTTTCGTTCACTCATTGTTGGTTTTTGACCGCTTCTCTTCTTTGTGTTGTAATTATTACCTAATTTTACAAACTGTTTGACCATATTCGATAACCAATTGCTATTATTATTGCAATTTGGTAATTTTACAACAAATAAGTTTTAAAATGAAACTTTTGTGGCGTTCTGTTACGAGAAAGTTTAACAAAACTTGTGTCATGGAGTACTGTTGTCGCGCCAAATTAATGTGAATGGAAGTGTTTGCAAATAGCTTAAATTGCTTAATGTTCTTCTATCATATAGCAACAGTTTGTGTGATGTCATGAGACTTCGAACTTGCATCTAATGTTAGAGCAGTCAGTTTTCAGTTCTGCTGGCCAGTAAGTGAATTTTGTTTCGTTAACGAATTAGTTTACCGTTCGTTGTATCGTTTTCTTTCTCCGACCTATAGCGGTTATAATCGAATACCTAATGTGAACTTTATTTTGTCACATATAATATCAGAGGTATGGTGTTAGCGATAGTTACTGGCAAAAAAAAAAAGCATATGTGCTTTATTTTCAAACTAAAAATTTAAATGTGTTTTTATAATTCTGTTAAATAAATTATTTCTTGTTATTATTACGAACTTCTTGATGAATCGTTTATTTCCTACGAGGTCATACTACTACACCGTATCTATTTTTATCATTTCTCACACCTTAACTTAATCCCTGCGCCAATTATATATCTTATTCTTGCTCCCTATCTCATCCTTGCGCCCTATCTATCCTTGCGCTCTATCTCATCCTCGTGCTCTATTTCATCCACGTGCTCTATCTTATCCTTGCGCCATATCTTATCCTTGCGCCATATCTTATCCTTGCGCCATATCTTATCCTTGCATCATACGTCGAACAACGTAATCTGATATATGCCGCAGTATTATAACACGGAACAAGTCGAAGTAAATGCTTTCTTTGGTAGTTAATACTACTTACTTACAACAAAAATTTGGTATCGTGCTTCGATACTTTCATTTCAAGTTTGTATGAGTTATTAATGTTTCGTGTTTTTTCCAAATATTTTCTGTTTTAGAACGCCATATTTTGCCTGTCGATAAATTCGGGAACTTTAGTTTAGGAATCCTTTTTCCATCTCTTGAATAGTACATGCGTATTTTGGTTACATGCGTATTTTGGTTATATCACCTCGCTTATTAGTTTGGGTTACAGAGAGCTCTAAACAATGAAGACTAATTATAACCACCTTGTATATACAGACACACAATTTCACAGAGTTCAACACTACAGATTCACAAATTCACCTCGTCAGATTGACGTCAGTGGAAGATAGGCTTATGGGAGAATTCTGCAAATGCACTAGAACTTGGGCGAAAGTGAATTTGGATAAAACAGCGCTATTTGGTGAATTTAAGGCGCAATAACAGCAGAAGGTCATGCTACGTTAGAGGCGGATACAGGGAGGTTTTTTGGGGGGGAGGGGAGAGGATGTAAAATACAGGGTCCGCTTATAACGAGCCCCCATTTAACGAGTTTCTGAATAAGCGAGGAAAATACAGATTTTGTTTTCCACCTCAATCCAATTTAATCGCTTAAGCGAACAGGCCTTTTTGGACCCCGAATTTAACGAGCAATTTAAAAAATAAAATAAGCAATCAAACTTTTTGTAAAAATTCCTTCGTTATATGAAGGTGGTCGTTATAAAAGGCGCTCGTTATAACCGATTTTCACCGCATTTTTATGGATATGGGAGGGGAAATATCCCTAATCGTCCCCCCCCCGGTAGATCTGCCACTACGCCAAGCAGGAATTTAGAGTTTACGAAGAAGTCAAACCTCAGCCGCTAAAGGAAAGAAACGCCAAACTACGATGGGAAGAAAAACGGTAAGCATTCTTCAATACCATTTGGAGTAAAACCCGGGTTAATTGTACGACAGACGAATGCGCGTTACCACCACATCACTGTATAGCCGTGGCCTGAATTTTCCCCAGGTATTCCTTAAAGGCTAGAGAATCAACACTCGGACAACAAGGTGCGATTGGTCGTTAAGATTTTTTCTACACTGTTAACGGTCGAAGCTTCATTAACTGCCCGCTAGGTGGACGCATTACCACCGCACTGCCGTAGGACAAGAAAGCAGTTTTGTCTTAAAAAAATGGATTCTTTTTTGTGTTTAAACGAACCAGTTCTTAATCAGATTCTTTCACCAGTTCCCTTCTATCAAATGTCTAACGAAAGGAAAATTACAAAATTGGAGAAAAAAAACGCGAAGAAGTAGCATGTTCTGATGTATTTGATAAATCTAGTTAATAATACTAAATATTTAAGCAGAATGATATATTTATCATTAATGAATAAATGAGTTAACACATAATTTGTGCATTGAAAACTTACAGAGCCGGGTTGTCCAAAATATGACCAACTGGCCACGATCCAACCCCAAAACAACCGTTTTACTTCGACCCCTCCGAGAGTGTTCAGAATAAAAAAAATTTGAAAATAAAATTTTTTTATATTTATTTTCAGAAATTAAGAAAACCTCAGAAACAACATGGGTCACCACTTTCCATATCGAGATCTGTGAAAAAGTTTAAGTGTCCGCTTCTCAAAAAGGTTGGGCAACCCTTTTTATAGAGATTCATAAAAATTTATAATTTCCCTTCTTTCTACTATATAACAGATGGAGATACAAATCTGTGTATAAAAAGCACATTGTGCATAGAAGATTTACCGCAGAAATCTATTTTGAACACATCCTTAACGTCACATGACAATTTCAATTACCATGTATAATTTTATACAAAACAAAACATTTAAAACAAAATTCTACAATAATTCATTTTGAGAAGAAATATTTCCCGGGGCCACAGATCCTTCTAGCCCCATCTTGGCTGCGGCCCTGAAGGCAATCTTAACACACTGTGGCACTACAACTTAAAAATAAAAGAAATATTATTTTCATGTGAACTATATAAAAAGTATACTTCAACGCTTACAACATAGTGTAGGCTTTGTATTATAGTTTCTACTGTGGGCGTCAATCGTGTTCGCCCTTGATTTTAAATCACAGACGTTTACCTACTCACAATATTTAATCGTATTCGTCTCTGAATTTGTATCACAGCCGTTTGCCTACTCACAATATTTAATTTGCATTCGCCCCTGAATTTGAATCACAGGCGTTTGTCTACTCACAATATTTAATCGTATTCGCCCCTGAATTTGAATCACAGACGTTTTCCTACTCACAATATTTAATTGCGTATGCCCCTGAATTTGAATCACAGGCGTTTGCCTACTCACAATGTTTTTTAATTTTCCCGCAATTTTAATCATGTGCCTTACGTTTTAATTAGTCGTATTCTATTTATGCACAGGGCGTGCACTCGGTGGGGGGAGATGCAAAAGCTCACATGTATCTTAGAATTATTTGGTCTAGTATTATAAACATTTATAAAAATTATCGCTAATGGTATTTTGCTAAAGGATAATTTTTTTGTTGATTTTTAATATTGGACAAAATAATATTGGGTTTACATATGGCTTTCCGTCCCCCCTTCCTGTGCGCGTCACTGTCTATATGAATGCGATTCCTTCGGTAGTACAAAAAAAGAAACCTTTGATATTAAAAAAAAAATAGGTTTCTCTTAAATAAGAAATGTTAATATATAAAAATGATCCCATTTTCTTAAATAACTGAAGTGACCAGATACTTTATGTTAAAATGCGGACGTGAAAAAAAAATCGTAAGGACACCATTTCATAAGTTATTTAATTGTTCATCATTAAAATACCTTAGACCTACTTCTTTTTATACGTTTATTGATAAAAAAACCAAAAAACATTTATTTGGTAAATTAGTTTAAAAAAAAAGCACTCTTTGTTTAATAAGAAAATTAATAAATGAAAAATAAGTTTCAATATAAAAAATCACTATGTACACCCATATCGAAAATAAATAATTATAATTATAATAATAACCATGAAGTTGAGAAAAAAGCCCCCAACTACTTTTTTCTTGCGCAACTGCGAAAATGCTAAAACGGTTACATGTTCAATCCGGGACAATTTTCAATATGGGACAAACAGCTGAAATCCCGGACAAGCCCGCACAATCCGGGACACTGGATCACTTTATATATAACGGAAATAAAAGCTAATTTTTGATGTTTATGTCTGTGTCGTCTATATTTTTGGTGCGATCTTTAAAGAGGAATTGAAAACGCGAATTACAGCACAAATAGGAACAATATTTCACAGTCTCATTTTCACCCCTTCGAAAGCCGTTATTAATATAAAAAAAATTCCCTATTCGTATTTCTTACCATTCAACGCGCGCCCTGGCGGCGCCCCGCCCCGCCCTCCTTTCTCATATCATGTGACTGACAGATGGGTGGGCAGCCAGCCAATAGCAGGCCTCGCAGCCGGCTCTGACGTCACGTGATCAATGGTGACCGACGCAGGTGATGCTGAAATCGAAGCCGAGGTGGCGGATATAGATTATTCTACATTTTCCCTCCCCATTCCCCACGCTTCCATATTTTTTATGCCCTACCCCCACCATGCACGAAAGATATATTGTCGCGTATATCGTTCAGTTCCCCCTACCCTCTACCTCCATATTTTTCATGTAGTTTTTGCTTCTACTTTTTTCAAACATTATCTCCCCGCCCCCCTCTTCTTCTTTTTTTATTTTTTTTTAATCTCACTTGCTTCAAGAGTCAATACTGTGTTGTTGTTTTATTGTGCGTCATTTCTAGTTTCGATGTTGTTTATCCGAATTTGAAAACAGTGAAAGCGAGAGAGATAGTTGCACCATTTGTTTTATTAAATTGTAAATAACTTTCGTACTAAACTTTTATATCTAAACATTTATTAATCGATTAAAAATATTTGATCCAGGGATTAAAAGACTTTTAATAATTGAATGATTGTTAGCAATAGTCTAACTATAAGCACCAGAGTTTTATTCTAACTGGAAAAACATAACCTTAGTTATTTATTTACACACATGCTACACAAATTTTTCATTTTTACAATAATTCATACACAATATAATATATAATAATAATTAATAAATATATGTTATATCCCATGCTAAAAGACAAAACAGTCTGGAAATTGCATTAGAAAATTTTGGTTTCTAAACTTGAAAATTTGTAAACATCACTAAATTTTAAGAAAATTCGAGGTTAATTTTTTTTTTTTTTTACTTGCGGCTTTACGGCTCAAAGACTACAATGGTCATGCTGCGCCGGGACCTACTGTTTTCCGAGGAATCCGAACCTCTTATGGCCTAGGGAACCAAACCCCGGACTACAGTGAGCAGTGCGAACGAGGTTAAATTTAAAATACTATAATGTATAAATAGTTAAATCTTTTTAATGTATAATAGTTTAGTAATATATATAAATAGTTTCACTTAAGAATATTTAATTTATTAGACGCATTAAAAATACTATATTTTGTTCCCCAGAATGCATCTATTTCTTTAAAACCCAAAATAATTCAACCCTTAATGTAGTATTTTTTATATTATATTTATTTGTCAAATCAATATTGATTTGTCAAATCAATATTGAGAAAGGCCTGAGGGAAGCCCTGAAGATAAACCCATACAAAGAGCTGAAATTAAGCCCGTACAAAGTTCTTAACAAATACAGGACTCCCAAAAATTTTAAATAAAAAATTTAAAACAACTTCAGTAATTTAAAACTTTAACATGATAAAAGTTCTAGTAATAAACGCAATGCTTTAATAATACAAATTTCCTAATATGAGAAAACTGTAACACATTGCCGGTCACACTTTATTGTTCCTGACACCAGCGACGTAGGATTTCCATAATTACTGGGGCCCTGGGCATTTATTATCAGGACTGTCCTGAAGAAAATTATTGAGAGTATGCAGTGTTGTCTTAATTAAAGAGTATTGAAATTGCGGGGTTACTGGACTTGGTGACGTCATTGCGCCGCCCTGAATGGCATTTGACTGGTCGTCTATCCAAGCCCAAGGTGTCAGTTACCACTTTCATCAGTTTTTCATTCCTCTCCTGGTCGTACGCAGGATATTATTTTGAGGCTTGGTGGATTCAGGATGTTTTTCCTCATTTGTTTCCATTCAAGTTTGTAAATGACTAGGGGAAAAAAAAAAAGACTGAAGTTCGTTGAAAGTTGCCCCAAAAACCAGCAAATACAAAAGTTTCCGTGAGACCTTGAGAGTACGCGGTGCTTACCTTTTGGGGACAGCCCTGCTTCTTATACAAATTTATACATTACAGTATAAAAATGCACTTTTTAAAATTATTAGGATGGGACTCAAGTATAACTCTACACCCAGGGGCGGCTTAAGTGCCGGGCGGCTGCCCGGGTCCCATTTGGATGAGGGGGCCAAACTGAAGCCAAGTTTAAATTTTTTTAACTAATCCAATAGTAGAAAATCTGTTTAAAAAGAGACAAGTTTAGAGAAATTTTTAGAGACATCTTTAGAGAAATTCTTTCAGAGACTGTTGGCCACTTTTATAGGGTATATGGCTCACTGTGCATCTGTGAAAATCTCCTGTTTTCGCCGGAGGGGGCGCCAAAAAGCAATCTGTGTCAGGCCGCCCGGGTTCAAAATCAACCTCGAGCCTCCCCTGTCTACACCTATATCTGATACTGATGAAAGCAACTCCTCCTCTCCTTTCTCAGACTTCGCTGGTGTTCAGACTTCAGTGGTGTAAATAAAGAGTATGTTACCCTTTATTTACACTACTGGTGCGCATGGTTTTGGCACTTTTTAACCCCTCTACCCCCTCGGTCCGCCCTCGTCCGATTTCACTCAAAGCCCGCCCCCCACACCCTGTGGCAGACGTCCGACAGACGACTACCTCCCCTTCCCCAACACGTTCTTCAAAATTCCAAAAATTTTGTCCAGCATCTCAAAGTTACGTGAAAAATATTTTACTTTATATTCGTTACAATCCTTTTCAGGATGTAGGTGTGTTACACTCGCCCATGGGCAAATGTAACTGATCGACACCACTTAAGTAACAGAAAGAATTATTTTTAGGAGAAAGTGTTCCCACTCATCAGTGCCTCCAGAGTTTCAAGAAGGGAGCAAAACCACAGTAAAACCCGTGGAAATTCATGCGCCACAAGGGGGGGGACAAGTGCCCCTTGAGCCCCCCTCTCCGGGAGTCAATATCGACCACTACGCCATTAGGCATTCCGGCTGATTATTCCCAGGCGTCTGATTGGAATCCGATTAGGTCATTCGGCTCCTTTACCCTCCTATGTTTTCTCCCAAAACGATCAAAAAAAGTAGTAAAACGTAGGTGGTGTCCATTTCCAAAAGACCCTCATTTGTTCCTGAAATCGCAACGTGTGATTCAAATTCTCATGCAATTTACGTTCGAAAAAAAAAAAACAAGTGTATTTTTCATCAAATTTATAAGAAAAAAAATACAAATAGGGAATTTTTACATAACGAAAAAAAAAAAGAAAATGTGTATGTCTTTTCTCTCAAATTTATAAGAAAAAGGTAAAATGCAAACGGTCTTTACTTAATGAAGCAACCTTCCACTCCCCTTCTGTCCTGCTTTGTCCGCTTGGGGCTGACCCTTCTCCCCCTTAAAACAAAGTCGTCCTTTGTGAATGGTCCCACACCCATACTTTTTATACACTACATTGGTGTTATATCAAATTTTAGTATACAATATTAGTGTTATATCAATTTTGCTATGCAATATTAGTGTTATGTCAATTTTAGCATACAATATTAGTGTTATATCAATTTTAGTGTATTGGTGTTATGTCAATTTTAGCATACAATATTGGTGTTATATCAATTTTTGAGTATACAATATTGGTGTTATGCAATTTTAGTATACAATAGCAGTGTTATATAAATTTGGTATACAGTATTAGTGTTATATCGATATCAGTATACTATATTGTGTTATATCGATATCAGTATACTATATTGTATTATATCGATATCAGTATACTATATTAGTGTTGTATCAATTTTGGTATATAATATTAGTGTTGTATCAATTTTGGTATATAATATTAGTGTTATATCAATTTTGGTATACAATATTGGTGTTATATCAATTTTAGTATACAATATTGGTGTTATATCAATTTTAGTACACAATATTAGTGATATATCAATTTTAATATACAAAATTAGCGTTATATTAATTTTTAGTACACTACGTCACTGTTGTATTATGATTTTAATATACTACATTAGTGTTACATCATTTTAGCATACGATATTAATGTTATAACGTTTTAGCATATGCATTAGTGTTATAACAACTTTTACACATTTTACTCATACGAATTTATACAATTCGTTTGGCGCAACTCCACTATGGCTGTCCTCGCGCTATACAATTTTAACCAACTATCATATATTAATATATGCTGCATTAGTATAGTTATTATACATTACGCTGTTGGAGTAGAAAAAAAATTATAATTACGACTTCTGGGTATTTTTTTCCATTATTGTTATATATCCAATATAATTCAGGTTACTATTCCGGATTTTAAGGCTTGAGAATTGGTTTTGAATCTACGGAATTGGAGTTTAGAATGGCAAATACAATATACGGCTACAACAAATTCTCGCAAAAGGAATAAATAATTTAAAAATTTTATTCATATGTTATTCGTAACATGGTTAGTGTAGCCGACGGTACTCTACAATTCGGCTCTGAGGACCGAGTTACATGGATCAGTCCCTGCTGAGTATCTCTCCATACCCTTGTAGGGATTTTTCCGCTAGCCCTTTTTTTCCCTCTTCCCCTATTTTAAAAAGAAAAACAAAAAGAACATACAAAACAAAGTCAATATCGGGAGTTTGCAGCACCAAGAAAAAGAAAATCCATTATTATCATTTTTATTTTATTTTTTCGGAAATACTCTAACAATTTCAAACACATTTCGTTCCACAAAAATCTCCACCTGCGTCCAATAGTCTCAATCCATTAGTTTTTGATTTTTTTCCCTCTCCTCTCCATCACAGCCCAGGAGCCTTATCCTCTGCGTTACCCCCATCCCTTTGGAAGGGAAAAAAATTATAAGTTTTAGAAATCTCACAGTGGAAGAAACAATTGTTAGTTCCGGTCAAAAACAATCACAGGGATTTTTAGTGTCCGGGTGAAAAAAATATGAGGATATTTTGTTTTTAACTCTGTTCTCTATTTCCTACAACGTTTCAGTTGGTTGGGTTATTGAGAAAAACGTACAATAATTCCCCCCATTGGAACGGAATCCATTGAAACAAAATTTCCCTCTAAATACAAAAATCCCTCTGGAGTTAAAAATGCGCTCTCTCTCTCTCTCTCTCTCTCTCTCTCTCTCTCTCTCTCTCTTCCCCTCTACCTATTTGGGGAAACGAATTCATATTTTGTTTCCATCCCAGTCTGTATTAAAAAATATTAAGAAAGAAAGAAATAGAATGGCCAAAGTCTATTATCGAAACATATCGGGGCCGGTTTCAATAATCGATCTTGGTAATAAATATTGGGTGAAATGATTAATCTGTAAGGAGCGATTACAATGTCTCCGAGTATCCCAGCAATTAAATTAATATGATCAATGGAGTAGCTAGATGTTTTGCCGCCCCACCCAATGGGGTAACAAAACAAATAAATTTTGTTTTTAAAGGCTAATTGCTCCTCCCCAGCTACGCTACTGAATATGATGACATAGCCCATTTAATAAAATTCGTCCCTCCAAACTCAAAGATATTCTCCCCGTGTCGCAACTATGGGGAGTGTATCAAATTTCGTCAGTAACCGTACCTGCCGCGTTCGCGCTCCAGTTGGCTTGATACCTCAGCAGACGGGTTAGTCTATTGCAGTTTAGGGAAGGCCGTCTTGGAGGAACTGGTTTTTCCCTCGCGAAAAACCAGTTTCGGCAAGATGCCCTTCCCTAAACTGCAATGGACTAACCCTTCTGCTAACGGTATCAGGCGTCAGGTCTGCGCGAACGCACAATACATGGGTCAGATGAAACGTATCAAAGATACGTCAAAAAGGCTGAATTCAATAAATCCTCCATTGCAGCCCACTGCTGGGACAACAATCATAAATTTAATTTTCATGACGCCACCATCATTTATCAACCCAAGTCTCCTGTATAATTAAATTTTTTGGAAGCATTTTTTATTCACAAATACTTCGGAGACATTGTAAATTATCACATCTTCACTCCATTCTTAAGTCAAGCTTGGAAAAACCTACTTGCAGCTCTTTAAGCCTGGAGAAACCCACTTTCAGCTCTTCAAATTTCGCCTACCACCACACCTGATTCAATGTAGTGTTTCATCACCGATAGATGGAGCAGCAGTCGACCTTTTAACCGGAAACACAACTCATCGGTGAACCGGCAACACTTCGTTGTTTGTTTCCCTATCAGACGGACTTATGTTCCTGACGAGGGAGGGCCAAAGTCAGTGCGAAACGCGTTGAAATTTGTCGAATAAAATTTCTACTACGCTTTTAAACGTTGTTTTTTCTCTTTGTTATTTACACCAGCAGCGCCGCATAATCTCTGCTTTTTGCAATTAAATATTCAATATTAAATAGGGATATAAAAATCCTACATTGCCTAATAAACCTTATCTCAAATGTGATAGGCACTATCTAGGTACACAAAAATAGAGATTTAAAATTATTTTTCTCAGGCCTGGGATAATGTTCGCGTTAACGAAGTTCATCAAATGTACATTTTAATAAAAAGAACACAATTTTTGTGAATAGAAGTAATTCTTATTATGATAACATATGAAATTAAAATATACAACTTTTGTTATAAAATATATACATTATCATAAATATTGGTCAAATAAGGCAATTAGAGTCTAAACATAGTTTTGTTGCTTTTAGTACATTTTAATAAACGCATACTACGTCTTATATGTTGAAAAAACGATGAACACACTTGTTGTGGAAATTTATATCGATTATTGATTTTGATTTAATTAAATTGAGAGAACTTGTTAATTTAATAAAGTAATCTAATTAAATTGAGACAATTTATATCTTCAGTACAATTATTATTCATTATTAAAAGATGCATCCTACAAAGGCTAAAGAAGCAGCAGTGGTGGCTTGTTAGCTGAAAACGTTGTAGCATTGACGTACGCAGGTGTTGATGGAGGTTGTAACCACCCCATTGCAATGAAAGTTTGTATATTTAAACATAGGAAATGCAGTCCCGCACTCCCCCATTCAGCCTATAACCCCCCTTACGAAATTTCTGCGTACACCTATGCATGGTAGTGCTGCAAATAAATTGCGTCTTGAGTTATACCGGTGCAAAAAAGACATTTTCCCCTCCTTTTGAAGAACGTTGTCCTTGCGCCATAAAATTACAATCAAAATTACAATAAAACTACAATTAAAAAACAATCAACAACTAATTTGAAGAACGAACACTGCAGTAACTTTTTTATTATTATTTATTTGTTTGTTTCATTTTTTTATCTATTAGGCCAGGGTCTTCAACCTTTTTCAGTCCAAGGGCCAATTTTGCTTATTCCTGTAGGCCCGCGGGTCGCACTACAATATTGACAATATTAGAACTGCACAAAGGTGGCTCAACGGTGCGCCTCCCTGGATCAGCCTTTGTTGATAGTTTTTCCTTAAGTCCCTATATTAGTTTTGCATGGGAACCAAAAAAATATTTTCTAGATTCGCCTTTGGGTCTGAATATACATACATACATACATACATACACAGAGAGAGAGAGAGAGAGAGACAGACAGACATACAGACAGACAGACAACAATGCAGAAAGCTATATGAAGGTAACAGTGGATTAAACGAAGACGCCGAAATAGTCGAAGGAACAGCTCCTAAAATCTTAAAAGAAGAAGTTTCATTTGCAATAAAAAGTATGAAGAAAGGAAGAGCCCCTGGTGATGATGGTATTACATTAGATATCCTAAAAGAAGCTGGAGAATATGTAGAAGACATACTTGCAAAATTTGCCGCGGGTTAAAGACCCCTGCATTAGACTCTTCCCTCACACTGAGAATAATTAGTATTGATAGACGATTATCTGGCGTGATAATTCATAAAGGGGTCTTTATTTTTTTCAACGTAGGAAAACATCTTTCTATTATGCGTCTATAACAAGGTGATCCAGCCTGCGCGCAAGCCCTTTTTTAGATTGCCTTCGCAACTTTAAGGAAATAGCACTCTAAATCTTTAAAAATGCAAATATGTTGATTGTTAACACATGTTTAATTATTTGCATAAATTTTAGCAGAAGTAACAGTCTTGCTATACATATACGCGTTTGTTCACGGAAAAAAAAAATACCGAAATTGACAATTAGAAAATATAGAAGTAACCCGTAACCTTCAGAAACCTCAAGTACTGGCATTAAAAGCCAAGGTCATCAATGAAGTGTTATGTCTTAAATTTTTGAAAAACAATCAGCACCTCTCAAATAGTAGCAGATCAAGGAAGGAAATTTGGGTGGATGTAAAATGCAGTAGGACCCATTTAAAACGAGTTCGCATTTAGTGAGTTTCCGCATATAGCGAGGAAAATACGAATTTTATTTGGCATCATGATTACACGTAATACAGTTCAACCGCTTTTAGCGAACAAGTATTTTTGAAACCCGGATTTAACGAGCAATTTTTTTTAGATTATTCAATGTCGAAATTCAATCTACGTCACTGAAAAATAATAAAATAATAAAATACAATAAGAAAGAATTAAAACAGAAAAAAGTATAAAGAATATAAAATGATTATACAATAATTTTTGCCACCCACGTTTTAATTACAGCTCAAACTAGAGCTTGTGTAATTTTGGAGAAAAAGAGACGCTTTCCCCATCCTGGATTCGAACCAGGGTCCCTCCGTTTAGCCCGGAGTGTCTTGGACCGCTAGACGAATGAGGACAGGAAACAACGCTCTCTTTCTCCGTATGTAAAGATGTTAAGGTATTATTACCCTCCGCAGGGATAACACAATTGCCAAATATGGTCAACACAAGAAAGCCTCCGGGGCGAGATTTTTGTGAGTTTTCGTGGGGGAATTTATTATACAATAATTTTTGCCACCCACGTATTAATTACAGCTCAAACTAGAGCTTATGTAATTTTGGAGAAAAAGAGACGCTTTCCCCATCCTGGATTCGAACCAGGGTCCCTCCGTTTAGCCCGCTAGACGAATAAGGACAGGAAACAACGCTCTCTTTCTCCGTATATAAAGATGTTAAGGTATTATTACCCTTCGCAGGGATAACACAATTGCCAAATATGGTCAACACGGAGGGACCCTGGTTCGAATCCAGGATGGGGAAAGCGTCTCTTTTTCTCCAAAATTACACAAGCTCTAGTTTGAGCTGTAATTAAAACGTGGGTGGCAAAAATTATAGTATAATAAATTTCCCCCACGAAAACTCACAAAATTCTCGCCCCGGAGGCTTTCTTGTGTTGACCATATTTGGCAATTGTGTTATCCCTGCGGAGGGTAATAATACCTTAACAAAATATAAAATGATTTTGCAATCGTACCTGCATATGACACGAAATAGTAAAAGTATAACAATATTTATAATACATGCATAATCTCTAAACAGGAAGAAGGTTTCGGTTGATCTAATATTATGTTGCGCACTTTTGTATTTATTATTTTAAAAGATACGTTGATCATATGTTCATATAATCAGATAATCACCCGTCCAGGCTTTAGAGTACATATTACGCTAATACCTAGTGTACTCAGTTACTCTAATACCTAGTGTACTCAGTTACTCTAATACCTACTTATACTAATACCTAATGGAAGACTTTTTCTTTAAATAAAAGAACAGTGATTTTCGTATGTTTCTTAACCATCATCGCTTTTCGAAAATTCGGCAAAATGAACAGAAAAGTGTCATATGCAGCCGGCGGCCGATCGAAGCGGAACTGGTTAAAACATTGGTGTCCAAGCTTTTTGAGCAGCGGGCCCCTTAGAAACTTTTCACTGTTCCCTCGGGCCAGCGGTTTCGTGGAAAAAAAAAAAACTTACCGTAGTAAGTTTCTTCCGATTATTTGTTTGCTCACTTGCTATATGAAAAGGGGGACACCTATGCTGTTCCCGCAGTTTTTCTGAAAAAAAAAATCTAAACTTTTTTTTGGGTTCTTTTTTATTCCAAACAGTTGTCGACAGGCCGGAGTAACGCTGTTCGCAAGACAGATTGTGGTCTGCGGGCCGTATGTTGGGCAACCCTGGGTTAAAGAAACCTAATGTATTTAAATGGCTAAGTGTGTAAATCAAATGTGTAACCATTTATTTTGCGTTACTAAAAAGTTAAAAAGTTCTATATTTAACTGGCGCAGTATAGCCCAGATGCTCTTGCGCCATAAAAAAGCCAAACAATCAATCAATCAATATTTAATACAGTATCAGAATGATTAGACTTTCTTAAATGAAAATTGGAGAACGATCTCCTTTTCATTTGACTATAAAACTCTATTAAATAAATAAATTGAAAATAAAGATTAATATAAGATATAAAATTACTAATACCACGTAAGAGCCATCAAAATAACAAAATACAACAAAACTTATCTAAATTAAATTCTGTAAAATAATAAAATAATTTATTTTAAAAGTATTCGTTTCAGATACCAAGTTCAGGCCAACGTATACTGTTTATAAGCACACTTTTACATATCTAAAACCTTCAAGTATAAAAAACCATGCGTTTTTTTGAAAATATGAATGTTATAAATTTTTTTAATTAGAAAATAACACCATTTATCGATCTTCAACGTTTACGTTTCATTCGTGAAATAGATTTTTCATACGTTTTTAAAAAATCCTATGAAAAGTAAGTTTTGCGGATACTTCATCCCCATTACATCACAGGATGTTGTTCCAAATCTATACCAAATTGCATAGGAAACGTTAATAAAAGGCGTGTGGACCACGGTTGGTCGACCTCTGATTTGACGGCGTTATGATCTTATGTCACGTCGATTATTTTATGATGTCAGCTTTTACCAATAATCGCTTATGTCAGCAATATTTGTCATAAATACAGGTTTGTCATAAGAAAAAGAACATTGGGTAAAAATCAGCAATCTCAAAGCTAATTAGAAATGAACTAAATTCTCAGTTAAATCGATTAATGCATTTGTGTATAAAAATATTTAATGTAAATAACGTTGTGTAAATTGTTACATGGATAAGTGTTAAAAATTTAATGAAATAAAAGTTTTATATTAAAAAAATTAAGTCTGCAACTTAGACTATTAATTCTAAAATGCTTCACCAGATAAAGCATTTTAGAGTCTATCTAACTTGTTCTTTTATTTCTATAAATGTTTTTTTATATGAATGTAGTTTTTTATATGAATATACGTTTTTATATGAATATAGTTCTATTTTATATGATTATAGTGTTATTTTATATGAATATAGTTCTATTTTATATGATTATAGTGTTATTTTACATGAATGTAAGTCTTTTATATGAATATAGGGTCATTTTATATGAATATAGTGTTCTTTTAGATAAATATAGTGTTATTTTATATGAATACATGGACGGGCATATGGGAACAAAGGGAGGCTCCCCCCACTCCCCCATCCGTTTAAAAATTTGATTTGCCCGATTCTGCCATACATTTACTTTCAAAAGATTTACAGTAGTGTTTTAAAATAAGGTACTTTTTAGCTCATTACTAATTATCAAGCAGTATAAATTATTTTTGCAGCATTTTAGTATCTTGTACATTCATTAAAATGTTTGACAGCCTTAAGAAGGAGGTAATAATTTTTATCAGCCCCCTAGCAGTATTTATATGGACGCCCATGTACGAATATAGTGTTCTTTTATAGGATGCGAGGTCTGGAAGACGAAAGAGCCCCTCCCCACAGCAGAAAGAAATTTGAAGTTCTTAAAATGCAGACGGTAGGAATAATAAAATTGACGAGAATTGAAAAGATCTTCGAGTACCAGGGCCGTAGCTAGGGGAAGGGTGTTGTGGAAGGCCCACACCAGGGACACAGATGGGGAGAGGCGTAAATTCGGCTGAAGTAATTCACAAGGGGAGAATATGTCCGTGGTCTGAGGGGGAAGCGCAATCTATGCAATTCTGTGATGGGCGCACAATCATCTAGTTAAGGTGCTGTCAAGTACTAAAAAAAATCCAGATAGAAAGGGAATATTGTCAATAAAATGCATAGACGAAACTACTTTCGAGTTCAAAATTATGTGACAAAGCTATTAAACAAGTTTAAATACTCAAAATTTGATGTTTCGGCGTGTCTTTGCGAAGCTTCTTCCAAACCGTTCTCAGCCACTGATGGTCGTCGACCGATGACAACGGTTAAAAATATTTTTTTGGAAATCGCTAAAGAAACATGTTATTCAACCAACGCCAGTACGTGGGGCGTCGGTGAGAATACCCAAACCGGAAACAGAGTAAAATGAAAAAAAAATGAAAAACATATATTGTTAACAGTTCTAAATTACTTAACATGGATGTCTAAGCAGAAAAATATTTTTAGCTTCGTCCTGAAGAAAATCATTTGGCTGTTTAGAAATTTCTATTTCCTCCTGGTAAGGTCTAAACAACATTGGTTTGATCGAAAAAGATAGAGTGGTTGTTTCGCCAAGCTTGGTACGCTAGTTCAGATTTATAAGATTGCTTGTATTCCTTCGGGTTCAGATTTCTAGCACAAAACGGAGCGACCAGTTTGTTCAACGTAGGCTTCAATGTAAATATGGAATTTCGTAAATGCCAGTTGTTTTAAAAAGGTTCAAAGATTGTTTGGCATGCCGCAGAAAGTTGAAAATTTTGTTTTATGAGCAAAAAACTATATTTTGTTTGGAAAGGATTTTGACGATGCGGGCAGCAAATTGGCTAATAAATGGAAACAAAAATTTATACGTTGTTTTAGGTCTCGGCTCTCGCTCGGATATGAGGCAAGAAAGGGATTTTTTTTAGATAACCCGTAGAATTATTGGCCGACACATCAGCCGCCATTTTGTTGTACATTTCCGGTAAAATTTACTTAGGTGATAAAGGTTTTCCGCATTGGCGCAATGATCGCTATTTTGGCATAAAAATAATGAATGAACAATCCGCGATTATCCGACGAATGTAAACATTGGCGCAACTTTTAGAATGTCGCCAATAAATACAATTTGCAACAGTAACTTAGACATCAAAATGGCGGATGCTCCATCTTCCTTTTTTAGGAGACTTAGTTAGGTTACTGAAGGCTTTGCGAATTCCCTGACGTTTAAGTCCTTTTCTTCTAAGTCGAGATAAGAAACACGTGTTCATTTTATAAAACTCGCGTTGGACAAATAAGACATTCTTTTAGCGATTTCCAAAAAAGCATTTTAATCACAAAAAAAATGCATTACCATCCATCGACTAAGAACAACTCGTAAGAAGATTTTCAAAATGGACCGAAACGTCGAGTTATTAAGTATTTAAACTTATTTATATTAATTTGTCAAACAGTTCTGAACTCCAAAATTGTCTCCAATTGTTGAATATGTTAATACGTCAGTTACAACGCATCAGCATTTTCAATGAATTTCCGTTTATACCACATACAAATTAAAAAAAAAATGGTCCATTTTAAAAATTTCATTTCATTTTTAATTTGGCACTTCCCCTTTTGCCGCTGCTCTTCGTCATTGTCTCTATTTCTTAATTTCAGCGGAAAATGAGACTAAATTCCTCCAATTCTAAAGGAGAAAAAAATCGCACTTAATTCGGGGCTTCAGTTTCCGTCGAACCTCATGAAATAAAAATGGCTCAAAAGTAACCGAACTGGAAACGTAAAGGGATTAAGCAAACACCGGCAACGGGATTCAAATGAGTTAGCTGAAAGAAGAAGCCTTCATAAAGAGTTTTCGCTCGCCTAAAAGGAATATGCAAATATGGGGTAAAAACGAAGTGGAGAAGTCAAATCCGTTTACAAATATTCGTGAAAAGAATAAAGATTTTAAAAATATTCCTCCTCGAGCTTTTTAAACTATAAAGAAGACAGGAATTAACATTTAGGAGTAATCTTAAATATATTACCTTATATCTAAACTGGCCAGATATAGCTGTTTTGCCCAAAAGAGGCGTTTTCGGGAGGATATAGGAGAAGAGAGAGGGAACAGGGGTTTGTTATGATTGAAACACAATAAACAATAAGTTTCAGATGTTTATTTCACATTCAAATCAAATGTCAATTTTAATATATGCATTTGCATTATCATAGTTCGTATTTATTTGGTCCTAGAATTTATTTGTTTTCGGAGTATTGGACTGTGGCTTTATATGAAAATTGTGGAGGCTTAAATGAAAATTTATTTTTGTGACGAATACTGACCGATTTCAGGGCTTTACTTCTATAGGCCCAGGGTGCTTAAAATGTTGGAAACAAAACACAAAGCCATGCAGAATCCACATTATGCAGAAAAAGCTATAATTAAATCTAATTAATATGTATGTGTGTCAGTTTCCTCAATTCACAGTTATGTAAACGGTATGGGGAATTACTCCCAGAGTTGTTCCCGCTCTATAGGGAATTACTCCCAGGTCTGTTCCCTTCTATGGGGAATTTTTCCCTTCTGTGGGAATTGTCCCCAGGTCTGTTCACTTCTATGATGAATTCTTCCCTTTTATGAGGAATTACTCCCAGGTGTGTTCCCTTCTATGGGGAATTGCTACCAGAGCTGTAGTGGTGATCAAACGTCATATTAATGTTCTATGAGTCCAACGAATATACTTTTGCCCTGTTCTCCGCTTGCTTCCAATTCATGCAGATTTCAAAGGAATTCTTGCATTTCTCTTGGAATCTATTGAATTCTGTAATTGATAAACCGTATCAATTCGAAATATTATGATTTTATCAACGTTATATTAAATTTTGCAGCTTATCTTTCTATTTTTGGCATCAATGCATGTTGACTGGAATTCTAATCCCGCAAAAAATAAATAAATAGAAGTACAATTTTGTGCATTTAATACCGTAATAAAATTATTTATGATTGACATTGCACGCTCATTATATTGCCATGAAATATACAAGTTCGCTGTGACAACAAGTACTATGACAACTTATACATACAGTGGCTGATTTCAAAATAGGCACACAAGGTACATGCCTATTAGAAAGCAGGATTTTCAAAATAATTGGAGGGGGACGAGGATCGAACCCTTAATGATAGAGATTTTTTTTATATACAAGGTGCACATGAACTAATTGGTCAGAACTTTAAAGAGTGATAGCACCCATCAAGACGAACAATTAGATGAAAAATTGCTCACAAAGAAATGGATGATTTCACGGTACCTGGTGGGAACAAAGCCCACGACCTCTTGATAACCAGCCAAGGGCTCTTCTAACTGAGGTACAGACGATCTATCGTCCTCCCTTCTGCGAGCGCATGTAAAGCTTCACTATAGCCCGAGTTTTTAAAATGAGGCAGTGCCTATACTGCTTTTTAAACCAAATTAAATCGACGTCACTGAAGCAAGCGTCCGCAAAAGCGAGATTAAACTGCGGGAAATTTTTTCTCATCATAGTCGATGCTGTGGTAATATTAAACGATAAGTTGCTCGTAAAGAAAAGTATGATTTGACGTTGCCCGACTGGAACCGAACCCACGACCTCTTGGCATCCGGCCAAGCGCTCTTCCAACTGAGCTATAAAAACCATCTAATATTACCATATCATCGACTATGGTGGAAAAAAATGGCCCTCACTTTTAAGATGAACACTATTCGATATGGAAACTAGGGTCGCAAATCACTCACAGCGCCAGTTCGAAAACCATCCACTATGTACAATTGCGTATTTACAACTAGTACATGAGAGGCACAGAAGGCGATGCATTAATCGTCTGTGCACTGCATCAGTTGCCCCGAGTTGCATTTTGCGCCTTCCACGCACTGGCTGTAGATACTTGCGCATACTGGATGGTTTTCGAACTGGCGCTGTGAGTGGTTTGCTACCTAGGTTCCATATCAAATATTGTTCGCCTTGGTGGATGCTATCACCAGTAGCAACCCGTGGCGAGATTTAAGTGAAGGTTATTCACCAAAACACATTAATCTACGGCCTATACTCATCAAGAAACCGGTTTTTACCTCATTCAGTAAATAAGAAAGAAATTTACAGAAATGATCTTTCGCAGTTGCATTTAAAGTGGCGTTTGATCTTCGCCACACCGGGTCCCTCAAAAAAAAAGCGAAGCCTAGACAAGTAGTCTTTTCTGCCTATACTATACCACGGCGCTAATGAATATGATATGATTTTATAAATGATTTCCATTATTGCGGAATATACCGGACGTGGATTATTCAAAAAAAATAAAATAAAGGAAGTAATGTGTGCGTGAGGGGGGGGGGACATGGTTGCGAATTTAGGGGATGCCAAAAATGATAACGAAAAAAAAAGCAAGTAAATGAAAGAAAATTGCCTAAGGTCGATATTTAAATTTAGCGGGTTTCAATTAACATCGATCCGCACCTTTTTAATCCACACCTCTCTAATCTACACCTCTCTAATCCGCAACTCTCTAATCAGCAACCATCTAATTCGCATTTCTCTAATCCGCAACTCTCTAATTCTCAAGTAACTCGGTAGGTTTTCAATGTTAACAATAGCCACCATTATTGCATTTACGGAAGACCTTTACCTTACCTTTTATTGCATACAGACAGACAGACAGACAGACAGACGGACGGACGGACAGAAAAACAAAAAGCAATAGCGGGTTTCATATCATGTCTATTGAAACAGGTTAAAAAAGTGCTCTGTTGGAGGGATAAGTCAAGAAACAGTGGCTTCAATTCGGAGGGGGTACCTAAGAGGTGATAGGCTGTCGCACGGGCGGGGCAGGTGGGGCCCTGGTCCCGCCTAATCATTTTGGAAGGGCGCCGGAGGCGCTCCTCAAAGATGGTCATCAGAAATCATGACTTCGCAATTTTTTTACCTTTACAAAAAAATTTGAAATGTGTACACTGTAAAAATGAAATAAAATGAAAAAAAATTAATTGTAAACAGAATAATACAAATTATTTTTGACATATCATAATTTTGAGTTCCACTGAACTAAATTTTTCAACAAGAGAGCACTACCCCAGGTTGGAGTCAACCCAGCAACCTTCCAGTTAAAACCAAGAAAAAGATGTGCTGTCCATTGCCAGCGAAGCCATGGGTGCTGTGTTTTTCTTTCTGTATAAATAGTTAAAGAAGGAGACTAAATACGGAGAGTGTGTGGAATGTGGACGGATTAAATAATTCGAATTATTTTTGACATCAACAGTGGTAATTCACCACAATTTTGAGTTCCACTCATTGGCGTACGCAAGTGTAGGTCCCGACACCCACCCCCCACGAAAAATTAACATTAGGTGTATGGGAGCCAAGTCACAATGTAAGGGCGCCAAAATTACTTTGGCCCCTCCTTATCTGAGAGGCTGCGACCGCCTATGAGAGGATTTTATAACTCCATTTAATTTTGATTGCCGAAAACCACAATACTGTATTCTCAGTAAAATCATCTATTGGCGAGTACCCACAAGATAAAAAAATTGTCTGTGAAATAGGGGTATTATTGAAATTAATAGGGGTCTGTGAAATAGGGGAATTTTTACCTAACCGTAAAACGGGGGTTACCGTATTTGAGGGGCATCCGTTAAGAGGGGTTTTATAGTACAATACTGTGCACATAATACACATATGGGTAAAGCCATGGTATTTAAAATGTTACGGAAGAACGACATCATGGTTAATGTTTTCTACAATTTCAAAATATTAAACTGAAATGTTTTTCGTAAGTCATTTTAAGAAAAGGGCCTAATACTACTTTTAACTGAAATGGTATGAAAATTTTCCTGCAGTATAAAAAAAATATACATTGAAAAATGCGTGTCGTTACGGAAGGACAGAAAAAACATGAAATTATGACCTTCCGTAACGGAGTTTTCAATGTTTTTTTCAATTTCGGTACAGTTAATTAAATAATACAACGCATTATTTTGCAAAAAATATGCAAGATTATGATGATATAATTTATTAGTTTTAATATGATATATAAAACATCATGGTTTTTAAAATTTGTCACTCATATTCCAAAATACCATGTCTTTTACCCTTGTGCCGCTAACGAAAGTCTGTTTTGAATAAATCACTTCCATATTATCCGAAACTATTTTCTTATCTACAATAATATATAATTATATAATACAATAATATAACCTTCCAACGTTTATACTATTTTATCTAAATTCTTCACGCCGTAAAGATTACATATGGTATACTCTCTACAGGGTGCTGCTCTCTAAAGTCCGGTGTTTCGCAAATTACATTTCAATGAAGGCTCGTAAAGCTGTAAAAGTATACAGGGTGTACTTACAGTAAGGGTGTATACAGGGTATTCCAAAAACGTCATATCATAAGTATATAGCCATGATCTTTGTACAAAATGGACCATAGCGACCCTTTACATGGGGGGTCGGAAATAAATAACCACGGAGTTATGGCTATAAACAAATAACAAAGCATGATTGGATAAAAAAGGAAAGTTACACCTATAGTAAACGTATTTGTCCAATACACTGCATCTGGGCTGTATTATCAAGAAATTGGTATCTTATTAGCTGTGCATCTCTGGAATGTGGGAGTTAACAATTTCGAGCCAATGAAAATTGTATTTGAAAGTTTGGCTCGCCTCTTGAATTTAGTTTCCTAAATTTCGCTACCGCCAATTTTTGGGGAGAATTGAGAATATTTGGCAAGATATTTACAAATCGAATTATTCACTTTCTGGTCATTTTATTCCCCCACCCTCCGGTAAGCAAAAATTGACATTGAAAATAAACTAACATAGGAAAATAAGCACAACAGCACCCCCGAAGGTGTTCACATAATACTTGAACGTTCCCTATTAAATTTTTTCCATGGTAAATGGAAATACAAGTCCTGCGACCCGGCCACCATGCTGGCGCCTATAGTCGTCATTATTCAGAATTGAACAAGACATAAGCGTACGGAAGAGGGATTCATGTGGGCCATAATCTCCCGCAATTGGGAGAATATTAACACTAGGTGCAGGGGCGGACTGGGTTCTCTCAAAGGGCGCATACCTTGGATTATAGGAGGGCGCGAGTCCTATAGCCCATGAGGGCGCAAGTCCTATCGCCCATGAGGACGCACCGGGACGGTTGATTGGCGGCCCAGTCCCCCCCTAAATAGGTCTACGGGAAGCTATAATTTAGTGGTAAACCTTCTCATTCGAACCAACCCCTTTTAGGAATTTTCTGCGTACGCTACTGGATCAAGGGTAATTTTTCGATACTAACTTTTATTATCAAGCTATTTATTATTTACCTGCAGGACAGACTTTTGAATTCTTCGACGGTAAAACATGAGTGAAAATAAAGGAACCTTCGAAGCATAAAAGTTTATGATTGGCAGGTGGAGGGCATTGGCGGATCCGGTACGAATCCCAGAGGTGGGGAGGGTGCAGTGGCGTAAACAGAAAGTTCATAAGAGGAGGGTTATAGGCTTAATGGGAGGGGTTACAGAGCTACAACTCATATATTCCTATGCTAAATATACAAAATTTCATTGCGATGGGGGTCCCAACCCCAAAAATCTGCCCCTGGCTACGCATCTGGGAGAGTGTCGATTTGTATGAAAATGCTCAAAGTAATTTGAAACTGCAGGGGTGGGGGCATCCCAGTAGCGCAGTTGGTAAGGCGTCCGTGTAAGGATC
>QLNU02003225.1:58357407-58394245 GCA_006491805.2 Dysdera silvatica | reverse complement strand
AAATAAATGGTGAATATTTAAATCATTTGCGGTTTGCTGATGACATTGTTATTTTTTCAACGAACCCATTAGAACTCCAAGACATGGTACAGGAGCTCTCAACTAGAAGTAAAGAAGTTGGACTCAAGATGAACCTACAAAAAACTAAGATCATGTTCAATAATTTTGTAGAGGAAACAAAAATACAAGTTGACAACATTGAGCTAGAAATTGCTGATTCATATATTTACCTTGGCCAGCTGATTTCAATGGATGGCAACATTATGAAAGAACTCAACAGACGTATTAAACTTGGCTGGAGTGCATTTGGAAGAAACAGTTTTATCCTGAAGGGGAAATTGCCTTTGTGTCTAAAAAGAAAGGTCTTCAACCAGTGTGTATTGCCAGTCCTCTCTTATGGATCAGAGACATGGAGTCTAACAGTTGGAGCAATACGAAAGTTACAGACAACGCAAAGGAGCATGGAGAGGTGCATGCTTGGAATAACTAGGAGAGATCGAAAAAGAAACACTTGGGTGAGAGAGCAAACTAGAGTAGAGGACATCATTGTTAAAGTAAAAGGGCTGAAATGGCGATGGGCTGGGCATATTGCAAGAAGAACTGATCAACGATGGACAACAGAAATTCTGAACTGGATTCCAAGAGACCACCGAAGACCTAGAAAACGTCCTCAAACTAGATGGGTGGATGAAATAAGAAAACAGGTTGGGGTGACGTGGAAACGAATGGCCCAGGATAGACTTGTGTGGAAAGCATTTGGAGAGACCTTCATCCAGCAGTGGATAGATAATGGTTGAATATGATGATGATGATATATATATATATATTACATGGCGATGTATGGCATTTTCTGTGGACCTGCCACTTTATATAGAATGTAATATTGTATGAAAGTGTGGAAAATAAAGAAAGATATTATAACCGAACCTCGTTAAGACGAACGCCAAGGGGAACAGAAAATCTGTTCATATTGGTAGTAATTCGTCTTATCTGGGAAGAATAGTATGCTATACAATCTGACGGAACTTCAGAAAACGGTTCGTATTAAAAGTAATTCGTCTTAAGCACGTCCGTCTTAACGAGGTTTGACTGTATTATTATTTGGTTGGAAATGAAGCGTTGTTCAATAAACACCATGCCAAGGAATAGAACGTGTGGTAAATTTTCAAATTTGACGGTAAACTTGTTTTCCCGCAAATATCAGAAAACGAACTTTAGTTATTTGTTTTTTCGCTGTACGAATAGAATCAAAACAAATTATTTTTTTCCTTATCACAAGAAAATAAAGCCTTTTCTTTACCGCCACGCCTGTTTAGAACAAAGTGGTAAGTGAACGCAGTTACATGTGTTGTATTTCTGAAATTGGTGGACGTATTTTAAAAGCAATAGCGGCCACATTAAAATGTGGTGGCCGCGTTTATGAGAAGTAATCTCCGTGTATATTATTCACGCTCTTCTTATTTAAAATATTCCGTTCAAACTGAGTATTACAAACTAGTTAAATAATCTTTCAAATACAACTAAAGAAAATACAATAGAATTTCTGCACACTGAGGTTTTCATAAATGCCCATAGTCGTAATGTAAAAACGAAAGCTGTCGGAAAGGTTTCAATATGGCGAATTTTTTCAAAATAATTTTGGAGTGTTCACTTGTAATGAGGACACAAAGAAAAACAAGAGAGAAGAAACAAAACGATGGTATTGTTAATTTCAGAGAAGGAAATGGTAGTCAAGAGCAATGCGATGTCGACGGGATGTCTAGTAGGAATAGATTTATCTCCATATTCTTCCGACTCCGCTTTTCATACAACCTTCCTCCTCCTCCGTAAAAGCGATTCGGTTTGTTTCAACCTTTCTAATCGTCGATTGTTCACAGTGATAAAAGAAAATCGCAGTGGTGCAGAAAGTTGAAGAACGCAGGAAGCAGAATTTGCAAGAAAATATATCCCCTTTAAATTTGGTTTAATACCTTGTCGACCATTATATAAATCCTGGAGTCCGTTATGCTGACCTTTGAAAACGTGGTATTCGACGGGAAGCGTTTTAAAATCTGAGGGTTTTCAATTCGCCAAAATTGCTTCCGGCGATGTGTTTCACAAATTTAATAAGTGCGGATATTTTTATGATATATTATCGTCGAAAGACGTTGTTCAGAAATTCACACAAAGTTTGTTATACAAATATAAATACTTCATATAAATACGACCACTAACTAAATGCTACATATAAATACGACTACTAAATACAACATATAAATACTGTTTAAACATGATATTTTTTCAAACTATTTGCGGCACTTTTTTTCCAATTTATTCTTATTTGTCAATTATTTTTATGAACATAACTTGTACATAATGTAATTCATATTTATTTATTTATTTATTTATACAGAAGACTGCATTAAGAAATATGTGTTTCCAACTCCATACTATCTGTACCATATTTACCAATAGGCGAAGGCGACAAAATTTTGTATGTCGAGTCTGATATAATAAAATCATATCATACGATGATATAATCAGATGTTTTGCCGAGAAGAAAGCTAGACGTCATGCTTTCCATTTAAATACCAGTATTCGATGTGCTTTTATTTTTTTGTTAAAATTAAAATTTATTTCAATAAAATTGAATTTGATTTATTATATACCAAGAAGAAATAGTGTTTCAATATAAGTTAATATTGTTTAATGTTTATGTTTCAATTTATGAGTTTGTTTTTCAACATATTTGTTGTCAATACAAAAGTTTTGCGTATATTGAATGTAACAATTTTTATGTTCCTACCACTGATTAGGGGGAGGACAGGTATGATGGGGCGGCAAAATGTGTACTACGCATAGGCGTAGGCAGAAAGTTCATAAAGGGGGTTATAGGCTCAATGAGGTGGGGTGGCAGTGCTACAACTCATACATTCCTATGTTAAATATACAAAATTTCATTGCAATGGGGGCGTTACAACCCCCAAAACCACCCCCCGGCTACGCCTATAATACTACGAGATATGCAGGTATAAAACAACCGTTTTTATATATTGAAGGTTTTTTTTTTCCCCTATATGGAGCCATTGACCTCGACATATGGAGAGTCTATAGTATATACAGAAATATATAATAATATAACAACATATAAAGGCATATATTAAACTGTATAAAAAATTAAAAAAAACGCTGTTGCTTACTTGTTCGGCTTTTGTGTTTCCAACTGTGAAATGGAACCAAATCCTATAGCGTGGATTAGAGATGTCAGGGCGGATGAAAAGGTCATATTCATATTCCGAGACGTATAAGACTTTGCCCAGATTTCCTGGAAATGCATATAAAATAATGCATATAAAAATAATCTTTGGTAGACTAGACATATGAAAGAACTATTGACATGCAGCAGAAATTCGACCGTCGGAATTAAATAATTGATGGAAAATTTGATGATTGCATTGTTTTATAATCACTACTTAATAACAATTTTTGAATTTTTGCGGTAAGTAAAACATAACGTATAATAATTAAACTTCCGTCAATCTGAGGTCCCTGTTTTGACGACTGACCTGTGTCCTGCCCTCTACCTCACTCGTTAAGATAGCGCTTATTAATATCGATTTATTAGCTTATGGTGACCTCCAAATACTTTCAAGAAAGGTTCTGATAATTGATATTCCACTATCCATATATATATATATATACTACATACAAATGATAATCGATATACATGCACATGATAATAGATATACATATAAATGATAATCGATATACATGCAAATGATAATCGATATACATACAAATGACAATTGAGATACATGCAAATGATAATCGATATACATACAAATGATAATTGAGATACATTCAAATGATAATCGAGATACATACGATATACATGCAAATGATAATCGATATACATACAAATGAGATACATGCAAATGATAATCGATATACATACAAATGATAATTGAGATACATTCAAATGATAATCGAGATACATGCAAATGATAATCGATATACATACAAATGATAATCGATATACATGCAAATAATAATCGATATACATACATATGTATACATAAAATGGAAGTTTTGGTATATATTTTCATAGTTAGTAAATGCCATTAAAAAAGTCCACAGAACTGAAAATGATAAAAAGTCAAAATAATGAAAACTCAATCAGCATAAATAGCTTTTCGTATTTCTTTCTGCAAAATTAAACAATTTGAACCGCATTCATTCAGAATGGCAAGGCAACAGCGATTACTAAAGCGAATCGATGAAACATCATTCGATAGCGGCAACTAGAAACAAGAATCGGTGAAGTTGAGAAAATAGACCGTGGCCTTAAATAGGTTATTTGTATTCCATTGGAGAGAAGCGAGATTTGTCCTTATAAATAAAGACGCCAGCAACTACTTCCGGTTCCGGTGATGGGGTTGGCTGCCTCACCCCACCCCACCCCACCCTACCACCACAAACACCTGCTCCAATCCGGTAGCATTTGGGGGCTCCGAAAATATACAAAAAATAAATAAAACCGCCATATCCAAAAATCTTACGTTTCAATATCCAATTCGTCTCCACGAATCTGTGCCTATACCACGCATTTAAAATGGATATGTGTCCGGATATTTCGTGGAAAAGGGTCTATTTTGGGACTGTATTTTAAACGGAACGGTCCACGAATTGGGAAATTTGCATCTCGCTAGTGAGTAGATTATGGAAACTTCGTCGGGATAACAGCTGAACGAAAACACGCATTTCGCCAAAAACTGCCGCAGCCTCTAGAATTCTTCTAAATACTATTTATAAGCCCAGCATACGGAGATTAAAATAAAACGATTGGAAACTGACGGCATTCGATGTCATTTAAGAATCTTTTGTGAGCCATCATAGAAAGCCGAAACTGAGCAGTGATTTTGACTCGTTTCCCGCGTTGTGTTTTCCCGCGTAAACGATTTTTTTCCCTTTTTCCTTTTTTCACTTCGGGAATTTGACTTGATTTAGGCAAGAGCGCGGGAAAAGTTAGGAGAACACTTTCGACCATAAATAATAAACTAAGTTTCCCAGTAATTCCAGAAGTTTTTCTTTATGAGCTACGGTTCGTGTACTTATGCAACGTGATGCTGTCTCGGCAGGGGAAGTAGCCTGTGCTTGGAGGGAATTTATGTCGCATTTCTCGAAAGACAAGTGTCTTATACAGTGTGTTTAAAAAGTCCCAGAGCGACCATTATGCCAAGCGACTTTTGCCGTTTTTTGTTTTAAATTTGGTATTATGTTTAAAACATTTTCCTGGCGCATCTCATGTTGTACATATTTTTTAAATGGGGATAAATTTGACAGCGTGGCCATAATGAAAACGATACATACCTGTCAAAGGTAAAAATATGGTAGTCCATTTTCCTCCTACCATGTTCTTTTTTCTTCGACGTATCTAATTAGCGTTTTCAATAAAGTTTGCAACAACTTTAGCATATTCACAGACCATATATAACTATTATCCGTTATAGCGTACTTTATAAAATTGGGCACATTTTTGTTTTGATTAATTACTTTAATTAAAAAATGACAAAAGCATTTAAAACAATGTTTAAAAGCATCTACAGAGCATTTCAAAACTTCTAAAAGTACTTCTAAAGCACCTTCGAAAGTCAATAGTTCTAAAACAGCTTCTAAAAGCACCCATTTGAAAACTTCTAAAACCCTCTATAGTAAAAGAATACAATCTTATTGTTCTACGAAAAAAACTTTCACCCTGCACCCTAGCAAACCCTGGCGTTTGCCGATTTGGAAAAAATTTCGTAACAAAAAGTTAAGGCTTTCTATTTCCTCTTATTTCTAATCCAACCAGATACCACACCAGAAAGTTTTCGAAATTTTGATCTTTATGAAGCAGTGGTATAGGTCCAAGGCTTAATTTCTAACAAAAAAAAAAGTGCAGGAGCCCTAATATTATGATAAATCGATTAAAAAATAGAATGGCTGCAAAAGAATCGATAAATCATATTAATTGTTTATATCCATTTTTCTGGACAACAAAGTTTATGACTTTAATCAAAAATTCATTCTTTTTTCATGAAAGTGTCTATTTAGGGGTTCTGGCTAATATTTAAATAATCGCCAAAAATTAAAATGTACAAGAGCCGAGCGTCGGTAGGCTTCCGCCCAATTTAAGCGCTGTATAGGTCAGTGCTTGTCAACCGCGACCCTGTACCGGGCATCGATTATACCGGACCGCTAGCGACTTTCCTGGAATTTGCCAATTTAGCTTTTTAAGCATTTTTCATGAATAAATATTTTACGGTGGAAATATCATCAGAATAATAATATTCGGCAGTGTGCCGAAAAGTTCAAACTCAGAATGCTTAAATAACATCTGTGCAACAAATGCTAGTAACCAAGCCATGTATTTTTAAATGTAGAAGTATTCGTGAATGATCGGGAGTTTTCAGACATATTAATCTTTCAGCATTCGAAAAAGGATATATTGCTAATTATGACCGGTCGTAAAAATTGCCTACATGCCGACTAAATAATGAGCGTGGTGGATCCTCTGTTTTTAAAGCTGAGCGAAACATCCGTGTTGCAAATGTTAGGGAAAAGTCAGTAAGAAAGTGGAAAGCAAACTGTGTGTTAATAGAAGTGTACTAATGCCAGGGCTGTAGTCAGGATGAAGGGACAACTGGGGTGAGGTAAAGGGCATATGGAGCACAGGGCATCCAGAGATAGTTTTATATAAATAGCTCTACGGGGCAACTGGTGCCACTCCCCTGCTGAACCAGGCTTGGCTACAGGCCTGACTAATGCTCTTTGTATGTTAAAATTATATTTTAATATACTATTACTATTAATATTTTTACCGTCAGTTATTAATACCTAATAAGAGAGAGAGAGAAAAAAAAAAGATTTGAAAGGTATTTACAAGAAAATCCGTTTGGACAGAGTCCTCGTTTTATACAAAAGGAATTTATCGGGATGCAGCCTTATAAAGGCTGAGAAGCATTATATATGTATTTAGGCAATACAGTCGAACCTCGTTAAGACGAACACCAAAGGGAACAAAAAATCTGTTCCTATTAACAGTAATTCGTCTTATCCGGAAAGGGTAGTATGTTATACACTCTGACGGGACTTCAGAAAACGGTTCGTATTAAAAATAATTCGTCTTAAGCGTGTTCGTCTTAACGAAGTTCAACCGTATACATTTCTTATCTCAAAATTTTTTTTATGTAACTCATATGTTGCTCACAATATTTACCATTCAATATATATATATATATATATATGTCGTATTAAATAATTTATTAATACATATCTGGCAGAATTTGTAACTTGCAGCCAGAGGAAGTGATTGTTTGTAGATCTTTTACTGCGTTCTGTGCAGCTCTTGATAATCACAACCTGTCACGTTTTTAAAATATTTTCCTTTTTGATTTTGTTTTATTTCTTACGTAGTGTTTTATCGTTCATATTCAGCGTAAGCTTTTATTGTAACTTGCTGAGTTTTAAATAAAAGTTATTATTATTAAGTTATTATATTATTAAGTGAACTTCAGTCAATCTACGATGGGATTTTGCATTATGATGACATGATCATGCTAACGTTATAATGGTATTGCACAGTGGTAATAACTAACGTAATTCTCAACCTCCTGGGAATACATGATCTTCGGTGTAAAGCGAGGTCTAAATATATTATTACTATTGCTGATAGTAATAACCAGATCTCGACAAATCTGGTCGTCGCTGGCGACCAAATTTTTTGCAATTGATTAATAACATTTTTTTTTTAGGAGGACGAGTAGGCTACTTTTCGTGCCTGGCGAATGCGCTATTGTGTTGAGCCCTAATAATAATAATAATAATAATCATGTCTGGCTGATTGATACTGAGGTGTCTGTGACAAACGGGCAGACAACAAAGCGATCGAAAAGATCACTAAGTACAAAAATCTAAAAATGGAGGTGGAAAGATTTTATTTGTTTGTTTGGATTTTTATGGCGCAAGAGCATCTGGGCTATACTGCGCCAAACATGGTAAAATCAAAGACTGTAGTAAAAGCCAGTACTTTTTAAAAATTTTAAAACGTGCGTATGGTCAGCATGGTCATTTAAAATGTCAGAGAGTGATGAAGAGTTAAAAGTAAGAGTGCGGGCAAGTCTATAATAGGGGCATTGAGTTAAAATGTGTAAAACACTCATGGGTTCATTGCACACTTGGCAAATTGGTGCTGGTTTTCCTTCCAACAGATGTCTATGGGTGAGATGGGAATGCCCAATGCGAAGTCTAGCAAGGAGAACCTCCTCTTTCCGATTTTTACGGGAGAGAGATACTTTGGAGAATGAAGATTATTCCAATCCTGGTGTGTGCATTGAGTGCAATTCCTAAAAATGTGAAGTACCGACACAGCACACTAAAAACAAACAATAGGTAGTGCTAGCAAATCCCAAATGCCGTACTAGTGGGAACGTCTCATATTATACTTATGCAGATACATTTGATTATCCAAGGCCTTTGGAAAAGGCTGGATAGTTCTATGGAAATAAACAACATAGCTAAAATAAACTGTGAGTTTATAATATAATAATAAAAATAACGTGTAATAGTCAATTTTAGCTGCAACTACTAAAATATAGGCTATTCCGATAAATACAGATATACAGCGGCGGATTTATAAAATTGCCGCCCTCTCCCTCCCTCCCTCCTTTACAAAGAAAGGAATATTTGTTTAAAAAAAACGCATATCATACTCTTAACATTTGATATGTAAAGGAGATTTTTCATATAATTATTCAAACTAATAAGATACAACTCGAAATTATTGCTACCATTGTCTCCGACTTGGTGGATTCGAGACACTTTTTGAATCCACATTAGTTTTAGTTTGGATTCTAGGAACATCTCATGTTTTTGCGCGTATTTTGCGTATTTGAGAAAAATACACGTATGCATCCTTGCATGAATTTTTTCATTATCAGTCAAGTTTTTCTTTATTCATTCATTTACTATTAGTATATATAAAAAACGTGTTAAGCCTGGTTTATAAATGGTCACTCTGGGCAAATGCCCGGGGCTCAAAATTTTTAGGGCCCTTTGTCTTTCGATTCTATGGTTTGCATTTGCAGGCAAGTTAAAGTAATCGCTTATATGTCATCGCTATTGGGGAAACAGGGCAATAATTAAAAGAAACATTATTTTCAACATTGCGCAGTTTGGACAATTTTATGTTTAAGCAATTTGATGCCGCCCCACGAGAAGTGTCGCCCCTAGGCCTGTGCCTTGTATGCCTACTTAGAAATTCGCCCCTGACTGATATATATTATTCGTAAACCTGCCAAACTAACAAAAAAATAATCCTTTACTAGACGCATAAAACTAAATATTGAGACAAAAAGATCGATAAAAAATAAAACTTAATTAAAATAAAAGGAAATTTAAAAATAAAAGCAAACGGGAATTAGCTGACAATGTAGAATTGCTAACGAAAAGGTCAAACCATCAGTTACTAAAATCAGCAGTATTACAAGAAAATGACGATTGTTGATATATTTCTTTCAACAGAAGTTTTGACAGAACTTCGAATATAACAGTAGAAAGGGAAGTCGAGAGCCAAGGCGGAACGTCAGGCTTACTTGGACCGGTCCCATGTCCCCTTTCCTGTTCCGGGCCCCCCACCGCATAGGTCTTTGCCGGCGCGGGCCCCTAGACACCATCCGGGCCCTGCTACCCCCCCTCTCGTCGGCCCTGACAGTATATAATTTTACAAATAGTAAAATTTCAACAACCACGAAAATTCGGTGACACTCTAAAGCAGTGTTTCACAAAATGCTGTGTCCGCGGACCACTAGTTCACCGTGGCGGTCTCAATATCTTAGTAAGTTTTTGTTTTAAAAAAATTAAATAATATATTTAAAATAATCACCATGTGAGTAAAGATACTCTAAGTAAAGATAATGTTTTAAATAGTCCACGCGCATTCAAAATTTAAGATATATTGCTCAAATATAGAGATATAGCAAATCAAAAATGATGAAGGTACCATCAGTAGCTTTAAAAAAAGTATTGTGATTCGACGTTGAAAATAAAAATATGTCCTAGGCTATTACCCTAATGCAAGGGTTGAGTTCAAAATTGTAAACTTTTCGTTAAGCTCGTTTGCTTGCTATCTTAAAAGAGAGGGGGAAATTGGCAGACAGAAGGAGAAAAAAATTGTTTTCAGCAAATATATTTATATTGAAATAAACACTAATTTAATAATAAAGCCTTCATCTCTTACCTCCTTCGAAAGAGGCATCAAAAATCAGGTGGCCTTTCTTGGCCTTCCCGGTGTGGCCTGGAAAGAGGCATCAAAAATCAGGTGGCCTTTCTTGGCCTTCCCGGTGTGGCCTGGAGGCCGCATCACCAGCCTGGATACATTTTTAACTTCACCGCCGTTGTCACTGTCGCTGCTGTCGTCTGAAAATAATAAATATTCTTCTGATTAATTAACTTTTGAAAATTGACTAATTGGCTGAGACCTCGAGAAGCCCCGAAGTAGGATACAGTATCATAGTCCCCAAACAAATTTAACGGCAAGATCTGCCTCCGTAAAATTAATTAACCATGAGTAAGGTTTCAATTTATGTACAAGGAATGATTTGTTGCATGCGGTTTTAAATGACTCCAAGCAAGGGCGGATACAGACTTTCATTTTGAGGGGTTCAAGGACAGAATTTGCCATGGTCTTGGAATAACACCCTTCATTTATCATGAAAGTTGGAATTTTTTACAGTAAAACAATATATTTTCGGGGTGAGTCATGACCCCTGTGACCCCCACCGCGTCCTCTTTTAACGCTAAATATGCGTGTGGTGGCTAAGCACTTTCTTTATGTTTTCTAAAATAAAGTGACAATTTTAACGAAAAAATTGCAAACTTAATATTTGCAAATGGATCATTATATTGTTTGTGGATTTTACTGATCAAAGACAGGAAGGGTAATGCTGCGCAATTGGAACAAATCATTGCATAACTGGTATTATTATTATTATTACGGCTTTGAGTGGTACAAGATTTTTTATTTTTTTATTTAAATAGGTGGTCGGAAGGACGGAGAAATTGTTCCGTATTTCGACGGGCAAAAAGACATCACTGGGAAATTAATGGTTCAATTAGGCAAAAAGTTCAGCTGCCTCTTGATAAACTTTTTTACAGTGGCGGCTCGTGACTTCAAGAATGGGTGAAGCGGCGAGCCCTTACTACACCCCCCACCCCAAAAGAAACCGGAAAAATGGCCAATAAATTTCCGTTTTCTAGCAAAATAATTGTATTTATTATGATATATATATATATATATATAATTTAAAATATAAATGTATTTAAATAATTCAATTATTTACACATAATAAACCTTTCAATATAAAAACTGCGCATGCACTTGTATGAAATTTAAATATTATCAAAACATATAAAATTATTCATTATATACATAAAATTGTTAAAATATGTCAACAATAAAAAGTTTTAATTTAAAATTTCAATAATCTGTCATGCATAACATTCCAAATATTCAATAATATATATGTATATAATAAATATATATATATATATAGGACCTGATATGGTACTACATATTATACAGACAGAGATAATATGTGGAGACAACAAGCAAAATAAAAATATGCAATAAATGCTTACCCAGTCTTTATTTTTTGAATATAAGTTCGATTCTTTTAGACTTGCAAACTTGTCGATGATGTGAAAAAATGGTTGAGTTTCTATTAACTCTTTTAATAGTTCCTTTTCAATTGAAATTTTTAACAAGTTTCTATGTCTGTCTTCAAACATCGTATTACGCAGACTGATTTTGATTCTGTTTAAGCAAGAAAAATTTGGTTCTACGGAAACACTAGTGGACGGAATAGTCACTATTAAGCAAAAAAGTTTATAAGCTTCTTTAAAAATGTATCTGTTTTCTGTTAAAATTTCCATGAATGTTTGTAATTTCATATCTCTATACTGCTTATCCAGATATATGTGTTTTAATTCATTTTTCAATCTTTGGAAGTCAGTAAATATACTGGGGTAGTACACATTTAAATTATTTATTACTTCCGTAGGAAATTTATTGGAATACTCTACAAATTTTGAAGTATCCATTAATGTAATAAAATGAAGCTTTTCCATATCTTGAAAACGTGTGGTAATTTATCTAAGGTTATCTAATATTTCATAAAATATGAATTTTATATTTTGCAAGAACTTTATTTTGTGTGAGCGTCACTTTTTTTTTGTCCCTTACGGTTTTCAGTTGGAACTGTTGTTTTCGAAATCACTAATTCTAAAATTTCCACGAATGTATCCTCCTTTCGTTTGCTGTTTAAAAGAATCTGCGTATTTTTAATTTGTGAGATGCAAAAATTAATGTCAAATGACTTATTTTGTAGTACATTGAAGAGAACATCCGTAAGTCCAAAATTATCGCTAAAAACAACAACCAAAAGTGAAAATTCAAAGTCGTTAAATATATTTAAATAGCCGACACTCTGCCTAAGCGAAGTTTGATCGGAGGTTGGATCGTTCATAATCTCAGTAAATACTTCTTTTAAAGAATCCCATTCTTTTAAAGAATTTATTTATAACACTCAACATTTTAGAGTTTGATGTCCATCGCGTAATAACAGAAGTAGGAATTCGTTTTCCGACGACTGTATCGACCACGTGAGTTCGTTTGGCAGAATGATGAAAAAATGCAGGTATGCCGCTTACAGTTGCAAAAAATATGCGACACTGTGAAATGCTGTTGCAGCTTTGTTGTAGCACTAAATTCAGACGATGTGCCAAACAGTGAATAAAAACTGCTTGTGGCGCTACTTCTTTAATTTTGGACTGAAGACCATTTAAGTGCCCTGACATTGCGCTTGCCCCATCAAAACATTCTCCTATAAGTTTTGATTTATAGTTAAATTTTTCGAGGCATCTTGATACAAGGTTAAACAATGCTTCGGCAGTCCGATTGGAACTGACGTCATAAAATCCCAAAAATCTTTCCACTGACTTTCCACCAGCAATAACATACCTAATTATGATACTACATTGAGATTTTTGGACAATATCTGTGGAATCGTCTACTTGTATAGAAAAAAATGCAATCCTTTATTTCTTTTTCGATATGTTCATTGATATATTGCCAAATGCAGTCAATTATTTCATTCTGAATAGTCTTAGAATTGCCGGCAAACATGGGTGTGATTTTTCAAAAGTGCTCATGAATGTCCACAGGGCTTATCGAAATAAAGGTTTCTAACAATTCTTTAAAATTACCACGATTAGTGGAGGTTACGTCTTCGTGATGACCATGAAATGCTAATTCTTGCTTCCCCAAGTAAAGAACAGCACGAATAGGCAACTACATGAAACGTTTATTAAGTTACACATTTTAGTTGAAGCGTTTAATATATATTGCCTAAAGTATTCTTTTAAAGCATCCTCAATACCACTTAAATTTTTCTTTAGATTTGAAAAACATAATGTACAATCCACATGGTAAAAAAACCTTTATGTTTGTGAAGAGCACGGGTAACGTTACCAAAATCATTCGAAACCACTCTTATTCCACACATTTGATTTAACACCAATGATTAAACATGGCATACAAAAAAGTTTATTTAAATAATAACTCCCACACAGCCATTCAAACTCCGAATATCACGAAATCTTAAAATGCCGATTATATACTTTGTCCTTTTTTTGCAACTTTACTTACATTATAAAATCTCTAATATCTCTCTATATTAAAAAATCTTTTTATCATCGTTATTCCACTTGGAAAATGGGGTTTCTAATAAAAATACATACTTGGTCATTTAAGGGAAACGTCATATTGTAAAGGAACCTATTAGGTTTAACCTAACGAATCAAGTAACGGAAATATTGATTTCCTAGGCGGTTTGAGAACTTGTAGCATAGTGCGCATATCTGAAGTTTAAACTATATAAAAGATGGACACAGCAGTGTCCCCAATTTAACGACTGCTCTTCGAGCGGCTCCACATCACGTGAAAAACGTAATGTTAAATAAACGTAATGTTAAACGTAATTCATTGGCGACGTGAAGAAAATAGAAAAGACGTCTTATCCTTCCTAGCAAGCTTCTCGCTATTCTTCTAGTGTGTTAAAACGATCATGGTGCGGTACAGTGTAGCATATAATTGCAAGGAAAGGGGTGAAAAGAAAGGCGGAATTTACTCATTTCACAGGTTTATTAATGTGTATATATCTTCTGTTCACACTGTTAATGATACGGTTCCCATTATCACGCATAAACATTTCATTCACACATACACACACACAAATTACCAAGAAAGGTACCAGCTTTAACCTAAAACCAGAAAATATGGAAGAAATAAGTCATTAAAATGTATAAAAAACAATATATAGCAATTATATAAAAAAATCGACATATTTTAAATATCATATTTCTTTTAAATTATTGAAAATATATTTTTACTTTGTCAGTTGGTTTTAAAATATAGGTATTTATGATATAAAAGCATATTAAAAATTTCAGAACTCTAGTGCGCATAGATCTGAAGATAATCTCTGCGCAATATAGAAAAAGTGATTTTGAGAAAAAGAGCGTTCAAGTTGGAACTTGGTAACAAGGTAATATGTAATAGTTATTTTTATTTTATACAATAGTGCAAGAAGTAATTGAAGAATTTTGATGCGGTTTGTTTTAAAACACTGCCAAAAATCGATATTATTTTTTAAACTAATAAATAAAAAATCGATTTTTTAAAGATTTAAAGGTCCTGTGTCCCCTTAAGAAACAAAAACACAACGAAATTACACGCTTCTACTGTTACCACTCAACGTGCCTCGAAATACTTCAGGGTAATTAAATAATTTTAACAGATATAACACTAAACTGTTTGTAGTTTGAATCAAAGTTGGATTCAGTCCTTTCATTTAAATTTTTTTTCTTTGACCAGTAACACACCCCACAGAAAATTTTTTACCTCTAGAAACCTCTGTGGTAATCAAAAATCTCAATTTTTATTTCTGATCAAGCCATACCTCTGTTTTGGTAATTTTTACCTTTTTCCCCATGCAAAACCTCTAGATTCAGAGGTAAAACCTCTGATCTGGCAATACTAGCTGACATGATGATGCGATAAAAATTTCTCTTCTCTGACAGTACTTGCTTTCGCCGTAAATATTCCATCGCCATGGTAACCATGTTCGCAAAGCATTTCCGTTTTGAAGCGAAGCTCTGAATTTCTATCGTCGCTTCATTCGGCCCTTTTTCTCGGCGGGCAATATTTCGTTGGTGCGTTTAACGCGTTTAAAGCGCTGACTTAAAAACGTAGCCTTCTGTTCCTGAATGTAATTCCAATTATATTAAAGGAATTAAATTAAAAAAAAAAAAAAAATAGTGGGCTCAAAATAAAATTCTAAATTTTATTTTTCTAATCAACTTTTAAATTTGACAAAAAAATAAAAATAATTTGGAGATTAAATTAAAAAAACTGTTCAACCGCCCAATTTCTTTAGGTGAAATGCCGCTTCATTCCCGTTACCCGACGAACCGCTACTGCTTTATTATCTGTTAAAAATCTACCGCCGTGGGATTCAGCCTACTTAATATATTAGTAAATTTGCCATTAGTCGTAATTATGGTCGTCCTTATCTAACGTTGGGCCCGGGGAAAACCTATTTCGGGGGCCCATACATGTACGAGTACGCAAACAAAACAAACAAAAAAAAGAAATAATGCATGACAACTAGATGGCACGAAATGCGAGAGCTGAAGCAAAAATATTTTTGGGGAAATTTTCAATATTACAAAAATTAAAAATTTGAGAATTACGCTTCGAGGAGCTCTAAGAAGCCCTCGGCCCGGGGCATGGGCCCCGCTCCCCCCTGCTTAAGGACGGCCCTGGTTGTAGTGACCGAATTTTCTTGACTTTCCCTTTACTGACTTTGTTTTGGTAAGTTAAACAGACACAAGTTCGATCTGCATCTGTTTTACCTTACTTCTGTCTTGTGATGGTTCACCCCCTCCGTCCCCCCGTTCGTTTAGGCATAACACATGTTTAAACGGTGTAATGTAATGTAAATTTAACATGTAAATTTCCAAACAACACTATAATATCAAGGTTCGGCCCTGGGCTTAACTAACCGCCAAAGACTGATCTAGCTCATATGGCGCGCCCTGCTGACCTCAAATTTGGCGCCCCACTCCGCTAAATATTAATTGTTTTTAAAATATTTCCTTTTACGGCGCAGTTTTTTAAAGGATGGTCTCAACGGGCTACTGAATATTATTACAAGGCGAAAAGCTAGGTTGATAATTAAAATTCCCTTACAACAAATAACATATAACTAAATAACAAATACTTTTTTTTGATGAGCCAAAAATTAAATTATTTTAATATGAAAATTAAAGCCTTACGTAAGTTTCACTAATCTGGAATGTCCTCTGTATGTTCATCCGTTTTAATGTAATTTTTACTTTCCTAATCTCTTGCTTGGAGTGTCGTGAAGGCCGTAGACAAGCTTTAATTTCGTGGTGGGGTTCAAAAATGTTTACGGTGTGTATCGATACAATCACAGCATGCAAGTCCGTAGCCAAATCCCATTAAAAATTTAATTTCGGGGGGAACCGGTCCCTAAGATCCCTTCCTCTGGATACGGGAATGACATATTAAGGATTTTAATTTATTGGAAAAAAAAGCTTTTTCACTTTCTTACACACTAACTTAATTAAACAGATTATAGTAAAAAATAATTTACGAAAAGGCTGAATAAGAGATAATAACAGAAGGATAATGAATTTATTAAAAAATTAAATAAGTTTTAAAACAATTTAAGTTTTAAAAATTCAATATGATAAATTCTTATAAAATGCTTTTTCACTTTGGGGTCGTTAGGCCATTTTGGCGTCCCCCCCCCCCTCCATCGGCTTGGCGCACAGTGCGACGGCACCGGTCGCACAGCCCTAATTCGCCGCTATTTACAGCTTAACACGTTAAACGCCACACCGGTCTCGACGGACCAGCGTTAACTGCTTGACGGCTAACTGTGGCGTGAACGGAACGGCACGTAAAACTGGCGTGAACGGAACGGCACGTAAAACCGGCGTGGCGTTTAATGTGTTAAGCGGCGGTAGAAAACCTGTCACCTTTTCGATAAACAACAGAACTAGAACTTGCTGGTCGGCATAACGTCTTTATCTGAGTTCAACAACTCGCCGCGAACTTGTACTCGCTCGCCTTTATAAGAAAATCTAGGCAGCTAGTAGGAAAAGACTAGAAAAATCTAGGCGGCATTGCAATCTAGGCGGATTTATCGAGCTATGGTTATTCTAGCTGTCCAATTAGTAATATTGTGCGTTCGCGCTCAGTTGGCGTGTAATACCGTTAGCAGACGGGTTAGTCCATTGCAGTTTAGGGAAGGGCGTCTTGCCACAACTGGTTTTTCACGCGGGAAAAACCAGTTCCTCCAAGACGGCCTTCCCTAAACTGCAATGGACGTCAACTGAGCGCGAACGCACAGTAGCATACCAGTTAAGAAAGTGACGACACCCACGTTATAAAAGACACGATTTATACGTAAAAAGAGGCAAAAGTAAAAATGACACCAAGCAAGCAATCAATGATTTAAAAGTCATGTCATACTTTTTTAAATCTCGTACGGTTAAGTCACTGAGTAAAATATTCAGCTTAGTAATCATCCAATGGTAATCTAAAAATAATTAAAGGAATACTTGGAGCACTAAATCTCGAAGTTGAAGATAATTTTGTGTTTATTAGTACCAATATCACCAGACTTAACTTCTTGGCAATACGCTAAAAGTCTCTGAAATCCATTTTGAAGCTTTTCCAGTCCGCGGGATTCTCGCCATATTAAACTTTAGTCACATTCTTTGCTCATTTTTTTTCGGAAGCTAGTTCTGCTGACGAAATAGGTTTTTTTCGTTCGCTTCTTTTGCGTCATTTTCTCATTTTATTTCGTGCTTTTTAATCTCGAATGCAAGATGAAACATCTGAAAAGTAATTTCGTGCAAAAATAAATTTAACGAAACTACGTCGGACCTTTATGCGCGTAGAAATGAATTGGTATTAAGATTTTTTTTTTCATTTAATACGAATCCTTAGCGAACACCCTCAAAGAATATTTAAAATTCCCACATGTCGTCTTTTCGGATATTGATTTCGATTTCATTGCAGCACATCGATTGCTGAGAGCCTTCAATATTTTGAATTGATTTTCAAAATTGAGCACTTTCTAATGCATTCAAAAGGACGATTAGAGTGCTTTATTAAAAATGAATTTTGTTAGAGTTATTAATCATTTTAGTTATCGTGTTCAAACAAAACATAAAATTATTATTTTCTTAATTTCTCGCGTAGCCTATCTTCTAACATGGCCATAAAGAAATAAAGATTGGTTGATAGTATGCATGGAGGAACTAAACTATAATTTAGAGCAAGGGTTCCTCAACTGGGGTCCGCAGAGATCCCCTGTGTTCCACAAAGATACGGAAAAATTCTAAGACAATAGCAATTACTCTTTAATGCTAAGAATAAATTATGAGGGAACGAAAAATTCCTTCCTTAAATGGTGAAAATCAGTGATGAAACGCTAGAAATAAATACATATGATGCAAATTCCGGGATCAAGTTGAGAATTCTTGGGGGTCCGCGAGAGCAAGTGATCTCTGAAGGGGGTCCGCGGACTTCGAAAGTTACAGAATTTCTTATTTAAAGAATTCTTTCATTGTATTTCGGTATTTAATTTTTGTTTATTTTGGCTTTGCCCGTATGGGTTTGTTCATTTACGTATTATGTATGTGGGTGATTTTTAAACCAGTTCACGAAATTTTAAAAAATTTTAAAAATTAGTTTACGAAAACCGCTAAAAAATAATTGTCTATAAACTGAACCATAAATTTGGGATTGTATTTTCGACTACGGCTGTAATGTTTGTGATTGTAAGTTTCGTTACTTAGATATATAAAGCAGAGGTGTAGTTGAGGCATAGCACAGCCTAGCGGCACTAGGGCAAGGTTTTTGGGAAATTATACACTTTAAAAACAAAATTCTGTTCAAGTTGTAAATAAAAAATATGTGGATTCGACAATTTTATTAAGAAAAAAAATTTTTTAGAGCAATGACCCTAAAATTTTGAATAAATCAACTAAGAATCGTGGGAATTTAAACGAAATTACAGCTTGGAACACGTGTCATAAACTGCGTTCCGAATAATAAAAGCCACAATGTGTTGGTTAACATAACGGAGGCGACAAGGGCGAAAAGGTGGAATTTTGGCTATCTTGTTCAATTTTTTTCTTTATTTTATTAGCTCACTTCAGAGGTGCATTTCAGATTAGTTTGACTTGAGCACATACGTTTGTATAACGTTATTATTATTATTATTATTTTATGCTTATATGACCCGAAGCTATATGCTGTAGGCAGTGTCGGATCCAGAGGGGCATTTGGGGGGGATGGGGGCTCGCAGTGCCAGCTCAACAACCCATACATGATGATAGTTTCTGTCCCTATCAGATTAATGGGCTATTGACTGGTTAGGGGGTTCCCTGATTCCCTCCCCCCCCCGTGGATCCACCCTTGATTTAGAAGAGCACTAGTAAGGTTACTTTCCTTTTTAGGACTACACCACTGATATAAAGATATCGATTAGCACATAAGATTAATGAAGGGAAACCAACGTATAGAAGAATTCCTTGCATTTATTTAAACTATAAAAAATCCCGAAGGCTAATTAATTGTTAACGAAATGCGCAATCGATTTTATTCAATAATTAATAATTTCAATCAATAATAGACCATCTGGGGGGAGGGGTGCGGACAAAACAAATATAATTCCTGTTTTTGTCAAAGTGTATTAACGTTTCGTTTGATTTAATTAGACGCAAAAGCATTCACTAATGTAGCAATGTCAGTTTTCATCAGTTTCTTAACTACAAACAATCTAATTTAGATCTGAAAGAGATAGCGAAAAGTGCGGGAAAACCGGGAAAGAGAGCAACCAATAAAACAAGAAATAAGTAAATGTGCCCCAGGGTTCATGCAATGATTGTTTTCTTCACTTTCAGCACGAAATTGTCTTCCTCCTATTGCAGTATCCTCTGTAAAATTTCCCAGTCACTTATACATTCAGATATCGTGAAAAAAAATGAGAAGTTTTCTTTACGTTTTCGCGTAATTATTTAAATATCTTAAGCTTAATATATTTCTCATTTTCTTTCACGTATTTTCCAATGTGTTTAATTTAATTTCTCTATGTATAAAGACGGTTGTCCCCCATTTACATATTAATTACATACACAGTAGTGTGTATGAATAAACTTATGAATATAAATTTTTCTTAATTAAATATTTGTCCAAGTGGGGGCTAATTTTCTTTTCTAGTTCGTTTTTCCGATCCTTTGGAATGTCCTTTGTTTAGCGTTGGGAGCCTTTCATGTTGGAGAACTCCTTAAAGTAGTTTTGGCTCGATAACAAGCTTTGTTCAAAATACTTCCTAAAAAAGATTGAATAAAATTAGATAGATAATGTAATAGTGATAAAAATACTCCATGCATTCATTTTTGTTGAAAGTTTCAGATATGAATGAATAAACAAAAATATGGCGGGGTCGTTCAAGTATTACGTATGCATCTGTGGGGAAGAGGGTTTGAGATGTGCTTATTTTTTTTTGCTGATAACGGGGAAGGGGGAGTGTGAACTATGCTTATGTAAGACAAAAAATAATTATAACACTAACACGTAGTCACAAAGTGACAACCATCCTAACAGAATTGCGATACTTGGATGCATGACACACCGAGAGTCGAAGATATAAAATATAAAATACACGTAATCGCAGTTAAATATTTAATTATTTAAACCAGTGGTTCTCAACCCTTTTTTTTTCTCACAGGAGCTACTTCCAGGTTCCCCATGGCCTCCTAATATTTTTGAATTATCATAAATGTACTTTGTCAAATCCACCTCTTATATATTACACTAGTTGCTTACAACGTAAGAAATATTAACAATAAAAATGTAACAAAATACTTTATTATGCCATCAAAATAGCAATTAACAGCGCGTTAAAACCTTTTAAATAATAATAATATAATTAAATAAATAATAATAATAATAATAAATAATATAATATAATAATAATAATAATAATAATAATATAATAATAATAATAATAATAATAATAATAATAATAATAATATAATATAATAATAATAATAATAATAATAATAATAAAATAATAATAATAATAATAATAATAATAATAATAATAATAATAATAATAATAATAATAATAATAATATGAAATAATAATAATAAATAATAATATAATAATAAATGTGCTGTGATTTTTCTCTATTTATAAATAAGCGTTTAATATTATAACAAACTTAAACAGGTATTCGATAGTGCAATATAAAACAAAAATAAGTACTGTAATTTGCATCTCACATATTGCATTCTCATTTCAAAAACTTATAACAAAAAATTAGAGAGCCAAAATCTTACGTAAGCAGGAGATGGGGGGGGGGAGGTCAGCATATTGTTATTTTTTCTTACAAGGGGAGGGGGCAGTGTCAATTCGTGTGTCCAGAAATAGGGTGTTGCACACATATTTTTGTCCTTAGAAATACAACTCAAGACGTTGCATATATAAAACGTTTATCCAAAAGCGCATTTAATTGCATATTACTAAACTACTATAGTTCGTTCGCGGAAAATCATCCGATGGTGCCGTTAGAAAATAAGGGGAGCTGACGTCACAAAGGGCATAGCCGATTCCAGCAGAGGGAAGGGTGTCATTTCAGAACTGTTTTTTAGTGAACGTTTGTCTGCGCCAAAAACCAGTTCAGGATTGGAGAAGTTGACGACATCCCCTCTGCTATAATCGGCTAGGCTGTTTATGACGTCAGCTCCGGTTAATTTTTAATAGTACCATCGGACTTCTTTTGGTGAAGTGACTATGTACTGATAGCGAAGAACGGCCCACAGCGAAAGTATATGTTAATTAAGATATTAACCGTTTTAGAAATGGCCCCATACCTTACTGCATATCTGATTTGCATTTTTGTAAATATATGCCCGATATTACTTGCATTAGTTTCACTCTAAGGACTAAGTACATTAGAAAATAAATACTAGCGATTTTACCTAAAACGTTGAGTGAGTGTCTGCTGAAAGAAAAATACCAATACTAAATAAAGCTAATAAATGCAGCAAGTCATTTCTATTAAGCGAAATTCTGATAATCGGAGTTTTCTTGTAGTAGCCTTATTCTACGTAATACATTTCTCTAAGAATGAATGAAAAGAAAGAAAGAGAGAGAGAGGGAGGGGAGGAGGGAGGAAGGAAGGAAGGAAGGAAGGACAATACCTTGTATTATTAACCGTTATGAGAAAACATTTTGTTTCATGTGTGATCTTTTAAAATAAGAAACAAAATTTTCTAGCGGCCCCATGCAAAATTGTTGCAGGCCTATATGCAATATTCATTTTATATCATGTGTGATTGGAAATATCTCCGAATTTTGTGTGATTTTTGTTTATCTTTTTCCGGAAAATGCGAAAAGTACCCACGTGCGAAAGTTATTACAGCTATAAATTGGATTTTATAACTGCCACGGGACTCGTCATTTTCAAGATCAACGTTTTAACAGCTTCGTTACCACAAAATACGAGCCCTAATTAGATAGCCAACATGAAAGCGACACCGCTCGGATATTTGTTCTTTTCAAAGGAAAGAAATAGTTCCATAAATCTAGGCTGCATTTTTTTTTTTTTTTTTTAAATCAGGTAAACCATAGAGCATGTCAAATGTAAATATCCGCTCTTTTCCACTATACATGTAATCGATTAGATTTTTACTTTAACGAGATTTTTGGGACTAAAATTTTTTAGCACCTGTTTTGAACAATTGAAATTAACAGAACAAACCTTTTTAGGATATATACGCATGCATACAGTGTGTCTCCTAATCCATGAAAGGAAACACACATCCCTTGAAGTGCTTAAAAGTAAATGAAGCAAATGTATTTCAAGTGAAGTATGTATTTTTTCTAGTTTATATGTCGCGTACTGAGCACACTCCACCTGGTAGCAGAAGGAAAGTACCTGTATACCTGAATAAGACTGTATTGCCTTAAAAATGATTGCAATTTTTATAAGATACACAAAGGACAGAACCTAAACTATACATCGACTTTTAAATCAATTTCTCTTCGTTAGATCCTTTATCAAATTTATTTTACACGATTTTAGGTGATTTTTCATTGACGTCTTTCACCAAATTATATTGTATTCTATTTCTATAATTTTCTATTGATTTTTAAGTCATAAAATGATTTATGGACAAGAGGTCTTGACAAATCCTGATGAAGAGTATTCGCTTGCTTCGAAAAGAAAACCCTAGAACCTAGCAAAAAAAGAAGATTTCTTACTCGCGAACTACAAAAATCTAGTCGCTAATGACGACAGGATTTGTCGGTGAGACCTATATACATTTACGTTATCTCAACAGAATCACGTTTGTTATTTATTGGTTAAGTGAATGAGTCGAGACAACAGATTTCCTCCAATAGAGAGATTTTCGAGCAATGCACTTGCTGCCAGGGTCAAGGGTTAATTTCCAACAAAAAAGTGAAGGAGCCCTAATATTATAAATCGATTAAAAAATCGAATGGCTGCAAAAGAATCGATAAATCATATCAATTGTTTATGTCCATTTTTATGGACAACAAAATGCATGACCTTAATCACAAATTCCTTACTTTTTTTTTATGACAGCGTCTATTTAGGGGGCTTCGGCTAACATGTAAGTAATCGCCAAAAATGAAAAAGTGCCGGAGCCGGGCTCTTATGGGCTCCCGTCCAATTTAAGCTTTGGGCGTCGTAGAGGTTTGACAAGATTTTACTGTATTTGCAAAATAAATATTTTTTATTTAGTCGCAATTTCAGTCTATTTTCCCCAACACGTCTTGTCCGTAAAGCTTCACCTATAAATACAGTGTTTTTTAAGCATTTATGGCCAGAGAAGTAAGTCTCCATAGATAAGATCAAAGTCACCCTAATATCGAAAAAGAAAATTCTCTAATATCCGCCCGACATCAAAAATTGATTTTGGCAGCAGAGCTGTCAACCCTGACGCCAAACAACACCTGAAAACCAGCCAAAAATCAATCAGAGATTTTGAAAAACGGCGTGTCGTTGGTTTAACATAAAGGCATTCATTCTTCAACGTTTGTTAAGCCCCCGCCTTTGATTAGAGATTAGTTTAGCCCACTTGCAATTAAGCTAAGTGCCCGGCTGTACTTCCAGGTGTATCACCTGACATAGCCGAATAACGTGAAATGCCAACAGGATAACGAATACGCAAATACAATAGAGAAATGGATGGAAGCGAGAGGGAAAAAAATCCATGAAAGCAATTTCTCGTTATTGGGCGTTGCTTCGGTGGACGTATACCAAAATTTAAGAATAAAATAAAGAACAACTGTTAGAGATAAAAATCAAACGTTTAATAATAATATTAAATAAAAACTAGGTTCGCAAATCAGTGAACTAATGTGGAATGATTCCATAGACTATTGGTTGTCAAACTTTTTACCTTATGTAACCCGGTAAGAGTTCAGCTGTATCCCGGTCGCCAAAATTCATGAAAACTCTTAAAATGAGTCCAAGAATTACAAGTAACGCGCCTGCGCGTGAATCGCTGCGTACGCAAAGCCTGGCTTGCAACTTGGAACATTGCCAGAATGGACGCTGGGCGTCGGCCATAATTGTTTCGTACGCAAGGGAATTTTCTGCAAATCAGTATTTTTCCTGAATCAGTGAAAGCCTGCTGATGGGTGCCCTCACACCCCTCGTCACAAAAAATCTCCTACAATTCGTACAGCACGACGACCGCTCTCCTACAATTCGAAGGCTTGCAATTGTAAAGAAAAAAAATTCACCTTTGTACATAAAGCGGTCATAACGTTGATTAAAGGAAAGCAGGACGTATTTACCCAACAAAACGAACCCTCGCAACGGTCATATTCTGACTTTAGCAAACGTCAATATATGATGACGTCTTCCGAGAACGACCACCCGAGAAGCAAGTTATAGCGCACCATTGGCGACCGGGATACATCTGGAGTTTGGCCAGTAACCCTTTTCTTTACAACATACCTAGCTAAGGAACCCTCTCTAAATATTATTTAAGGCAACCCTAAAAGGCAATTATTTATGGTTGTTTGACTATAAAATAAACAACAAATCGGTATAAAAAAGGCAGGCAATACTTTACAATTGCCGAGGGGTATCGGGTACGAATGGCTAACTCTACCAAAGGGGTTGCCATGAGGAAGACAGAATTTACGCATTTTCTTATAATTGTCTGAAAAATTTTGTAAATTTTTTGTAAATTGCTTGAGGACCCCTTGGATGATCATCGCGTGCCCCCTCCCTCCCCCCCAGGGTTCGTCTAACACACTTTGAGAAATCCTGCATTGAACAATTATCACCGTTTTACAAAAAATTGCATAGTGCATAAGAATTGCATTTTAAACCATCAGATTAAATGCTGATGAGATACATCAGTATTCTTACAAACAGTTACCTATAACGAGCAACTACCGTATAATAATAATAATAATAATAATAACCCATTGTTACAAATCGCCTCGATTTTAAAAACATGCCGAACAGTCAATCAGCTCCTAGACACAACACCTGAATAAGCTACGGTATGAAGTCTTGAGCACTTGACACTGCTCGTCTAAAATCTATACCGCCAAGAGCGAAAGTACGTATAAAATAATAATAATAGAGTTGATCAAGAGGATAGTGCTTGTGTCCTTGATGTTCTGTAATACAACAACGTTTTGCAATAATAATATATTTATATAGCGTCCTTGTTACGGTTTTTTGATTCTGCACTTTTTTTTAAGGTGTGTGGAAGAGGAGCATAGCGCAGTAAGGTGGGGGGGGGGTTGAGGTTTGTAACCCCCATTGCAATGAAATTTTGTATATTTAACATAGGAATATATGAGTTGTAGCTCTGTGACTCCCCCACCAAGCTCATACCCACCTTATGAACTTTCTGCCTACGCCTATAAAGAGGAGCATAGCATATATGTTTTTGGAATAGAATATATTTTTGACTTATAATAGCCCATGAAAGCGCTTAGTATTTAATGGCTTCACACCCTTTAATAGTTACACGATAAGATCTCTTTGTGTGTAATAGATACGAGAAAAGACCCACGCATGTCTATACTCAGCGGCCCAAACCAGAGCATTTGAACAGTGACAGAGATCAATGGTTCGAGTCCAGGTGGCGTGGCTGATTTTAGAGGTCTAAGGTAGGAAGGCATTGTGCAAACTCAACAGTTAGCATAACACATTCATTTGTGTGTCGTTCTTCTATAGGGCTATTTTCTAAATAGGACTGGCATTCCTCCTAGCCAGGGTCGATGAGGAGGAGGAGACAGATGGTTACATCCTGGGGCCTGATAATCCACGGCCGCTCTGGCAAGGACCTATTTGTGAGGGCTGGTAGCCCTGCTTGTCGGAAATCCAGAAAAATTGTTCTCTAAATCCAGATTAATAAGATTTTGTGCATTTTTAATGTACAGTTTTTTAATTATTCTTCATTATCCTGACTCGATTATTAAAAAAATAATAATAACAACCAGTAGCTTACGTTAGTTTCTTTTTTCAGCAGTGATCTTGTAAAATAATTATGTAATAAGTAAGTAAAGAAAATGGTTTCTTATTTCATACTTTCTGTTAATTTGGAGGCTCAACCCCTCTCTCCCAAAAGGAGAAACTATCTATGATACTGCCCAGAGAAAGGCTCATGGGAATCCGTCCAAGTGAGCCTGTGAGCCCGCGTTGGCTCTCGGCACCCCTGCTTCTGGCCAATCCCCTAATTTTAAGATATTCAAACGTTTTCGACCCACAAAAGTATTCAAATCACACATTATAAATAGTTTTCTTACAAGATTTTATATAAGCATTAGTCAACGTCGCGGCGTTCTCGATCCAAACTCCTAGTGCCAGGAGGACCTTCGAAGCACAATTTGAAAACCCCTGTCCTATTTACGCCGATAAGCTTCGCATGAATCAGTGGCGAACTTCCTCCTCCTCTGCAGTAATTATGAGTCAAAATATTTTCTAATCTCATTAAAAGTATTCTATTTATTTTAAGTATTTCCTAATTCCCATGGAAAGTGGAGATTCAAGTGCGACAAATTAATTAACTATTTCAGTTAGTTATTTGGTTAGAATCTAATGCGTATTGCTTTTCCACAGTCGGAGAAGGTATAGGTATTCATATTTAAGAATGAGTCGTAGATTTCCATTCTGTGCTATTTGTTCTCAACGTTGCGTAAGGTGGGGGAGTTCCGGGGAACTCCATTTGCGCAAAGTTCACATTATGAACTAAGAAAACGCTGTTATCATTGGAGTTTAATATTGTGAGACGCCTTATTTTTATCGTCGTGAAATCACAGATAATAAATTGTATTAGCAACCGCTACCATCGAGATAAAAGCGACATTACGTAACAAGAGACATTCTAAAAATAAAGCTTTGGGGAAAAGGCAGGGCCGTCCTTAAGCGGGGACTAGTCCCGGATTTCGCAAAGCCTAATTCTCAAATTTAAAATTTTGGTAATATTGAAAATTACCCAAAATTACTTTTGCTTCGGCTCTCGCATTTCGTGCCATATAGTAGTCATACATTATTCCATTTTGTTTTGTTTTCTTACTCGTACATGTATGGGCCCCCGAAATATGTTTTGCCTCGGGCCCCGCATTAGTGAAGAATGGCCCTGGCAAAAGGTACAGTACACGATTGCGATAGTACATGTATAGTACACGTATAGTACACGATGGAGAGTGTGATTCTAGCCGCCAACGTTAAGCAACTAGGACCATGTACGAGATGCATGTGTCCGTCTGCAGGAAAAGGAGCATATGGAAGTGCAATCGGCGTATTAAGCATTTAGTATGATGTACAGCGACTTTTTGTTCTGTCCGCGTATAGGTGTTGCGTCTTAACAATGCAGGATGGATCACTTGGAACTCAACCGATGGCTTAACAGGTTTCCAAACACGATTATACCCAAGTTTACAGTGAAAAAATCCGTGCAAAAAAGCTTAAAAATTGTAATTGAAACCATTAGGACACTATTGGTTTATTGATCTAGTTCTGTGCCCTCAGGGGCGGCTTAAGGGACCGGCAACCGGGACGGCCGCCCGGGGCCTCGTTGGGATGAGGACGCCAAACTGAAGTAAAGCTCAAATTTTTTTTTGAGCTAATAGCAGAAAATCTCTTTAAAAAGAGATAATTTTTCAGAAACTTTTAGAGACATCTTGGAGAAATTCTTTCAGTGATTTTTGGCCACTTTTCTGGGGTATATGGCTCACTGTCCATCTGTGAAAATTTTTTGTTTTCGCCGGAGTTGGGGGCGCCAAAATGCAATTTGTGCCAGGCTGCACGGGTTCAAACTTAACCTCGAGCCGCCCCTGTGTGTCCCAGTATTGTTAAGCATTGTTAATATAGTAAAATTCCTCGTTAGGGCGCACTCTCCACTCAGCAGAATTTGTCTGTAAAAGAGGGGGGAATAGTATAGTGAAGGAGTTCTTACAGGGGTGTTCGTTAAGAAGAGATTTTACTGCAAGAAGCATTGCCAATCATCAGTATCGATCATTTTCAGCCATCAGTATCAATCACTGGTAATCGTCAATAGAACTGTTAATCATCGATATTGGTAGATCACGTAGGCGCCCCGAGGAGCTGCTAGGGGGTGCTTGCACCCCCTTGGCTTATGAAAAAAGGGGGAAAAGAGGACTGAATCCACAAGAAACTGTAGTCCAACAACATTATTCAATTGGAATTTTTCCTGGAGGCATCCATGGTAGATCATCTAAAGTAAGTTTGAGTAGGGTCTTCTGAGATCATTGTTTTCACTGAAGTAGGGTTCTTTAACCGAGATTTTTAAGAACAATAGGGTTCCGCGAGCATCTCCAGAAGTTACGCGAGAAATTATGTTATTTTTTGCGTGACTGAAAACCTCCATATGAAGTCTCCTAAATAGGCAGTTCGAATCTAATTTTTTTTTTATTGTCAATAAACCTCTTATATAATAATATAAAGCTATTTCTTGTTCAGTCAGCTATAAAAAGTATATTGGGTTCTTTTTACGAACTTTAAATTTGTAAATAGCAAAGACAGATATTATTAATGATATATAATAGTTTCCCTGTAGGGGTTCCCTCGAACGTGAATATTATTTTAAGGGTTCCTCAAAGGTTCCTTCAAGGGCAAGAAGGTTGAGAAAAGCTAATTTGAGACGTTAAACCCAAGACAGATTAAGAGGATATGTGGCGCTGTTGTAACATCACTGATTTGAAGTAAGATTTACAGATTGGGTAAAATATTTTCACCGAAATTTTAATTGCAATGGAAGAAAATATGGAAGAGATGTGATTTCTGTCCTCCACGTTTTTGGACTCCTACTAGAGCTCTATTTAACTCGCAAAGTCAGAAAGAAGAAACATTTCTTCCCTGTATGTGAGTGAATTCTAGATCTAGTACATGCTAAAAAAACGAGGATTTTAGAAATGAATTCTTTCAATTTAAATCCTCTGAAATATATATTTTTCGCTTTCAACACCAAAAGAAGACGTTTCGAAATTCGGTACCACATGTACGAAGCCAGGATTTCGTCGGCTGTGCCACAACAGTCCAGTAAGCGAAGCATCAGAATGAAAACCTAGAGGTCGTTGAATCGAAACCACCTCGAGACATCATTTTCGGATGGGAAAAAACTAGAGTGAGAGAAAGAAAGATCAATATGGGCAAATCAGAAATGAGAAGAATCGTTCTCCAATTGATTGAATAAATGATTCTGTCCACCGTTTCATGATGCAAATGATTGAATAATGATTTGGTCAGTAAATGAAACAATTATGAAGTCCCGAAGCTTTCATTTAGTCAAAACGAAACCACGTTTAATAACACAGTTCTAAACTGACATATAACTGTGAGTGAAAATATTATCTTTAGCGAATGCGTATATTGAAGCTTTATATATCAGGACCGTGTAATATTTTTCTGAATCAGAGACGAGTGGTATAACGCGATCTCGGAGCCGTTTCTAGGTGTTTTGCCATCCTACTAGAGAATAGAAAAATGCCGTCCCCTTCTTTTACTACCATCACTCTTTCGCCTATATCTCTCTCTCTCTATATCACTACCAACATTCAGCGGTACAACAATGTAAATATTCTATTATACTTTTAATCATTAAAGGGGTCCGTCCCCAGGGTCGGCTTAAGGGAAGGGCGAACCGGGCGGCCGCCCGAGACCTCGTTTAAATGAGGGCGCCAAACTGGAGTCAAGTTTAAGTTTTTTAATTGATCCAATAGCAGAAAACGTTTTTAAAAAGAGACAAGGTTAGAGAAATTTTTAGAGACATCTTAGAGGAAATTCTTTTGGACTTTTGGCCACTTTTATAGGGTATATAGCTCACTTTGCATCTGTGAAAATATTCTGTTTTCGGCGGAGGGGGCGCCAAAAAACAACCCGTGCCACCTCGCCCGTATTCAAAATAAACCTCTAGCCGCCCCTGTCCGTCCCCATATTAGAAAAAAAATTATTTATTAAAATTATGATTTAGTTTTTGAATTTATATGTATAGGACATACTATATTGATATTAGGCAAAAAAAATATTTTGTAGCTGACTTACTTTCTAAGAAAAAATAAATGTACAATGTGTTGAAAAAGGATGTTGAAAATTTTTTATACTTGTCGTTAGGTTTTTCACATTCTCTTATTTTCAATATTCTATCTCGTTAAAAATGACGCAAAAAATATATCTGAAGGATTTTTTGTTTCTTTATATAGAACCAGAGAAAAAAAAATTTTAATTGAGTTTAAAAATATTTTCTAGAGGTAAATATAAAATAGGATAAAATAGGTACTTAAAAGTAAACATCAAAATTCTGTTCAGGTAGTTTATTTGTGTCTGTATATGTTATATTCTTACAAAATTTCAGGATAACACCTTGAACGGCGTGAAAACCTTAGCATATTGAAGTTGAAAAAATTTCAAAAATGAAATCCCGAGTAAATTGAACTTAAAGTTAGAAATGCCCTATTTTATTATTATATGTCATTAGTAAAAGTTAAGACATAATGATGTTTCTCTTGACCTAGAAACAAAATTTTTGACTTATTAGATTTGAAAATATTTAAAAAAAAGTTTTAAATAAAAGAATTTTTTTTTTCAAGTTTTGTCATTTTTTTTGTGGGACAGACCCCCTTAAACCCGTTAATTATATTTATATTTAGTTATTTTGTAACGTTAGGGTACTGTGAATAGTAAAACAATTGCTACATGTTATAATTGTTTAATTTCAACATTTTATATTTTTGAAAACTGGGAAAAAATTCAGGGAGCAATATTTCGTTGTATTACTAGAGCCGAAAGGCTTAAATGTATTAGATATAAAAGAACTTGTGTGCAAAATTAAACAATGAAACACATCAAACATTTTTACATTCGTCAAAGTAAAGACTTAAGTAAGTGTTCCGCATGCCTTTGAAAACAATTCTACGCTTTAGGTTTTCTTTTTGTTTCGTTTTTTTCTCCTCATTTACTCAATTTTTTCTTTCTTCGATTCAAAATTAATTTTTTTACGCTATTTTGCCGCCTCTAAATTTTTGCCGCCCTAGGCGGTCGCCTACTCTGGCCTAATGGTAGAAACGGCCCTGATTGACCTACAACCATCGACAGGTCTATATTACAACTGGTAAGGGGAACCCACAGTGAGTGCCCCGCCGATTTTGATGAAATGTTTTGATGGAAGTAGAGCCAAAATAAGGAAATACGTGTCTGGGCATTCGCGCCAATGTGGCTTATTTTCAGAGATATGAATTTTTGAAGATTTTGATTCCTATATATGAGCTTAAAACATAACGTCCTTTGCAGGCCAATCGGTAGCTTAGTTGGTAAGTTACAGGCCTATCGCTTCGTGTTTTTGAGTTCGATGCCCGCGGAAATCGATCACTTTTTTTTTATGTATCCTTTTTACATATTTATGTATTTTTATTAGTAAAAATACTTTGCTTACAATCGAATTTTGCTCATAAACTTACTTTAATAAAATTCATATTTACATATTTAATTCTGTGATACTATTTTTCGCAGTTATAATTTTTACACGAATTTTAATTTTTAATTGAAGAGTTGTAAAGGTACAAAAAGTTTAGGAGTTAGCTGTAAGTTTTTATGTGAATATAACTTTTATAAAATTTGCGTACTCATTGTCAACCTGTGAAGGGATAGAATTACACCAATAACGCAGTTTTGTTTTATTTAAGGATTGAAAGATTTTTTCTGAAAACTTTTAACAATTCCATTAAATAAAAAAGAAAACTGCGTTAATTCGTCTTATTTTGTCATTATTAGCCTTTGCAGTCATCCTCTATTAGCATCTATTATGCCTAATATTTTTTTAAATATATTTATCTATTGAAAAATGTATTTTTAGTATGTAATATTTTATTTTATAACATATAAACAAAATTTTATGTGCATTTTATTTATATAGAAACATTTTATTTTATAAAATGCAATCAATTTTATTTTAAAACTGACTGATGTGAACATATTTTTTGTGTATCACTATCGGAGGTGTCGGAATTGTATACTGGTACACAATTTTGGATGATAATTATCATAAAAATAATAAAAACATAAAAAAATTCTACAACGTGAGCATTTTATAAATGAATTGTTCGAACAACTGATTTTCTTTGTCTAATATCATCTGGAAAACAAATACCATCTACATTTTCAAAAACGCTTCTTTCGTTTGTTAACTTTGCAACAAACCAAGAGTACTGTAATGTATTCTTAAAATTCGGCGCCGAAAGTTGATTATAAATAAGTGAATGGATCTTCAAAGCATCTATCTGCTCGCGTGTTTAAATGACTATTTTCTTGTAAGATTTCAACACAATTTTGTAACCTTTTAATGAAATTTTTTACTTGACGGAAGAAGTACACATCACGAGGTTGACAGTATGGGGTACAATGAGGTGGAATTACTTCAACAGTAGAAGAAGAGGTGCCGTCGTCATTTGTAAAAACATTATTAAAGTGTGCTGGATCTACTTAACTACATAACAGGCTGGATGGCTACACCAAAACTTTTTCTATACTTTTCAACTTTTTAATAATCAACAATTAAAATTCGAGTAGAAATTATCACTGCCAATAAGCATACAATTAACATATAACTACATAAATATGAATTTTATTAAAGTAAGTTTATGAACAAAATCCGATTGTAAGCAAAGTATTTTTATTAATAAAAATACATAAATGAACATGTAAAAAGGATATATATTAACAACCGATTTCCGCGGGCATCGAACGCAAAAACACGAAGCGCTAGGCCGGTAACTTACCAACTAAGCTATCGATTGGCTTGCGGAGGATGTCGTATTTTAAGCTCATATATCGGATGCAAAATCTTTAAAAATCCATGTCTCTGGAAATTAGCCGCATTGGCACGAATGCCGAGATACGTATTTCCTTATTTCGGCTATACTTTCATTTAAAAAATTTCATCCAAATCGGGGAGGCATTCACTGTGGGTTCTCTTTGTGAGTGTGAATTGAAAACTAGAAAAAGCAGCAAACAATCGTAGCCAAGTCATTGAGATTCTCGTCAAATGAAAACCATTTATTAATTATGCTCCCCGCATTATGCACTCAATACTGAAAGTAACATGACCCATCAATTTCATGTAATTGACGAACATGCGACCAGAAAAGTAATTAATTTCTACAAAGACTAACCAGGAAATTTTATAGTCGTTCGATAACGTTACTTGGCGAGTTTCCAGTAACCTTATCCATATGTAGTGGGAAAAAAAATCCACTGCAATATCAAGTGCCCACCTATTTGATATGTGCCGGGGTTGGCTATTTTTTCCTATTAGATCCGGTACCATAAATTAGAGGTGTACTAAGGGTAACGTATTTAGTTTTCCTCCAACGTGATTCTAATAATTACATTTAACCGTAAAGGGATATCCGTGCTGGCGTAAACAATTGGCATAGCACTTCGCCAGGTAGACAAAGATTTGCCAAAATAACACTATTAATATGAAATAAGTATCCTGTAACTTAATAGGAATAACATTACCTATTAACACACGTAAGCCAATACACTCACTCTAACGCAGTGTTTGTCAGCCATCCCCCCCCTCCACCGCGAAGAACCCCCGCAGGTCTATAGACAAGCAGGGACCATCAGGGGCGTAGTCGCAGTCTCCCCATGCTTGTGCCCCAGTAGCCCCATCGAGCTATTTGCATATACATAGAACAATCCAGGTTTCCCTGTGCCCTTCGCCTGCCCCATTTTGCCCTACATCCTGACTATAAGCCTGAACCCCCCCTTGAAATAAATTTCAAGTCTCACAAAATTCTGAATGAAAATGATCACATTCATTGTCTATGCTCTTGCTCAATCGCAATTATTCGCAAAACGCTCATTCAGAGACTCTCTGTTCTAACGTTTATATGGCGCAGTATAGCCCAGATGCTCTTGCGCCATAAAAAATCCAAACAAACAAATCTAACGTTTATAACTGCAATACGTTCTAGTCGTTTACAGTGGTTCTCTCTTAAATTTCTGCACTTGCGAATAAACCTTTGGCTTCGTAAACTATCCATGAATACTCCCATCCATTTTTTTTTTTAAAATTACAATCAATTTTTAAATTAAATTTTTTTTAATTATAATCTCCCAATCGTAGAATTCTGTCAATCCGTTCTCCTTAGAGAAAGTATTTCTCCTTTTTTTTGAGTAATTTTTTTCTTAAAAAAGCGGCGAAACAGCTTTGCCCTAAACTAAAACATCAGAGAAAATTTTCGACATTATATCAAATAAATTTCTTCATATAAATATAATTAATTTTTTCTTATTAAAATATATGAGATAATCATAAATGTACCACCATATATACTCCGAGATTTTCCGACGTATTTGAAGGAGTGGGTGAGTTGACCATGTAAAACCATATTTTCCCCCAAAAAAAGTGTTTCTTTTTACATTTAGTTTACACATCTTTTATTCTAAATGTCTACATGCATCGCAATTTTATCTCTGTATCTATAGATAGATATGATCTATCCCATAAAGAAGTATATAAAATTTCCATTTTATAATACTCAAAAGGCTAATAATATATTCAACAACAACAATAATAATAATTTAATAATAATATAGTCATAAGTAGACTAATAGTTATCGTGATCGCAAATAGCTTTTCTAACTAAGTAAACCTTTGTAAAACAAGTGAGTCCACAATTTAAAACACTCCTTAGTTTTTAGAAATCCCTTAAATATGTTTACGTCTGTTGTAAACTGCAGAAACTCCTGAATTTGATTATTTAGGACGTTGTGATACGTCTAAAACAAAATTTTGTCGCGCTTCCTAACGTCACGTGCGCTTTGTTTATGCCAGGTGTACGTTTGATAACTGGCCTTCAAAACAAGCTCTAGACATATGATCTTACAGAAAACCTCTGACGACGGTTCTAAAGTTGCGGGCATCTGTGTATTAAAATTCTATTGAATTCTTTCTGTAAAGCAATTTTCTATATATATATATTTTGTCTTGTGTTGCTATTAGATTATTATACTGTGTTATTATCATTATATAATTATCACTATATTTGAGAAAATAAATAAATAAGTACGTACGTACATACATGCATGCATACACACATACGCATACATATACATACATGAATACATACATACATACATCAATTTTGATAATTAATAAATGTCAATAATAAACAATTTATTCATAGTTGTAGGCCAAATAAAAAGATAAAAAATTTAAGTTTGTAAAAATTGTTTAACTTTTGAAAAGCGTTATTGATTATAAATAAAAACGGGAACAAAATCTATGCTCTCGTTTCTAATTTTAATGCCATATTCAGTAAATTCGGCATTTAAGCATATCCCAAAAAATGGATTATTTGTAAATAGGTGCACTGGTGCGACAACGTGCATTGTGTATAAATGGATGGGTGCGAGTGTAAAGTGCTATTCGTTGCTTTGAATTTTGTGCACAAAAATCCCTCCTCAGATGGGAACATCGATTTCACGAGCATGCAGTCTTTGAATCACATATTTTTTTTTTTTTTTTAAGGTATGGAATGGAAGGGTTCTCCCCTTTTATAGCTACCCACCCACCCGTAGCGCAAAATTGGAACTCACCCGATTCGGCATCACCCATTTGGCGGCTTTCTTGCGTTTTGAATTTCAGAAGCTGGCGAAATTCCGAAGCTGGAGTCAAAAGCAACAAACCGAACTAAAATAATGATATTCGAAGCTACACTATCATAGTGGAATTATGGCTGGTTTGTGTTTTTTTTAGCGTACCTTTCGTTGCTAAGCAATGGCAATACTTACGTCCAAAAGCTTTCTTAAAACATTTGATGAGCGATGCAAATATGAATATTAAGTATCTCGAATATTTTTTTTCACTGTAGTTATTATATATTGTTTTTTATTTATTGTTATAAAAAACAGTATACAGTGAAAATCGTTTATAACGACGCCGCATATTACAACCAACCGCATATAACGACGGAATTTTTACAAGAAGTTTGGTTTGCTATTCTACTCCATACTAAATATATCGGTTATAACGACATCGTATATAACGACGAAACTTGCTATAATGACGGCGATTTTGTAGTCTACGTAGATTCTAAGTAGGGAAATTCGTATCGGATATAACGAC
>QLNU02003225.1:58335851-58357307 GCA_006491805.2 Dysdera silvatica | reverse complement strand
AAAGAGAAATAGTGGTAGATGTAGAAAGACAGAGACGAGAACTATAGAAGATGAAATTAAAGAAGAGGGTCAAACATGGGAAGAAATTAATAGATCGCAAACGAGATAAATGGAGTCCTTTCAGGAAGGCCGAATGCAGGGCCGACGAAATGGGGAGGGCAGCAGGAGCTGCAGCTCGGGAGCGCAAAGGAAGTCTAGGGGCAAGCACTGGCAAGGACCTATCCTGGGCGTGGGGGGCGGCCTTGCCCTCAAAATATTTTTGATACGATAATCTTGCTCTTTTGTTTACAAATGGAAAAAAAGAAATAATAATGTACCCTCCGAGAATTTTCTTTAAGGCTACGGTCTTAGAAGTCTAAGTGTCTTTTTAAGAGCAACAATAAATTAGGCTTTAAGTTTACAGACAAATGGTTAAACACTGGTAAAACAGCGAATGAAAAAGATCACCCCTGCGTGATATTTTTCATCTGCTATTTTACCAGTGTTTGACCTTTTGTCTGCTTTTTAAGAGCAACAATAAATTAGGCTTTAAGTTTATAGACAAATGGTTAAACATTGGTAAAACAGCGAATGAAAAAGATCACCCCTGCGTGATCTTTTTCATCTGCTATTTTACCAGTGTTTGACCTTTTGTCTGCAAATTTCTTCCTAGTACTTTGTATCTTATTTCTGTAGGCTTTATATTGCTTCTTTTTAAATTTTGAAATGGTGTTTACAGTTCATCCCATATACAAATTCAACGTTGGTCTATATACAACGTTGGTCCCATATACAAATGCAAGGTCTGGACATTGTTAAAACATTCAAAATTTGAGACAAAATTTCGTGTTCTGGAGTTGTTAAAAGGATTTTCTACTCTCTCTTGGGAACTCCAGTATATGCGACAAGAAACTAATTATGAAATGCGTAGCTTCACAAGACGGAATGTTAATGCTGAAGCTAACATTCGGTGTCCACGGTAAGCTCTTGTAAAGAGCTAGTATACCGAGCCGATGGAAGCGAAGAAATCAATGATTTGTAAAATTCTGCAAAAAATTATTCAAAGTTCTTAGACTACCTTAAAAGAAGGAAAAAATCGTATCTCATCAGTACTTATTGAACAAAACAAACGCGATCCATTTTATTTACGAGTAAGTGCTTTTATAGTATCTGCCCGTTTTCACAATATTTAAAACACCCTTGGGCTTACGTCTCAAATAAACTGGTATTTGCACATGTTGTTTGAAACTTTTACTATTTTAAAAATTGTGTTATAAAACGACAAAAAGTTTTAATCATGATTCACGATTTTAAAAATCTTATGGAACGGAAAAAACGCGGGTTATTATTTAATGGGATTTAAATTACTTTATCCCATTTAGGACCTTCAAGGGGTGGAGGAGAGAGAGAGAGAGATTATCACTAAAAAACGGTGTTAACGGAATCTTTGTAAATCCGTGAAGCATTTCCAGAAGCCGTAAAATACAGTCATAAAATAGAAATAGTCTTTAATTAGAGCGCCCTTATTGAGAAATATTACTGTATCTCGATTTGAACTGAGTTTAAAACAAATTAGAAAAAGCTTAGTTACCACTTGCAGTTTTCTCTTCTTATTTATTCTAACGATGGCTTAACATTTACTTTATTGCTATTTACACTTCTCCTCTTTTATGCAACTGGTCGTCGACGCTACGTTCTCTGTTGGAAATGAAGCTGCTGGTGTGACGAGTATAACAAATATTTTGCGCCACTTACCTCTGACGGAAAATGAGTTCAAATGAATGTTTTCTCTTCTGATTATTGCTAGTTGCAATTACCATTGTTCGATCATTAGTGAGATTTGAAATGAAACGATCTTTTGAAAATACCTTTTTAAAAAGCGAGGCATTGTTCAAACGTTTAATTATTGGATTACATACAAAATGATTCTGCTTTGATTGCTTTATCTACGGATTTATTTTTAATAAAATGAATTTGCAAAGTGATTGTGTTATATATATATATATACAGTGTGTTTTAATTATTAGGATCGTCGGAAGTTATTGCATTGTTAGGCCAACGTTTGCCTTTCTGATGCGACTTGAATTCTTCTAGGTCTAGATCGGTGTGTTTTATAGGGAAAATTTGACCAAACGCGATGAACTATATCTTCCAAGTTCTTAAGGTTTTGTAGTAACGAATTCATTTGGTTGATCCCTCTTTTAATCTCGCGGATGTTCAATGGGATTGAGATCGTGTAGTTGAAGAAGAATGCTACAGCAGAGAAAGGTTATCGTCATACTCCTCAAACCATTTGCTTACGAAGTAATCCGTGTCACATGGAGAATTGTCCTGCTGGAAATGCCTTCTTTGGCATAAACTACGACATCACTGGGTGGATTTGGTCGGCGACTTTCAAATAACCTTGATCGATAAGGTGTTGCTTTACACGATTAAGAAGGCCCAGATACTACTATGGAAGCAGGTCTCACATCATAACATTTTCTCTGCTAGTCGCGATGATGAAAGTAAGAAGCGACATTCAAATGAACTTTATCGATAAGGTGTTGCTTCACACGGTTAAGAAGGCCCAGATACTACTATGGAAATAGGTCTGACATCATAACGTTGTCTCTGCTAGTCGCGATGATGAACAAAAGAAGCGACATTCAAATAACCTTGATCGATAAGGTGTTGCTTCACACGATTAAGAAGGCCCAGATACTACTATGGAAGTAGGACTCGCATTAGAACCTTCTTCCTACTTATTTAACAGTCGCAATAATGCAAGTAAGAAGTCTTTAGCCGTCATGATGATAAGAAAGTTTAATTAAGATTAAGAAGTTGAAGTCTAGGAATCGTGATACTGGAAGAAGCTTTTTTGCTGCTGTCTCCACACTTTCTTCCAATCATCAGTATGCTTAATTAAAAACGCCATTCATATAACCACACGACCCATATTTTAAAATATTTATTGCCCGATTTGTTTTCCTGAGCAAATTTGAGGCCCGTTATTCAAGTTAAAGCAGATAGTAACAGCGTACGGATCGATCTTCTTCCTCAGCCATACATCGTGGAGAATTTGAATTCTTCTCTTATTCAGATTATTCACAATTTGGAGTATTGATGTTCGTCGGTTGGACTGAAAAAAATCTCTTCACTTTTCGTTCAGTTTGAAAATCCGGTAGCTATTTATGACACAAACTTTGCGATCACGCCCTCCTCCTCCTCCTATTATTTTTTCTGTTGTTTCACTTCATGTACACTTTTACATCTCCGACCATCGAACAATTCATCAGTGCAACCGTTTTTCTAACGCCCACACAGTTGCTACGATCAACCACAATAATTTCACATTCAAAATCCATCAGATCTGGCAGATATAATTCACCCATTATTTCATAAGCGATACACTTAAATTGTCTTGGTATAGCATAACTATTTCTGTATTTTTAAGGACTCAAACGTCTTTCCATTTCTTTTACTAATTCAGGTATATTACGTCAGCATAACTCCCGGAATAGCTACTTTGCATAAAACCACCTGCTATTCAAAATAATTTGGTTATACAATATGTGTATATATATATAAACATACATGCGTGTGACTGACAGTTTAATCTCTTCGAAATAATAGTATTTATAGACAATAAATTACATACAACCATATACGCATATCCCTAAAACATTCTTACATTACTTGGATATCAAATTGAATACAGTTTATTTACGCAGCTATTGTGCAAAAATCCCTACATTTGTCCCTTTTTCACCACCTTTATTAACTTATATACAAAGGGAATGATCAAAAAATTCTTTTCTTAGTGCAAGGAATAAGATTTCTAGATCTTATACATTGTCGCGTCTCGTAAGCTGAAATATTGCACTGTAATCCATCAAGTCCGTCTGGCATAGCCTTTCATATCGGGCAAAATTGTCTCTGGTCTGTAGTCACAATTGCAACACCCCATTCGATGTCGGTCTGTGCTTGGATCAGGGATTTAGCCTCAGTCTCGAGGGATAATACTGATAAGGCAAGTGACTAATCAAAGCAAGAAGAGCATTTTTGCTTCCATTTCCAATGCAAGTATTGTAAATATAATATCAACGAAGTCCAAGGATGTTCTTACGTAATCGGTAAATTATAAACCTTTGCATATGTATTGTATAAGATGGATACAATATAGCATACAACATGCATGCAATATAGTATATAATAAAAAATATATTAACGATTAATAAGTGTACAAAAATATTTTATAATGTACTATAATATATTGTAACATATGTCATGTTTAATAACATAGTAGAAGAAAAGTGCAGCTGTGGGTAAATGACAAAATAGCTTCAAATATATTGCATTTACTGACAAGATATATAACTATAATAGAAATATAATTGGTTTAAAAGAATATATATTATTTTCACAAACAAAATATATAATAATTCTACTAGAAATGCAATATATTTGATGACATAAAGGCGAGACTTTAAGATTGCACGTTTATTAAAAGAATTTTAATTTAATGCTTTGCACGAAGTTGAAATTTACATATATCCAAATATAGTTAATTGTATTTCCAATGTTACTATTAATTTGGGGAATGCAATTTGCATAGTTCAGGGTTAATTATTATTATTATTATATAATATTAAGATATTTCTATTATCTTTATGCATTTTGGTATTGAATGCAACGTATATATCGTATGACATTGTAGAAATATGTACACTTTGTAGAGAAAAGTATTTAAAAGTTGGTATCACTCCGTTTCTTTTAAAATTTATATATAATAATGTAAATAGAAATATATAATTGCTAAAGACAAGCTAACTCTACACGAAAGAAAACATGAAAAAATTACATATGAGTGTAAATAGAGAGTATGTATAGTGTACATAAAAGAATATATTACTTGCATTCCTAGTTTCTCTGTACATTTCGTGTGAGTGCTCAACTTTAATGCATTGATACCTGCGTATAAGATACTGCCTTTAATGGTATTTTTCTCGGTCCTGACAGATATGGAATGTGCAAGGTTTACCCGGATCTATAACGCCAAATTATCTATAACGGTATTTTTTTTCAGTGTCCAAAGTACCGTTAAAGATAGATTTCACTGATGAAGTTAGTTGTGAGCTTATCTGAGTAGTACATTTTTAGAGAAAAATATTTACAAGATGGTGTCCGTGTCCTTTAGAATTTATGAATTATGTAAATAGAAGTAATTGTTAAAGACAAGTTATATTAAATCTATGCGAAAGAAAATATGGAAAAAAATTATCTATTAGTGTAAAGCCAATATTGGCCGTTAACCCTCAAATTGGGGAAGGCATGTGAAGAAGAGGACGAAAACGAAATTCCTGACGTCTAAATTATTGATGTTTTCGATTTCACTTAATATGCGGTTATTCCGGTTTCAGCTTTTAATATACGTATTCCAGTTTTAGTATATTATATGCGTATTCTGGTTTTAGTATATTACATACATATTCCCGTTTTAGTATATTATATACGTATTCCAGTTTTAGTATGTTTCATATTTATTCCAGTTTTAGTATATTATATACGTATTCTAGTTTTAGTAAATTATATATGTATTCTAGTTTTAGTATATTACATACATATTCCCGTTTTAGTATATTATATACGTATTCCAGTTTTAGTATGTTTCATATTTATTCCAGTTTAAGTACATTATATGCGTATTCCAGTTTTAATATATTACATACGTATTCCTGTTTTAGTTCATTATTTACGCATTCCAGTTTTAGTATATTATATACATATTCCAGTTTTAATATGTTATATGCGTATTCCAGTTTTAGTATATTATGTACGTATTCCAGTTTCAGTATATTCCAAAATTTAATTACGCCACTAAGATTCTTAATTTAATACTGGGAATTCACGAAAGACTGAGGAAACATCTTCTGATAAGAGAAATGATATAACAGACCAGAAAGGTATACGACGAATGAAGTCCAAGAACTATTATTTTTTATCAACAGTATTTTAGAATTCTTTAAACTTATTTTTAAAAATAACTGACCAGATTTGGCATCAGAAGCATCGCTGCCTCGAACATAAAGCACAAGTAAGCACAGAAACGTCACATCTTTTAAAAATTGAAGGAGGTTTCTAAGATAAGACGGTGTCAGAGAATTGACATCCCAAACTCTCGCTCAAACAAATCATTCTTCTGTCCCCATACACACACGAAGCTGAGAAATCTGTAAAAAGTGAAGTGGGAAGGGCCGAGTGTCAAAATCGCCAAATGCAAACGAATAAGTCTTAAAAAATAGCGGGGATTTGAATAATTTCGCGTGATATTTTCATCAGAAGGAAAAAGTGTTTTATGTGGAAGATTAATCACACGAACTCCTACGTGTGGAAATGTGATAGCTTTACAATACATTTTTAAGTTAAACACGTTTCAAGATGCGATATTCGCGTTTCTGCTTCGGATTTTGCGTGTGGTGCATTTTTTGTCAAAGAATTTTCTGCTGCTTTCTCTCTCTCTCGAAAGTCGGTTATTTTACATTTTACCTGCTCAGAATTTTGATCGGATCTGTTTTGAAGGTTCGGGCACTCCGCGTGCTGTTTCCGCTTCACGGAAAATTGAATCGATTATTATAAATCGAATAATGAAAAGGTAATATTATCAATATTTTTATAAACACGTGTGGGGTTCGACAAATCGCGGCGAAAATTTTTATCTTATCTAACTTATTTTAGTTAGGTAGTTAAATTAGACATTTAAATGAACATCTAAAAACAGTCTAACTAATCTTCTAACTAAATTTAACTGCGTGTATCTTTTCTTCATGAGTGCTAACTTACTATGTAAAAGAAAAGCATGGAAGTCTAACTCATGTCTATACAACGTATTTTATGACATTACTGTCGAACGAATATTTTAAAATTCACGTTAGAAAAATATATTCTAAACATATTGTTAATAGTAACCTTAATTCATCTTTATCCTTGACATTTAGTTCTCTTAAATAGCAATTTTGATGTCCTACAAAAAAAACGTCGAAGGCTTTAAAAATCGAAATTTCAACAAAATAAGGAAATGGACATATCCATAGTCATTTCTGCGAACGAAAGAAGAGCGTAAAAACTTCACCATAAACTTATTTTTTATAACTATAACAATACAAAGTAACAACAAAATGACGCCCGGAAAGGCAGATACTGAAAAAAAGAGAAATGACACTTTCAAAGGAAAAAAGAATGTATCTTCTCCTCTCATCCGGAATGCCTTAAAATGAGCGCCATTACAAATTCTCGAGCTCAAAAATCGAATGCGCTTCTGAGCAAAAATCCCGTAAGTTTACTTAGCGAATTTACTGAGTGAACGAATGTAAATATAGTTTTGCTATCGGGAGACGTAGAGCCAACTTCGGTTTGATAAAGAGGGTTTCGCTCCAAGGAGGCGATTGCAATTTGTATCGGGTCCCCCGATCCATCCTCATATTCTTCAAAAATTGACGGAGGAGAAGGAAACAGACTTTGCCTCAAACGATTTTTATTTGTTATTGTTATTTTCTGTTTATTCTTACTGTTACGCAAGTTTCTCGTTATGTTCGTAATACCAGTAGTGGAAATAGAGTCTTCTTTTATGAGAGTTATCTTTGCTATGCTGGTTATTGAAATTCTAGATCAGTGGAAGGCCGCTGAGTATTAACGGCGCATTCCGTGAAGACAATGAATACTTAAAATATTTATGGCTGTTCGAAAGGTACTACAATGCATAACGTATTACCGTCAGTATAATCATGGTGTGAATTGCTTTACTTGCTAAAAGGAGCAGAAGTTCTCCAAACTTTATTAAATTTCAGTTTTTCTTGCTCTCATCTCTTGTAAACAACGAATTATTTCATTTAATATTCGTTGAAAAAAATCGTATGATTTTATTTTTCAGAACTTTATATGTGGGTTTTTGTAAAATCTATCAAGGCACCGAATTTAGCTGTAAGGACATAGTAACCTATTATGATGCCTCCCTACCGAACAACTGACACATATCTGACTTTCAGACCTGTGGCCAGGATGAAGGGGCAAGGCAAAAGGATTATGGGACACAGGGTACACGAGGATTATTCTATATATATATTAATGACTCGATGGGATAACTTGGGGACACGCATGGGGCAACTGGTGAACACGCATGTGACAACTTGGGAACACGTATGGGGCAACTGGGGAACACGCATGGGACAACTTGGGAACACGCATGGAGCAACTGGGGAACACGCATGGAGCAACTGAGGAACATGCATGGGACAACTGGGGAACACGCATGGGGCAACTGGGGAACACGCATGGGGCAACTGGGGCCATGATCTTGCTGGCTCCGGCTTGGTTACAGGCCTGCTGCCTTTATTCAGCATTCTAAACTCTCGAATATCGAAACAGAAACCATTATGGTAGACGTTGTGAAAATACTGTTAGGCTTCGTAAAACTTTAATGGATAAGACACCCTGTCTGGAAAATAATCATGAATATGAATTTTTAGAGAAAGTTACGCTCTTTGTTTCTCTGAAACATTAAAAATTCTTTTCTGAATTCTTCTTATCTCTGGAAAACATGCACTTTAAACCCCAAAACGCTTATTATTCGTATACATAAACACTAAAAATGCCACCTAGGCCAGTTTCAGTCCTCGTTTTTTATTTTCATTTATATATACATGTATTTAAAAAAAATATTAAAATGCCGTAATATAGTAAGTCTATGTAAGATAATTTGACGTAGCATTACGCAGATTAGATTTATAAGTAAATACAACGTTATAAGCGTCGTATTTACTTATAAATAGTAAGTCTGATTTAAGGGAAAACACTTGAAAGGCAGCGTAAATATTAGCCACCAATATCTTACGTTTAAAAATAAAATATATTACAGTGAAACCTCTCATTAACGGACACTCGCTGGACAGAAAATTTTGTCCGTAAAAGAAGAGGGGTCATTCTGAAGTAGATGAAATATTACATTTAAATATTTCATTTTGAAACTTACGTATTTTTAGCAGATAAAACAAGTTTAAAATAACGAACATAACCATTCGTTGAATATAACAAGTAAATTTACAACAAAACGTTAAATATTAAAATTTATTTGTCTTGGAAAAAAATTTATTAATAGCTGTTTGTTGGGTTTTACTTACCAGTGCTTCTCCTTTACTAAATAGTCTTAATTGCTAGATCAAATCCACCGTTTTTCCGTTTATAGGACTTATGTGGTTGTCGAATAAATGACAATTATTTTAACTACAGCATTTTGGTGCTAATAATTGTCTTTCAGTTTCGCGTAGTGTCTCGCTCCACGGTTTAGTTATTATCAAAGTCTTTATTAAGCATTAGTCATTTGAATCAACGAATCCGAGTTAATTTCCACTCTTTGTTGACGGGAGCGAAAATTCTCCTTAGCTCTTATCCTATTAATCCTTAGTTTTCTGTTCTGAGAAACGTCTCTAGTGAAGGCCGAAGTTTAACCCTTAAATGCGTGACCCAAAATACTTATACGAATGCGTGACCCAAAATACTTACACGAATGCGTAACCAAGGTCAAATTGACCCTAGCCCGTATTATTATTAATTATAGTCCTTATTATTATTAATTATAGTCCTTATTATTATTAATTATAGTTATTATTATTAATTATAGTCCTTATTATTATTAATTATAGTCCTTATTATTAATTATAGTCCTTATTATTAATTATAGTCCTTATTATTATTAATTATAGTCCTTATTATTATTAATTATAGTCCTTATTATTATTAATTATAGCCCTTATTATTATTATTATTATTAATTATAAAATTATAGTTTTCGTTTCAATCCCTTCATGAATTATCCCCTTGCATTAATTTAAATGTTAAATTTGATAACTCAGTAGCTCACAAACATTATATATAACACATTTAATAATTTAATAGTAATAAATTAAACTATATGCAGGACCCGAGCTAGGAATTTAATATTGTTCGTCCATAAATTAGTCAATTTCATGAATTATTTTGGTCAAAATTATCATCATTATTTATTTTGAGCTTCCTAAGAAATAAGTAGACGTTTATTTAGTAAAAATATTTTTTTCTAGATAATTTTAAGATTTGTTTGCATTTTGGCAAGCTAGGCGAATAGCTAGCTCAAGCCCAGATACATAATGGTTAGAATAATATAAAATTGGTAAATACCTTTTACACAGTGCATATTTGCATTTTTCAATTATTAATATGCAACTACTTATTAATATAGATATAATTAATATTATATATTTCAAGAAATATTACGAAGAAAAAATAGCAATATTCATTTCTGACTTACTCGTCTGTTTACATTGCAAAACATGACTGACAAACTATTATGCTATGACTTTGCAAGTGCTGTTTTTGCATTTTACACAAATAGTAACTGATTTTCAGTCATTATCATGTGGGAAAACTGAGCATCTCTTTCTTTTTGCCGACCCACACGAAGAGGCGGTTGTTACCGCCTGCTCAAATCCCACTCCACAAAGTTTCATGGACTCCCTTGAAGCCCTAATTGGGTGCTCCTTGTAAGCGTACATATGCGTATATGTGCCGCCCTTGCTCTACATATGCGTAAGCATATGTGGAGTAATGTAAGCTGTCGCCAACTCCTTCAAAAATAGTCGACGTTTATGAAATACATTTTCACCACGATAATCTGGATTTTGTATTAAAAAAATATCCATGGAATTAACGGCAATCACATCTAAAATATTTTAGAATAGAGCAAATGGCCACCATCTCGTTTGTCGTTTACACGCGTATGTTCCTAATAACTGGTCCAAAGTATCGACACCCGATTTCGTGCTGTTATATAATGTTACGATCTCAGACTTGGCTTTTGCGCCTTCGTTCGCAACGTTGTCGTGGTGCACTGTGCTTAGAAGTACAACGCATTTTCTTGCCTTTGTGACATAACTCACCTTTGTTAATTCATTGTTAAAACCAAATGTCGAAGAATACAAGGGTCGATTTTTACTCGCTTTCGTGCAGGGAGGAATATCAGGCTTCTTTTGACGCAAGGTTCCTACGAGGGTTAGCTTCTGCTTCAATAAATGCTTTGCTAATGGTAGGCTAGTAAAAAAATTATCCATATTAATGTTTCGACCGCTGTTTATAACCACAGATGGAAGATCATCCACTATACGAAATCCCAGGTTTTTCACGGCTGCCTGCTAACGTAAATTTGGCCATTAGTGCCATACGAATGGGAGGAGTTAATCACAACCAAAATATTTTGATTCCATATTTTGCAGGCTTATTTGGTATGTACTACCTAAACTTGCATCGTCCTCTAAAAGGCAGTAATTGTTCCTCAATAGTCATCGTTTTACTAGGAATATAACTTTTCCTGCAGTTGGTGATAAAAGAGTCACAGATGTACCTAATCGCTGAGAGTTTGTCAGTTTTTCTCGAAAAGCTCGCGTTCGCTTGTCATCAAAACCTAAAACGCATCGGATAATCTCAAATCAATCAATAGCGAAGGTAGCTCCATATTGTGGATTATGTTCGCATGACGTAAATAATTAACGTATTGCCACATACCAGTTTTTTCGACACCAGCTAACAATAACATTCCAATAAAAGCCTGCAGTTCTTCAACTTCCACAGCTTTCCATGACACTCGTCTCTCTTCAGCGACTCGTTTACCATCCCGATTTGTACAGATATATATTTCTTGAAGAACATTCGACGAAATGAAGTAATCATATGCACTTTTGGACGTTGCAGTAGTTACATTTCCTGCAGGCCCTGTGTGGAAAAAAATAATATTATGCCGTGGATTTTACCTTTGAACATGACGGCTTTCTGCCCACTTCATACCAGATTTCGCGATTCTTTCACTTGACATTGTACCTTTTTTTTGTGTACTCGATAATCCAGACTTATTTTCACTTTCGCTATCTGAAATTGCATCATCATCACTTTCACTATCTGAAATTGCATCATCATCACTTTCACTATTTGATATGCCACCATTTCCTATAGAATGTTGCTCTTCAAGCGAGGGAGACGAATCAACATCATCTTCATCCTCGCTTGACGTCAGTAAAAAATCTGTTTCACTCAATAAATGGGATTGCTCCTCCACGGTTTGTCCTCTGTTTCTTGACATCTACAACAAATATTTATATTAGTATAAATAATTTATAATAATATTATACATCATTGCATATATTTTATATTGTATACTATCATTGCATATAATTTGTTACATCTTATACATTAATTATGTTTCATAATATTAATTCTGATTGTAAACAAATTATGTTATACAATATAATAGATTAGGTTGAATCATGAAGTAGATCATACACTTAGAGGAATCTCTTGAATTTTGTTTAGCTAGTAAAAATCTCGAATGAAATTTCCATTCAAAATTAGTAAAAATTAATATTTTATTAAAAGTATTTTAAGACAGCAAATTTTAGTTCACAAATAAAATACTTACTTTCACAAAAAAGTAAATCAAAAGGATAAGATAAATCTAAATCGAACAGACAAGAAAAAAACTAGGCAATCAGAAAGTTTTGTTTACCAAGGTTTATTTGCTTCCATGGTACTTGACTGAACTTCTAAGATGAAATTGAAAAAATATATTTGAAAAATGTGTTTAGAGAGTTGTTTTCAACCATGGAGTAAATAAATGCAGAAAATTTTAGAAATTACAGTCACAAAACCTGCAAGATCGTCTTACCATTCATCAGGGTCAATTTGACCCTGGTTACGCATTAATGGGATAGGGGTATAAAAATTTCAAAAAAAAAATAAGGAAACAAAAAAAAAGAAAAGCATTATAAACTTGATAAATACATTAAAAGCTATATAACCTTAAATGTTTGTGCTTGACATTGTGATTTCACACTATGTTATTCTGTGCAAACAACAATGTGATTTCTCAATACCCTCTATTACATACTACATCGGTGTTTCTCATCTTTATTTGGCCCTTGGACCGGTAAAATTCGTGAAACAAATTTCGCGGTCCGGTGTTTCTTTTGACAAAAAACTTTACTATGTATTAAACTATAGTGCGTTCGCGCTCAGTTGTCGCCCGATACCGTTACCAGATGGGTTGTTCCATTGCAGTTTATGGAAGGGCGACTTGCCGTAACTGGATTTTCCCGCGCGAAAAACCAGCTTCGGCAAGACGCCCTTCCCTAAACTGCAATGGAACAACCCGTCTGGTAACGGGATCGGACGTCAAGTCTGCGCGAGCGGACTATACTACCTAAGATAATTGTAACATTTTTATTGCCATCATTTACTTACAATAATATTTAATTGTAAAGAGAAGTAACTATTATATATAAGTAAATAAACCTTTGAGAAAAATCACAGAAAATTATAAAAAAATATATAATCACAAAATCATTGCATATAGAAACAAAACAAAACAAAAAATCAGTCCTCTGATTACTACAAAATTAAATATCTATAATTTTTATTTATTTGGCATATAATGCTAATGAGAATATTGCTGCTGCTCTTCTTCAATTAACTTTTCAATTGTAGGTTCTAAATTAGACAAGTTAAGTCAGAGCTGTGAAACAACCGAAAACCGTTCTAAATTTATTTTTTATTACTGTCATAGATAAAAATCCCGCTTCAAATAAATATGTTGTTGCGAAGGGGACTAATTCCCCTTCGTAACAACATGTGACAACGCAACAACAAAGGGCTTTCCTTATACGAGACGTAACAAGTGACAAATGTGAGCACACTCCAGTGTTGCCAACCTTCAAAAACAAAAGTATGGATTCCAGATTCTAAAATTATGGCATTAACGTAAAAAAAATATCGTGCAAAAATTTATTATTATTATTTTTGAATAAAAAAATTTTTTTAACGCGGACAGGTAAAAATCTCCGAGGACCGGTCAAATTTTTCTGCGGACTGGTGCCGGTCCGCCGGACCAGAGGTTGAGAAATGTTATACTACCTTACATGTTGGGCTATGCCAATGTTGATCCGAGGCGGCGCGAGTTTTCAATTGCTATGCGTTTCATAGTTTATCGCCAGAGCCGCAGGAAAGGGGGGGTTCAAGCCCCCCTTTGCCTATTAAGACATATCATTTCCTCATAGGCCGCATCACAAAATATTCTTTAAAGGCGTTTAAGTTCCCCCATGGGTTTTAACTTGATACGCTCCTGTTTGTCGGTCCTCTTTCTTTACTACACTTAAAGACTCTTAATGGCCCACCTGCATCTGGGAGACATGACGTAAAGACATGACAATCATCACCTGGGAGACATGACGTAAAGACATGACAATCACCACATGGGAGACATGACGTAAAGACATGACAATCACCACCTGGGAGACATGACGTAACGTGCATGTTTTAAGATAATTCGGCGTAATTCGAAACTTCCAATTTTATTGGAATTAAGCTTTAAGCAAATATATGATTTGAAGAACCAGTACGACCGCAAAAGATCAGACATTAGTGAATATTTTTCCTAATTTCAGCGTAGCTTTTAAATTTTTTTTTTTAAAAAAAGAAACTAAGATTACCTTAGAAAAGTAATAAAAAAATGTACTAGTTAAACAGCATAGTCTTATATACTAATACGGTAATACTTGTTAGTTATACCGAATAGTTATATACGAAAATGATAAGCTTTTCTTTCCAAAAAGTTATTAAGCCATTTTAATTATGAGAAAAATAAAAAAAAATTAATTTTAAGCTCTCTTCCGAAATTTATTTGGTCCCGATGACGTTAGCAACTCCGTAACGCTTTAATGACCTTCATTAAAAATAAACCTAAATTGAATTTTGGAAATTACATTACTAATTATTTTTAAGCCTTACAAAAGATCCAATAATTGAGCTTGTTGCGCAAGGTCCGCATTTATTTGGTTAATGTATGTCAGTAACGAAAAGTCTTAATACACAGGGGGCGGCTGCCCGGGTCCTCTTTCGGATGAGGGCGTCAAACTGAAGTCAAGTTCAAATTTTTTTTAATTGATCCAACAGTAGAAAATCTCTCTAAAAAGGGAAAATTTTAGAGACATTTTAGAGAAATTCTTTCAGATACTTTTGGCCGCTTTTATATGTTACATAGCTTACTGTGCATCTGTGAAAATCTCCCGTTTTCGCCGGAGGTGGGGCACCAAAACACAATCTGTGCCCGGCTGCCCGGGTTCAAAATCAACCTCGAGCCGCCCCTGTCAATACACATTTGTAATGATGTATTTAAGAATAATCAGAGAGGACTCAGCGAAATATAAGAAGACATAGCGAACGTAAAGATGGATAAAATGAACTAATGCAGATTACTATTATTTTCACGAAGCGTATAGTAAATGCGATTTTCTCGAAATGAAAGTTTAATATTTAAGTTGTTGAAGGATATTTGAAACCGTGCTAAGGCTGAGTTTTCCACATTAATTAAATGATTATCAAAGTAAAGTAAATGACGAAAGGTTCTTCAATTTCACGAACTCCGTTGCGTGTTTTCCGGAGAAGGATAATGAAATCCCTGCCTTGCAATATCTGATCGATTTCACTTCGAATCGAAAGCAAGGTTAAAATATTAGTTTTGATATACTTTTGTTATTTAGCTATTTGAGTATAAAAATTTCGCCATATTTCTCTGAATAAAAGTGCCCTGGTTATTATTACCATATTTCCAGGAGGCATTTCTTCAGACCGCAACTTTGGATTCAAAATTAACTGTAGGACAAAATACAACGATATAAATAATATACATAATATAATGTATATTAATATAATGTATATTAATATAATGTATATTAATATAATGTATATTAATATAATGTATATTAATATAATGTGTACATTAATATAATATGTAATATCACAATAAAGATAAAAATTATAATTATTCGAAGGGAAACAGATAAAAAAAATATCACATTCTATAGAATAAAACCACCATGTGTCAAATAGTGATAAAATATTCTATAGGTTTAAAAGTATCAACTGCTCGTAGCTAATTAAAAAGGCAGTGTTAAACGTGACATGCCGAAAGGTTTTAAATTTAAAAATACTTCGATAAAATTTGCTGATCATTTAAAGTAATTGCTGTTCAGAACTGCTCCTTAGATTGTTGTAGAGTCGATAGATTGTTCGTATTTCTAAACCATAATACTACATGTTAGATCAATTGAGACGGGACTGTAGACATAATGTAATTTTCACAAAATTAGGTAAGAAGTAAATCCTTTCCGATGAGATTAAATGTCATCATTGTACCTATCGACCCGCTGAAGAGTTACGACAAGATCGAAAGCCAAACTTTACATTTAAACTATAATAAATTTTTTCAACATACATAATTGCGTTGTGTTTGTATTTATATCTAATACATGTATCTCAATATAATTGGATCAATTGGAATTCTCTATACCTTTAGAGAGTCAGGAATATTGTAAATTGCAAGTAAATAAATAGAGTATTAATAATGGATAAAGTAAGAGTACTAAGTATCTTTTCTCTACTGCCTACTAACTATTCTTTGCCCACTACTTACCTACTATTGACTATCTTTTATCTTCTATCTACTAATTACCTTTTGTCTACTATGCACTAACAATATTTTGTCTAGTTTGTCTTTTGTCAACAATCTACTAATCATCTTTTTCTATACTTTCCACAAACTACCGTTTTAGCCGGCTGTTCACTTTTAAATACTACCATAGCATTAGGAAAAAAAATAAAGAGAAATTAACTTTTCCATATATATTATAACCTTACTAGTCTTCAGAAAATTTGCAAGTCCTTGATCATTCTCAAGATATTATGTGATCAATTACATATCATTTGCGCGCAGACGTAAAGGAAGTTGAGGAGGGGTAAATGACACATCTGTCATCTTTGGATTTTTTCTTAAAAAGATAAAAATTTTAAGATAATATTTCAACTCGATTAATACAGGACAAAAACAAGCTTGATAAGGGAGTAGGATCTTTCATAATTAAATACTAAGCTTTTAGAGAAACCAATCATTCTCATGGGCGCCCATATAGGGGAAGGGGGTTTGAGTCCTACAGTCCTACCTAGCCCTTGTTTAAAAATTGGATTTGCAAAATTATGCTATGCATTTACTTTTAAAAGTTTTGCAGTTACATTTTGAAATAAGGTACTTTTTAGCTTATTGCTAATTATCAAGCAGTATCAATTATTTTTGTGATATTTTAGCATTTTGTACGTCCACTAAAGTGTTTGATATTCTTGAAGGAGGTAATAATTTTGCTTAGCCTCACCTAGAATTACTCATGTATGCTACTGGCTGCGTCTATGAATGGAGCATACATGAGTATGAATGGAGCATACTCATGTATGCTCCATTCATAGACGCAGCCAGGGGGAGGTTTTGGGGGTTGTAACCACCCATCGCAATAAAATTTTGCATATTTAACATAGGAATATATCAGTTGTAGCTCTGTAACCCCTAACCATTGAGCCTATAATCCCACCCCCTATAAACTTTCTGCCTACGCCTATGACTTCACTGATCATACTATCAATAAAAACAAGTTAGATTCGAAGAAAAGAAATTATTGCGATTATATTATTTTAAAAAATATCAATATTTCGATAGACTCACAATTTTATTGTGAAAGCGAAAAAGTATATTATATGGAATACTAATCTCGTTAATATTAACATTATTCGATAATAACTCTTTGTTCGAAAGGTTGGACGTTGCTAGTAACAACGGAAGAGCGCAGTGGAAACATATCAACGTGTAAGGGAAAACACTTTCTTGAACAACGAAGAAAGTTCGTAAAAATATCCATAATTGCATGAGAAAATATAAAAGAAAGTCTTCGTGTTTGTCTTACGTATCAACTAACGTAAAAACTTTCAAGGTTTTTCAAGACTTTGACAGCAAACTGGGCGGCGAAAAAATGAAGCCCCTTTGATGTTAGAGATCAGAATGACGAAAATTACAAGAATGCAAATATGACCCTAACTCCAGTGCAATTGACAACCTACTCCTGTGTCAATGTCCTTAAAGAACGTTTCATCAGTTTCCGCGTAATGTTATTTGAAGGACTGACACACACACACACTCAAGTCCGGAGAGGATCGTCAAGATTCAGTCCCCGTCTCTGTCCTTAGTCCCCGCCCTTTTAAATACCCGAACTTTTCCGTTTTTTTTTCCCGTCAACAAGATAACACATTAACATTTAAATGTAATATATTATTAAAGTAACATATATCGTATTGAAATTTAAGCTACAGCCATTGATTTTAATTATCAGTTAAATTGCATGAGCCTGCTTTTCAAGCTATTAAAATCTGTATAATCTTAAGCTGTTTAATATATATGGCACAGGCACGTGGTTATTCCCCAATAGTTAAACCCAATTGCTAATCGGGTTTCATTACTATTTCAAATTCGATTTGAAACTGACAGTCAGTAACGGAAGCTAAATAACAATTACCGTAATCCCCCTCCCCCTTCCTCCACTTCTAATTCAATGTAGAATTAAGTATAAGATATGGTTTACTGTCTCATGTCAATTATTTTTTGTTGTTACGAATCCAGTTTTATTCCTATTTTCGGGTTTATACAGTTTTAGCCAATATTTCAACAGAAGTTTTTCAGAAGTTGATCTTATGTAATTCAATTATTTGTTAATACTGTACGAAGTAAGTTTTTGCGTGTACATATTGAGCGGATAGAAAATAAATAACATTCTACAACTCATTATAACTTTAACGCAATGTACTTTCTGATTATGGTTATTTTTTCACCGTCTCCTGTGTTATTTGTTTGATTTGATCTATTTTTCACTGTACAGTTTCATAATTTAAAAAAAAATATTTATTTATTACATGAATAATCGAAGGAATATCGAAATTTCTGTATCGCATTGTTTAACTCCACATTTCTCCCCACGAGGATGGTATAGCTAAAAATTTGTTTAAATGGTTTGGTTTGACCAATGGTGTAACAAAAGGGGGGGGGGTTCAGGGGGATAAATCCCCAATAAGACAAAGAAACATCGTCCTGTTTAACTCTATGTCACATGACCTGTCATAAAATTACTTGATCCCTCCATAATTTTTGAGTCGCTACACCCATGAATGTAATTTCCGAGTTTATAATGTGCAAACAATTATGATTTTCTATTTCCTCCTTTTATGAGTAGTGAAGTTTTCTTCTTCATTTCAACGAGTTTCTGTTTACTTCGGCGAATTTCCTTTATAACACGATAATTTTTTTCGATTCAAACACTAGTGTTTTAATATTAATGATTTTTCAATTTAATGAATTATATTTTAATTCAGTGATTTCCCTTTCAATTCAATGACTTCCTTTTCAATTCAATGACTTCCTTTTCAATTCAATGACTTCCTTTTCAATTCATAGTGACTACTTTTTTCAATTTAGTGACCGCTTTTACAATTCAAGAATTCCCTTTTACAATTCAAGAATCTCCTTTTAAAATTCAAGAATTCCCTTTAACAATTCAATAATTCCTTTTTACAATACAATAATTCCCTTTTATAATTCAGTAATTTCCTTTTACAATTCAATAATTTGCATTTATAATTTAATGACCTTCCCTCCAATGTTATGATGTATACATAAAAAGGTTAAACACTGGTAAAATAGCAATGAAAAAGATCACTCAAGCTTTCGGACGCATCAGCAGCAGTCCTTCATCAGGAGTAATGACGATGTTATGTTTCTGTCTCTTTTTTATACTTGAAATTTCTGGAAAACCCTTCATCAGAGTAGTCCCGCAGAATGGGAAAACCCAATGAGAACCAATGGGAGGCCTCCAATAGAATCATGGAAGAACCCCAATAGGGACCAATGAGAAACCCACACTGCGGGTTACCTAATTTGGGGATGTCTCATACATTTCAGAGTAAGAGTTGTTTATAAGTTTCTGGAAGTGGTTGTGATGTATTAATGGCTTTCCCGTGTAGTTTGTAAGTTTCCCAAGATTCTAAGAAGAGTCTACTATTCTTGTTTGTGATGTGACGGTGTAGTATTTTTGTTGAGTCCCAGTCGGGTTCGTGTCCGTGTTGTAAAGCGTGTTCTGCCAGACGTGAGGCTATGTCTCCTTTCGCGAGTGCTTGTTTGTGTTCTTTTTTTCTTGTTTTGATCATTCTTTTTGTTTGTCCTATGTAATGTTTGTTGCAGTCTTTGCATGGTATTTGGTATATGGCGCCTGTGAGATCTTCTGGTGGAACTGGGTCTTTAACTTTTGTAAGTTGTTTGCGAAGTGTTGTGACAGGGGAATAGAATGTTTTGATATTTGCCTCTTTAAGGATGCGAGAGATTGTTTCGGAAATGCCGTGAATATATGGAATAGATATGCGGGTGTGAGATGTATTGTTTAAAGATGTACTATTGGGTCTACAGTTTCTGAGAATGAATCGTTTAGGGTATCCATTATTTTTAAGTGCCGTGTGTATGTGTTTTGTTTCTGTGTTTGAAAGTGTTTCATTACTGCAGTGAGAATTCGCTCTAAGACTTAATGTTTTAACAACGGAAGCTTTGTGGCATGTTGGATGATGCGATTTAAAATCGAGATATCTGTCTGTATGTGTGGGTTTACGGTAAACTGAGGTGAAGATTGAGTTATCGTGAGATCTGTGTACAAGAACGTCTAGGAAAGGGAGTTTATTGTTCTGTTCTGTTTCGTATGTGAATTTTATATGTGAGTTTAAGTTATTAAGGTAATGGAAGAAGCTTTGGAGTGTATTAGTTTTAAGTATAACAAACGTGTCGTCGACGTATCTTTTCCAGAATTTAATGTTAAAATTCGGTGAAGACAAAGCAGTTATGATGTATGTTCTCTATTCAATGAATTCGCAATTGCAAATTTGAGTAATACAATTTTCACCCTGACCAAATACTAACTTCGCGAATCACAAACCATCTTCCGTAATAAAAGCTTTTTAAAGGAACTTGAGCTATCAATTTGCATAACATTCCTATTACGTATATATATTCAATGTCACAATTTATTTTCAAGCGAAACCAAAAGATGGATTAGAAATGATTCAAGTATTGATTGGTTAATACAGTGGAACTTAAACGATTCAAACGTTCGTAATTCGGATTCGTGAGTAATTTGCACTTTCCCGTTTTTCTGTGAATTTTCTATTAAAATAATATAAAAAATTATCTTAAATCCAAGAGTTTTTTTTGTTAATTTTAAATTTTGTTTATCAGAAGATGTAGAAGAATGCGATTACTTCGTCAAGGATCTTTTCCTAGCCCAATTTTCCCAGTAAAAATTCCCAAACAAGTTGAAGAGATTCTGACAACTACGCAAAACTGGAAAAACCGAAGTCAACATATAGATATTCCTTACAAGCATTTTATGAATAGTGACAAGAATTTGGGGTAAGTTTAAAGCCAAAAGCATAGCAGATATTGGATAAAAAATTGGTCATAGATTGTATCTTCAGATGAAGAAATGTCTAATGATGATGAAATGTCTAATAATT
>QLNU02003225.1:58321628-58335751 GCA_006491805.2 Dysdera silvatica | reverse complement strand
AATAAAAGCTTTTTAAAGGAACTTGAGCTATCAATTTGCATAACATTCCTATTACGTATATATATTCAATGTCACAATTTATTTTCAAGCGAAACCAAAAGATGGATTAGAAATGATTCAAGTATTGATTGGTTAATACAGTGGAACTTAAACGATTCAAACGTTCGTAATTCGGATTCGTGAGTAATTTGCACTTTCCCGTTTTTCTGTGAATTTTCTATTAAAATAATATAAAAAATTATCTTAAATCCAAGAGTTTTTTTTGTTAATTTTAAATTTTGTTTATCAGAAGATGTAGAAGAATGCGATTACTTCGTCAAGGATATTTTCCTAGCCCGATTTTCCCAGTAAAAATTCCCAAACAAGTTGAAGAGATCTCGACAACTACGCAAAACTGGAAAAACCGAAGTCAACATATAGATATTCCTTACAAGCATTTTATGAATAGTGACAAGAATTTGGGGTAAGTTTAAAGCCAAAAGCATAGCAGATATTGGATAAAAAATTGGTCATAGATTGTATCTTCAGATGAAGAAATGTCTAATGATGATGAAATGTCTAATAATTATGATGAAATGGCTAATGAATATGAAGAAATGTCTAATGATGATGATGATGAAATGTCTAATAAGTGAAGAATAGAACTCCCAGCAAAGTCAATTTCTACATGTATGCAGGCCATGGAAAATATGGAGGAGTCCAGGTAATGTGATGGGGGGGGTCAGCCGAAGAATTAGATGTTTGTATCTTTCATGCGCTCAAAGAAATAGAATTAATTCCAAATTATAAAAGGAGGGACTCTAAAAAACCATTACATTTTTCACCATTTTTAAACAAATTGTATAAATATGTAACATCACCTATGAGCGCACGTATATCTTTCCATAAAACGGTCTTTGATTGACTTAGTTGATATTTGGGAGTTATTTTTGGTACCCATATATTAAAACGTTTCCAATTAGAATTGTTGAATAATTCGAACTAAGTTTCCAATAACCTTCAGCTTTGCATAAACCAATTTCGAATGTACAAAAAAAAAAATAAATAAATAAATAAAAAATAAGGAAACATACAATGAAGTTCGCACAAACAAACAGTGAAAGTTCAGATACAAAAATAATAGAAGTTGACACACGTAAACAGTGAAAGTTCACAGCCAATTCCTCTCCTTTTCTTTCTTACCTCGAGCTTCCACTGAAGAAAGATTGGTTAGGATTTTCGTATTCTGTCACCATCATATCCAACCGTTAGTTATGCACTTCTGGATGGAAGATTTTTTAAGGATTTTCTACAGGGAAAAGCTTCTCGGAGAAACATACAGTATACTCGTCAATCTGATTTGATGGATTGATAAGTTGAGTGGGTTTTTCTTCCCGTAAGTGTTACCCACGTTTTATATGTCACATTTATTTTAAATAGAAAGCTTCAAAGACTTGTATTAAGTCGATGTCTAGAGACAGTACATTAGATTGCTACCCCCCCGGGATTTAATTTCGGGGGCTTCAAACACTTTTACAGCATGTATCGATACAATCACAGCATGCAAGGCCGTAGCCAAGTCCCATTAAAAATTTAGTTTCGGGGAGGACTGGTCCCTAAGATCCGCCCTCTGGATACGGGCATGCCCTCCCCTCTGTCGCGGTTTATCAACGTCCACATATGGAATTTCTTTCAGTAATGCCTTATTTTATGACATTATTATATGTGTCGTAAGCTGCTATTCCTTTAAAAAAAATATGCATCTCAAATATATGCATCTATTTGCTGTTGTATTATGTCTTTTGATACCATACTCGCTTTAAAATTTATTTTTAGTTTAAATAAAAATTGCTCAAAGCTGTTTTGAACAAATATAAAGTGTAAGTAATTTGGAACTAGCTCATTTTATATATTGTTTGCATGTTTGTATAAAGCATGGGCGTACGCAGAACGTTCGTAAGGTGGGGGTTATATTTTTAATGGGGAGGTGGGGGTTACAGAGCTACAACTCACATATTCCTATGTTAAATATACAAAATTTCATTGCAACGGGCCCTGCGGTGTGGTAACGCGTTCTCCTATTGCGCGGCTAATCCGGGTTCGACTCCCAGCAGTGCAAAAAGAACGCTTACTCAGAGATCTCATAAAGATCGCACTGCTCACTGTAGTCCGGGGTTTGGTTCCCTAGGCCTTAAGAGGTTCGGATTCCTCGGAAAACAGTAGGTCCCGGCGCAGCATGACCACTGTAGTCTTTGAGCCGTAAAACCAAAAAACAAAAACAAAACATTAATTGCAATGGGGGGTTACAACCCCCATCAACACCCCCCCCTGCATACGCCAATGGTATAAAGGCTTAAATTTGTACAAAGACCCGGTCCATGTTAGCGCCGAAAATGACGATATTTTGGGTCCTTTTCCATGGTATTTAACGTCGTCCATAAAACAAAATTGACACATTATGAAATTAATAAATTGTACAATTTATAACTAAATTATGAAATTAATGAATAACTTACGAATTAAATAAATTAAATACGAAATTAATTTTTATTTTATAAAGGATGTGTCTCTACTTTTTCTTACGAATATGTACACCTCTCGGTTTCTCGGTTTTAGTGCAATATTAAAAATAATATTGTTTATATGTGCCATTTAAACGTCAAAACATACTTTGGAGTTCACATATTTGATGATTTAAGCATAATTAATTGGATCGTTTTTGTAATTATTACGACTATTATAAAAAGATGAATGTTTTTTTTTTAAAATGAAAAATATTTTATCCGTCCAGCTAAAAATTATTATTTTTTTTATTTAATTTTCAATGAACTCCCGCCAAAAGAAAGATGTGTATTCCGTCATAAATTACTATATTTATGTCATGGGTTTGACTGTATATGAAGAAAAAATTAATAATGTCGCTTATATTCCATATTATTCGAGCATATCTAAAAATGCATTAATTCATGAGATTTGAAAACTTTAATATGATTATTGGACTTCGAATGGATGTATATTTACATTTCCGTGTACTACAAGAGTGTGTTTATCTGAAATGCGCTGAGAATTTCTCCAGGTATTACATTTTTTCCACGTATATATATGTGTGTGATGATTGATGGAGAGCTGCAAGGGCAATTTTGGAATTTTTTGAATACCCACGATTTTAATAAATAAATAAATAAATTAAAGGGATATTTCGACGTCACAGTTAGCGAAAAAAGCTTCAGTTATAAACGCAAAAGTACAAAGCTTCCTTTTTTTCCGTTCGAGTCCTAAACCGTCGGAGCCTTAATCCGGGGTTTTATGGCGGAAATTTTAAGGAAATTCCACTGAGTCACTCCTGGCAGCACTGGTCAGGAAGAAAAACCCGGCCGTAATATGTATTTCTCCGCTTCCTCTACATCCAAAGCATCCATTTCGAAAATAGAGTACGTGAAGAAAAGATGCGAGTTTTGAGTCATCCATCTCATGCCCAAGTTGACATTCAAAGACAAAATTAAGAGAATTAATCGAGTTCTGGAACTATATTCCGCTTTTCGAATGCCGGCTTTTGCCAATGGGATCGCGGCGGAAGCGCAGGGTGCGACGCGGCCTCTATATAATCCGGGGAGCAAATTCCCTACACGTCATTTAGTTCCGAGTGTCGCACGAGAGAGGTTGTGTTCATTTTGATCGTAGCAAAGTTTTTAAATGCCAGTTTCCGTTAATTTTGTTTGATTCTATTATTTCGAACTGTTTTTCTCTCCATAGTTTAGCACTTTGTTTTGCGGGGAAAAAGCGCCGAAAATAGGGAAAAAACTGTTACGTTTGTCATTTTATCCAAGAGACATATATACTGTTTTCACCGTTACGAATTTTTTGCCATGATTTCTTCGGCTGACTAGGCTTCGAACGTTTTAAAATTTCAATTCGCTTTTTTACGGAAAGTCTCGGCGGGTAGACGTCCAAATTTCCAGCTTCACTTGTGACGCGTGAACCAACTAGCTTCACCACGGAAGCAACTACATTTGTCAAAGTGAAGCAGCTACAGCAAAAAGGTAATTAAAATACTTTTCTCATAATTCTTTAACCAGTATTTAAATCGCGCGCGAAGTGTTTAATTGCTTACAGAACACGTGTCAAACGCTAAACTTTCCTAATTAAAAATATTTACTTATTTAAAAAGACCTGCAGCATATACAGATATGAACGTTCGCTATTAATTTCTTTCCCTTAGAAATTTATAGAAATTACTGGGGGTTTTCTGTAGGGAAAATAGTTTCTTAGAAAAATGCTAGTGTTTTTTATAAACAAAATATTAATTTTTGAATACTCGGAATGCTGTGACCTGTCTTAAATGTATGTTTAGTGCCTTAAAATTTCTGCCTCGAGCTAAAATTTGGCGTTGTGTAAAAATATTTGGATTTTTATGGCGCAAGAGCATGTGGGCTATACTGGGGTAAACATGGTAAAAATATTTTTAAATTGAGAGTTGATTACTTTTAGCATTTTGTCAGTGTAATAGCTCGCGTAATTTTTTTAATAAGTGTGCATACTTTCGATCATTAAGTGTTCGCAATGTCTTCAGGACATTTATTTGCGACTAGTTTTGAGTTCGTGCTCGCAAGTCCTTGCGACAAAAAATTTAAAACGTCGATAGGTTGTTTCCAGGTTTTGCAAAGACACATTACAGCAATTCGTATGTAAATTTTTTTCAGTCACTTGGCGACTAAAATTCAACTTTATACGTAATTTGTCTATAACCCCTTCCGTTTTACGTGCAATTAAATTTCTAATGACTTCGTAGTTTTAGTTGGTTCTGTTTATCATGAACATTTCGCTCGTTTTGAGAGCGAAAAAATTGCTAGAAGTCGAGATTCCGAAGTCCCATTCTCGCTGGCAGTTGCAAAGATGGGGATGTTTTTAATAGCTTTAATTGCAGACGCAGCCGAGATGGAACTCCCAACGGCTTTGTTCCTCGTATAGGAGCGTGGACGCTGATTGGCCGATCCTTTTCAGGTAAACGTACTCTCGTTTACTTTTTTAAGGATGAGCCTCACCCGATTGGTTGTAACTTTATACATTTAACAAATCAACGGCCAGAAAACGTTTTTTCCAAATCGCCTTGCTTGCTTGGTTATGTCTTATGCAGAAAGAGTAGGTGTTGATAAGCTAAAATGGCGCCGTTTCAACGGACTTCGTAAACTCGGAAGCCGCTGTTACTTTTTAAATATTAAAGCATGTTTTCTGTAATATTCATCCTCATAGAATAAAATTCTTACTAGAAAATTCTATTCTTCTAGAAATATACATTTAAATTACGGTAACTTAAAACTTTATTTCAATTTTAAACGTAAACTAGTGTTAAATTAGATACGGATTTTTTTTTTTGCTTCTTCGGTTACTTACGGTTTTTGAATTAGCCTAGATTTGAATGCCCTGCAAGCTTGGTAAATTTTGACCATTTGTTCCGCCTGCGATGGCCTTGGTTGGGCGCAGAATGACCATTGACCTTGCGCCATAAACATACAACCAACTACTGACCTAAGTATAGTCTTGAAGCGTGGAGTTTCAACCTCTATGGAGTTGGCACTTCGTAAAATTTTGCCAAAAAGCGGATGTTGTCTCTAGACCGCAGTTAAAATTGCGGAAAAGATGGGATTTTGCGTTTTCTAATGCAGGACCGGAATTTGGACAACGTTTCACATACGATCCTGGGTTCGTTATTGTGCATTTTTGGTTTGTTAACCAAATTATTCCTCGCAACGGCTAGCAGGGCGTAGTACAGATTAACGTAACTGGAAGTTGTCTTCAATGCGATGCCGAAACGTAACGGAAAAAATCGCGATTTAGGCACGTCGAAAGTCGCTTCCCCCAATCGTCGAATTGCCTGCGATCATTACCATGGCCTGCTTTTCTAACAAAAGATAAATATTACTTTCGCGTCTCCCGTTGCTAGCCAACGCTACGATGATTCCTGCTATTAGCATTAGTAATTTGCGGCTTAAATGTCGATCTCCGCGCCCTCTTAACCACTGAAGGACTTCAAATGGTTGAGAAGGGGCATTTGAGTGCTATTGTGTGGCTATCTTGAGCCCGTTCTGCCCTGACATACGCCATGTTTCTGCCATTGCAACAATGCTGCACGTTTGATGAAAAGTGTAATTGTGTTCGGACGCTCTGTGGTAGCGTGGTGGTCACGTGTTTGTCCGCCTTGCGAGTGACCCGGCTTCGAATTTAAATGACGCCGAAACCTTGCCCCCACTCCCCGCCCGGTTTCTAGTTTTATGGATTCTTTAAGCTGTAGGATCACTAAAATTGGGTGCAGTTAGGACCTTAGCTTGACCTTGTCCCAGAAAACAATGCTCTCAACCTTTGCGTGTTTGGTCATTACTTTCGTTTCGTGCCGCCACACGGTTAGTATTTTAGTTAGCTGCACGTAACCTTTATAAAAATACTCAGTTGCTTACATTAAAATAGTTGCCTGGAGTCCTTCGGTGACGGAATGCCATGGGCATATCCAGGGCCGGACTAGAGGGAGCTTAGCCCGCCCCTCTTTTGAAAAAGAACCTCGCCCGCTCTTGAAAATCGAAAATGACAGTTGGATGCTGTGTCCTGACCGTTGGGTAGAGAGTGTATCCCTCCCTGGAACTCGGAGCAACCCTAGGTACGGCCGCAACTTGTCTGGCGCAGTGACCCTTGTTTGACTATTGCGCCAAAATGCGAACTGACCCTAGAGACTTCGGTGTGACGCTAATGCGTAGTAAAACTTTTTGGTTACAATACGAATAATCAAAGTTTAATTCCAGCGGGTTGTCCGCTTATTAGAGATCCCGATTAGGGTTTAGCGCCAGAGGCTAGTACTTCTCAAACACCGGGTCCCTATATCAATTAGGGAGTATTACATGGCACCTTTTGGGTTGCTTTTGGTGCATATTTTCTTATGTTAACCAACGTTGATTTTTTGCTTACCAGGTGGGGGAGGGGGTATAAAATGGCCAAAATATTGCTTATGTAATAATTAAAATTTCCCTTAGACTGGGCTGCAAGACACTAGCTCTCTATGAATTTAGTCGTATTTTAGTTTTGAGAATTTTTTACTATTTTTGAGAGGAAAAATTGAGAATTGTGAATGTGTCAAGAAAAGCTTAGGTCAGGAACGTCTAGGGTAAAGTCTGTGTAGCGAATGTCCAAGCAGCGTAAACCTGGAAGTAGTGTTCGTTTACCAAAAGTCTGATGGAACAGTTAGAAATAACAGGAGGTGACGTCACAAACGGGCTAGTTCATTACAGCAGAGGAGGACTACAATTTCAGAATTGGCTTTTTGGTGAACGTTTGTCAGCGCCAAAAAATCGAGTTCTGAAATTGGAGTCCTCCTCCTCTGCTGTAATGGGATAGGCCGTTTGTAACGTCACCTCCCGTTATTTCTAACTGTACCATTGGACTTCTTTTCGTGAACGAACAGTAGTCGTTTATTGATCAGGAGTTTTTAGACATCGAAGTCTTCCAACGTTTGGGCGCCATTAATAAAATATTCTGACGTTGGCCTGAGAAAACTGTAATATGCTACACAACTCCATTAGTCCTATGACTGATAACTACATTGAATGCGGTTTTATACTTGTCAACGTGCTGCATCATCATTATAATATGTAATAATTAGAGGTGAACGAAATTCTTTGACGGAAGCAGTGAACGTTTATGAACGTTATTAAGGCAGACAAAATCTTCTCATTTATTCGGTTGGTGGTAGATTTTGCAAATCTGTAGTATCAATACTTTCTGCAATTATACCGTAATTATTAGTACTTTTGTTAATTTATGGTTAAAAAAAAATTAACGCCCTGCCTGCATAGAGCACAAATATTTAGTGCTAGAAAACGACTTGGGTCCCCGTAAAGCTTCAAGCAAACGTATGTGAGTAATAAAGGTAATTAGGGCCAGGGCAAATGCCCTAGGCTTGATTTATAAATCACGCCTAGCATTTAAGATGGTGAACGGAGATAATAGGTATTACACTGAGACATAGGCGTTCGAAATTAGAAACTTTCGTTAGGAAAACGCATGAACGAAGGTGGACCGTCTTGCGACTAAATTTAATTTTGATTGGAATGCGTCCCTAGGCGATTGCCTAGGTTTGCCTTACGGACGTTTCTAAACGTGACGTGAACTTCTCTCATACCTTATGCGCAGTGAAAAAGCATTCTCCTAGCATCGTCAAAAAAAAAGGCCTATTTACTGTGGTTTGAGGGTTGGTTACGTAAGTGCTGGATCCCTTTAAATCCAGGATAATCTTGCGCCTTGAATTACATTTCTCGTGCCCCGTAGCGTTTTACCTGTAAACGAAAGTACTTTTGAATTCGTAAATGTAAACACCGAACTTTGTAACTTCGTACTCTGATTATGTGCCCAAATTGTGTCGGAAATCTGAAATATAGTCGAACTGTTAACATTTCAGGGACCGCCAAACTAAATTTTGACGCTGTAAACGAGTAATTTTCATCTGGTTTGGGGCAGAAGGTCTTGACCTTGCGCCATAAAAGAAAGTACAACCAACAAATTTTAAAACGTTCATACGTAGTATCAAAGTCCGTAAGTGATAGGGCGAATGCGTGTACTTTTATTTGGGAGCCCTTTAAGTATTACGTAAGCATATTTCTGGAAATTTATACTCATCCCCCCCTCCCCCCTTAAAAGAAAAGATGACAAATGTCTCTGCTCCCTTCATGCTTATGATTTCGGTTTAATAATTTTTTTAGTATGAGTTTTTGAAATAACGCAAACGTGTGATGTAAATTATAATACTTGTTTCCGCTTTTGTCCTAATGTTGAACAATTATTTGTAAATTTGGTTATAATATTAAACGCTTATTTATAATCACAACGAATTATCGCATTTAAGTTTCAATGCCCTATTAATAGCTATTTTGATGTCATATATTTTGTTACATTTTATTAATATTATGGTGTAAGAAAATGCTGTGATAAGTGGGTTTGATTAAATACTTATGAAACACAGTGTACACTCATCATAATTTAAAAACATCCAGGGTGGGGGGGGGCTCCAAGCGAAGAAAAGCATTGCAGTTCTGCCAGGGAGGTTTGACTATATACTAGTTTTACTATTCGGTGTTTTAACGTAAGCATAGTTTAGACCCCCTCTCCATTATCAGAAAAAACAAGCAAATTATAAACCCCTTCTCTCATAGATGCTTACGCAATAATTGAACGGCCCCTTTTTTGGGGAAAATACCAATAAATACAAGAAAAATAAACCCAATATGTCAGATTTTGAGAAGGCGGTTTTTAATAAAGAATGTATATTATATGCAACAGAATAAATCACGGAAAACACTGGATATGGCAAATGTCCCTATGTAACAATACACAATGAATTTTTATAATTCATTATATATGTAATTTTTATTAAGTTTTATAAAAAGCTATGACGTAATGCCTTTGAAGCTCTGGAGAAGACTTAATTTTGACGTTAGGCTGTCCCTAGGACAGACAGATGGTTAGAATGGATCATATGAACTAAAAAAACTAAACTGGCAAAATATGTATAGGCACTTAAATATGCACTTGCATATTTTTTTAGCTTGCTCGAAAAGCACATGCCCTGCGTTTTAAAAACAAACTAGTTTATTAACTGTGCGTAGAAACATTCCTTAGACACAAAACGATATGCTTTATACAGCGCATTTTTTATTACCATATGTAGGTAGTCTACTGTTCAATGGCATTTTTATGGCTTAAACGTCCTTTCCAGAATTGTAGATTCTATAACATAAATTATCAGCTATTGTCTATTGTGGATAGTTTGTCTATGATCGACGTCGTGGATAAATAAGTTGATGTCCAGTTTTACAGCATGCAAATGTTTGTTTTAATCTGATCTTGATTCATCTGTCAGTCTCTGGGGAAATAAGTCTCGTAGCCAGGTTCATAAACGTTGATTTAGGTTGCGCTTTGATCTCCATTCCTCATATCCGTTAAAATAGGGTAAGTTGATGAGATTCTATGAATCTTTTAAGTCGATTAGATCAAAAGCCACTCACCAAATATTGCGACGAGATAAATACGAGAACTCTTTTAATATCTAGTTGCGCAAGAATTCTGATATAGCGAATAATCAAACACATAAAAATCAAAAATTTAAACTTTTCCTTTTTTCTAAACTTCTTGCCACCTTTTTCTAAATATCAACTCTCGTTCTTTTCTTGCATTTCTTTAAATAAAAGCGTACAATGTGACGTCATACCCATGATGTCATGCACAGAACACGCCGCGTAAATGAAGAAAAGGTACTGTTCGTAAATTCCAACTTTAAATCCTGAAACTCTACAAGAATAGAATCAAACCTTAGATTTCTTCAGTAGGAATATTGACCACAATTCATCTATGACTTCGCTTTTAGCGCCTTTGGGCATTATTAAACGCGTACGTTCGAAACTTCCTTTGCCTTTCTCTCAGGTTAAAGAGGAAAATTCAACTTTTTTTGTCTTTTTGGGAATTTTTCCGATGCGGGAATAACAAAATGCTTAAAATTTCTAACGTCCTTAAAATGTCTTCTGGAAATTTTTATCCACTTATATGAACTAACGCTAAAAAGGGCTAAAATATGCAAATACTTACGCACATATGCATGCAATCCGGTTTCCAGTTATAGGTGTTTCACTGCATGGTATTTTTTTTCTTGCATGGGTGTGCCCATTTAAATGTGAACTCGAAGGTTAATTTTCGAGAAGTGCCAGTTTGAAAAGCGATTACAGCGCTTAGAGTTAGATGCGTGAAACTAGTTATTAGAAATGCATTAGGGATAAGAATGGACGCTTCTACAATACTTCGCGTCCTGGTGTATAATATATAGTTCGTTCGCGGAAGTTGATCGATGGTACCGTTAGAAATCATGAGAGCTGACGTCACAAACCGACTAGTTCATTACAGAGGGGAGGACGTCATTTCAGAAGTGGTTTTTGGCCCAGACAAACGTTGGTTAAAGTCCAGTTCAAAAGCATGCCGTCCCCTGCCGTGGGTCAACAAAGTTCTCGCACCGCCCGGAATGCTACCATCGGTCAACTTTCCGAACGTACAAACTATACCACTGTTGGCATCAAACGTTGATTAGAAATTAGCTTCGAAAACGTCTGTTTCCATCGATCTCGATGCGTTGGGTACGGCTCTCGTTAAGCTATGTAGATTGGAAAACAAATGGGGCATCGAAGGTCGTGTTAAGCCGTCCGTCCCTTCCCAGGCAGTCCGGTCTTGAGACTTACGATAGAAAACTTTGAAGCTTCTAACTACTCTAAAAGTCCATTTCCTTCGCTATTTAAGATATTTTAAGCGTTACGGGCAAAGTGAAAAATGCGATTATAAGATTATGGAATGGCAGTGCCAATTATTTAAATTCCAATTCGTGAAAAGAGGTGGTGGATTATTGCAAAAAAAAAAAAAAAAAGCTTCGACCTTTTATCCCATTTTGTGCAAGCTTCCACAGTTTTCCCTAATTAGCTTAAGCCGAGAAGAGCTTTCGCAGATTAAAATGAGCACAAGATAGTCCTCGTTTTCTTAATTTGAGGCTCGCTGTTTGAAAAGTTAAACCACATTCGACGTAATCTCATTTGTGGCACATTTTTTTAATGAGCAAAATTATTGGCGAAGCTACTTAAAAATCCTTTTATTGATTTTGGAAATTCAATAAAAATGGGCCAACCGTTGGCTTATTAAATTTGTATTTACTAGAGCTTACAGGTATGCTATGCAATTATCAGCCTATTGGAGAACGCATGAGCAGACCCCACCCCCTTTTTTTTTTTGATATTTGAATAGCATGGGGTCTAAGAGAATCCTTGCACCATTTCAGTTTCATATGGTTCTTGTACAAAATCTCATACTTAAAACTTGATCGCATTTTGTAATGTATGATTTATTTCATACACTGGTAATATGCAGGGTTTGATGTCTGGGCGACAAAATTGTGCATATGTGCACATGAAGTTGTAGCTCTGTAACCCCGCCCCCCCCCACCCTATGAGCGTTCTATGTGGGCCTATGGTTAGAGCCCTAGTATGACCCTTGCAGTCCTTGCGCCAGAAAAATCCGATCAACCGTAGGCCCGTAATTTCATGAACACATGCTCATTGAAATTTTAGCACTCTGGTATTTTTCAAGCTTATTGTCTTGCGGTGGTATTGTTACAATGCATCCGCTTAGCGTGCAATTAGCCAGGGCCCGATTAAGCCGAAGTGGGACCCGGAACCCAGTAGGCCTATTCATTTGGGCCCCCTCCCTCACGTACTTGCAACGTAAGTATTCGGTAAGTAACAAACGTGAACTCTTATGTATATATTATCTGCAGTCAAATCAATAGTTGAAAGCCATTTTCAATGACACCAGGGTTACAGTTAAGGAAAAATGCAATATTAATAAATTACTAAGTTATAATTTAAAAAACTGGGTTTCAAAGTGATATTTTAAACTCAGAAACACACACACGCAAAGGGGGGCCAGGAGCCATATCCCCCCTTGGCCTGTGCATTAATCAGGCCCTGCAATTAACCTAGAGACGAAACTGCTCTAGGGCAGTGGTTCCCAACTCAGTTTAAGCCGCGGACCATTTTTCCACTTCAATTCTACCCGCTGACCATTTTGAAACATTCTCGCGAATTGATTGCAACATCTTAATAAAAAAGGGAGCTGGGTTTATTTTGGGGGAATATTTGTAAAATTGTTCTTTGGGGGCAAAAGAAATACCAAACGAAAAGAAATCGGAACTGATCTCGTTAAGACGAACACGCTTAAGACGAATTACTTTTAATACGAACCGTTTTCTGACATTCCATCAGATTGTAAAATACTACAAATATACAATCAATTTCATTTTTATAATTAATTTTAATATTTAATAAATAATTTTTATAAGTATTTCAATTATTTTTATTTTTAAATAATGACCTGTCTCACGGACCACCGGTTGGGAACCACTGGTCTAGGGTTCACTTCCTAAAGAGGTTCGGAAATCGTAGGTCCAGGCGATACGAACCATAAATTTTGTTCATTTCGACTTGTAATGGACATGTCATGTCGTTTCGTAATGTAGCATTAACGTCTACACTGGTGGTTCGTAATGTCTATTTTCACCAGCATTTGTTTCCTTCGTAAATTTCTCAAGTCACTTGATGGAATAATCTGAAGTCGACGTACAATTCGCTTTGGAGTAATTTACGAATTACGTTTTCCAAATTACCCTTTTAACAACGTGAACTAAATTCATATCTGCCCATGTTTAAAACTAGCTGATTTATTACGGGCTTGTAATTGGGGCTCCAGTTTTAACTAACTTTCGGATTTCCAGCCCGAAGTTTCCTCGGAAAGCTAGCTTTATTTAAAGCTCGCGAGTTCATCTCGTTCAAAATGTTCTCCGATGTCAATGGAAACGTAGTTTTAAATATAAAATGTAGACTTTGTAACTGCGGTATTACAAATATATACTTTCTCGGAATTTTTCCGTGTGTACACTTTTAAGTTGTACTCATTTTAACGTCAACTTTTTATAACTTCGCGAAGGTTCTTTTAAGGGGCTCGGCTATATATTTATATATGGAAATTTTAGGGATATCTTTAGCAAAGTGGAAATATGCATTCAGACGTACGAAGGAAGTACTTGTTTTGAACTTTTTACTCGTCCCCTTGTCAAGTCTTGCTCGAAATTTGTTTTTCTACATCAATTATCATTTCCTGTTTACTCTAGAATTCACTGGTGGCGAGTAGGGACAGAACGCTCTGTCGGACGTTTGTCTTTCTCTTACTGCCCAAGTATAATGTGAACAATAGATATATCTGACAGAGGAGATTTTACTAATTCATATTTTGTCCGAAATAGTTTCACAATTGCGCAAATTCAGTCCGTGTTGAATTTGGCTTATTTCGTCCAATTAAGTTAGTTCTTTCTAAGGACATCAGGTAACTAAAGGTGGTTCTGTTTTATGATGGGAGCTGGCCCCAGAAATGCAACTTGTTGGATTTTTTTTTTTGGGGCGGGGAGGGGCAATATTTACTTTTTCAATACGTTCGGGTTATGCTCCAGATTTATGGTTCTCAAACTTCTTTAGTCCACGAAGCCCGTTTCGTACCATATTCTATGCTTTGCCAAGGAACCC
>QLNU02003225.1:58304294-58316997 GCA_006491805.2 Dysdera silvatica | reverse complement strand
GCCATATTCGCACCTGGGCTTGCCGAATGAGATTTAGCCGTCAGTTTTATTGGAGTATTACACGTGGGATTTGGTGAAGACATGTTAATCTTCGGTAAATCCTTTAAGTCTCTTCGTCCAAAAGAAATAACGCAATGAGGGACATTGGAAAAGAAAACTGACAATAAAAATACATTGCTGCGAACGGAAATTTCGGTCACCTTAATATGTAGTTGTCCAGAAATGGAATATGTGGATACTGCATGTTATTTCATTTGCAGTGGATTCAGGCTCGTAGTTAGATGCTTGTTATAGAGGGGCTGAGAGGTACAAGGAGGGCTTAAATACGTTAACGTTTGATGTATTTTATTAATATATTTAACACTAAATATCTAAGAGTAATATATTTAACATTAATAAATTTCACGGCGTATATTTCTCATTGAAAACAAGTGTGATAAAAATATTACAATTTTTCTTATCGTTAATATAGAAGATTCAAACCTCTGTAAAAAGATGTGCACAAAATATGCTGTAAAAATCTGCTTTGAATATATTTTTAACGTCAAAGAACAATTTTCATTGTCATGTACAGTTTCGTATGAAACAAAATTTTAAACCAAATTCTACAATTTATTTTGAGAGGGTACTTTCCGGGGGGGAGCTGGTTAAATTTCCAGGGAGAGGCCCCGGCTTGGGGTCAGCTTGGCTACCGCTCTGAATGCAGTAATATTTCCTAAGTAATCACATGTAAAAATAACCGCTTGTATTTCGTAAATATTAGATGTATGAATTAATAAAGATTTTAGTGAGAAAATAGTAAATGTATTCTTGTAAACACTCAAAACGTGTAAAAGCCACGGGCGCCGTTGGCGGGGGGAGGGACAGGGGGCTCGTCCTCCAATGTTAGTATTAGGGTTCCATGCTCCCCCCTCCCAATTTCAAACAAAAATTCATTAATAGGTAACGTCATTCAAAATTTAAAACATTTTTTTAATCAGAGTGCGGTTATCTTTCGGCGTAGTGTATTTAGTACGAAATAAAATCTTTGTCAATTATTCGATTTAATTATCTTTTGTTGGATTGTACTACATGGCTTTTTTCTGAATGCCATTTTTTTTGACGTGTTATTTCAATTTTTAAATGGAACGTTTTTAATAACGTTACTACAATTATAGTTTCTATATCTTAATTTCGTAAGCTCATTATCAACGATATAAAGTGACTACATCACCATTAGCTTAATACGAAATTAAGTAAGGTGCATTGCATATGCAAAAATAACAATGGAAATGTAACTACCATAAAATCAATATTCTAAAGTGAACGTCATCAAGCAGAAGCACATTTAAATTAAACACTGCTTTGTTGGTGTCTGTTATCCCTGTAAAGAGTTGTTAACAATAAGGCCTTAACCAGAAATTTTTTCGGGGGAGGCAAAAAAAATTTTACAACCTTGCTAATGAACAAGTATTGGCAGCAAAAAACATTTCGGAAGGGGGGCGGGCTCTTGTGACCACCCACTGGCTACGGCCCTGTTTAATAACCTGCCGTCCGCTGGTATACTGTCCCCTCCCAATATTTTTATGCCGTCGGCCCCCCCATGGTGAGCTATACGGAGAGACCTAAGTTATCAGATTTTTTTTTGAAAACTCATTTTGTTTTGACTTTTTTTTTTATGTAAACGTCATTAAGGTATTTTTTGTGAACACTAAAATTAATGTTTCTCGAAACTCTAACTGTTTTTCATGAGACTTCTCCAGTTTTAGATTATTTCTCCTTGCATGAATTTTATTTTCCCATCGGTATGACTATTCCTTGCTTTTAATTTGTAATTTCAGGACTTGACTTCATATTGATTTCATGACGTGTGATTTTCACGTTCCGTCGAAGGCGTAAATGACGTTTTAAAGTGACAGTTGAGTCACTGATACTTCAGATGACCTAAGGTGCCGTCTCGACGTAAGAGCAAACATTTAAACAATCGTCTGAGCTCACTTTCTGTTCACTGAGCATGTCATAATAGCAGCATTAGCGTACCCAGCGGGGGAGGGGGGGGGGATTATGGGATCATAACCCCCATTATGATAGTTTTGTGTGTGAATACGTAAATATAAGGATTTGTAGCTTCGTAACTTCCACTCCTGTAATATTGTAACATCCCCTTATGAATTTACTGCATTCTCCAGTGAATTAGTAAATCTTTGATATACACTGTTTCAATTTGATCTCAAAATGTAAAACTTTAGATAAAATACTTGTTTGGCGCAGAATGTCCTTACACCATAAAAATTTAACCAACTTTAAAATACCTATATGGAAAGTTTGCATTCCGTAATATCCTTTCCCTTTTTTTGTGGCAATTATATTTTTTTTAATTTAAAAAAATTGAAACTAAAGGCCTTTTTTTATATCACGTCACTAATTTCAGCGATTTAAACTTTTAAATGCTTTTTCAAAGAATAATTTAACTTGATTCTATTTTCTGAGTAGCTGAAGCGATAAACTTTAAAATGCTTTGTTGGCATTAAAATTATAGTTGACTGATTTTGTTTTTTTGTTGCTCCAACGGCTGGAAATATTTCTGCAACCGACATCAACTTTTAATTGTGAAACAAAGTGAGATGTTTCTCCGGCAGCTCTTACTTTGTAACTTTTAAGTCGGTTTCTTAGACTGTGAAATGACACCTGGATGATGAAATTAAGAGCCGTTGACGAATGCTTCCCCATTACATCGAAGTCTGCTTTGGTACCTTTCAGCTCGTTGAGTCCTCGCTCTAAATCTTGTCATTTACGAGAAGTGGGTAAGTAAGGCTTTTCAATTTTCTTAATTAGTTCCGTTTTCCATCTTTTTGCATTCGTGCAATATTCCCTCGGCAGACGGAAATTCTCCGCTACCGATCGGCCTCCACACGTGTACTCACTGGGTTTGGTTCGATTCTGAGCACTTTGGTTGTCGCAATGTCCTTGCGCCATAAAAGTTCAACTGACCATAGCTTCCGTGGCTTTGTCAAGACACTGTGGCTCAAAGTTTACGAGCGGCCATTGTGTAACCTTCGGACGAATGAAACCCACAAATGCTTACTAACTTGAAATCGAATGAAAGTATTAATGATTCGTTGGCGTATTGAATCGGGATAAATTGACCTCCCGTAGGTCCCGGCAGAATGTGACACTTGGTGTCCTTTCGTCCACCCAAACTGATACGCAGGTACAGGAAGTGGGCGATAAAAACTTAGGTATATGCGGTTGCTATGGCGGCAGTATTTTGGATATGTTCACGCGCCATTAATTTTGGTAATGGCGACCTCATCTTTGGTAATTGGTCGATGGATTTTTTTTGTAATGAATGTTGGTAGACTGCGGACAGGTCAATTACTTCAGTAGTGGTTTTGGTAGTGCATTAAATAAATCCGGTACAACAGTTCCCCCCACTTCAAACTGTTTCAGAATTGTTACGACTGCCGAGTTGCTCAACGGTGTTGCTTGTTTATTAGTCTCTTTATCTTTGTTTTCGAGACGTAAAAACAAAATCTAACCATGTTTCCCTGTTCTGGATCTTCATGTATTCGTTGGCGGAATTTCCGGCTTGTATCACACTTAATTCAGTCAATCCTCTGCCGGAATATTACGTCAGGATCTTTTATTCACTTGCAGCATTTGGCGATATTTAACCGGAATGTGTAATTAGCGTCATTGTTTGACGACTCGGAGCGAGAGAGGAATCATAAATACGAGATGAGCAGCCACATGAGTTAACGGCCCCGAGCTCGATTCCCGACGGACCTGGTTTTGTGATGCAGAGGGCGCTTTAAGTCGTTCGGCTCTTCCCCAATGGCACGGGCAGTTTTGGGAAGGGAAATTGGGAGTAAACGATAGGCTCCACATTCTGCTATCCCTTTTCGCGCCGCAGAAGTAATTGTAAATTTGCGAAGTTTATCACATTACATTTCTGTTCTGAGGGGGACTGCCCTTGGCGGCATGTTGGCGCAAATTGTCCCGTATTTCTCAATTTATCTTCAAATTGGTTCGTGATTGAACGACCGAGAACGGTACTGTGACACTTCACCAATGGCTTAAGTAACTTTACAAGCAATTGGCTCCTGGGTATGCACCACGGTGATGTAATGGTAATTTGTTCGTTTGTCGTGTTGCTATTGTAGAAATAGCGTAGCGGTCACGTGTCCTAGCGTGCCATTACTCTAGAGTTCGATGTAAAAATAAATCACCGAATGATTACTGTAGTCCACCCACTGCTTCCCCTGGTTCGGATTCCTCATAAAACTGCAGGCCCCAGAGCAGCAGGATCCTCGTGCCGTTAAGTTGGGTTCGAATCTATTTGCCTGGCGCAAAAGGGTCTTGTTGACCTTGCGCCATAAAAATACAACCTATCGGCGATTTGCATCGCATAACGCGTGCAGTTCCCTCTAGACCAGCGGTTGCCAACCTTTCGGACCACCAAATTCGTGATTGGTGAATATAGTGCAATATAAAGGCGAAAATTGTCATTCAGAATATGAGAATTTCTTAGAATATTGTCTTATTAAAAATGCAAATAAAGATTTTTTGAGGACCATCAAAATTCTCTCGCGGATCATCGGTTGGCGACCGCTGCTCTAGACCACGGAGTGTGGTTCCCTAGGACGGTTTGGGTTCTTCAGAAACCTGGGTTCCAGCTCAACGTGACCTTAGCTGTCCTTGCGCCGTAAAATACGATTTTTCGTTGACCTTAGAACAAATTGCGAACGAATACTTGTTGCACAGGCGTGAGTAGGTCACCGTAACCTTACCAGGTTAGCTTTGCTGCGCGTACAGATGGAATCTAGAAACACGTGGTAGTTAAGCACGAGCTTTACTTCAATAAATTAAAATCAAAGGCATGTACGTGGTCGTGCTTAGCAGGATAAGGTTCAAGTACTTCCCGCTATCCGATTTGAAAATGGGTACCTTTGTGCGACCTTAAATCAAACTGGTTCTAAATAATTTGCTCACAAACTGTTGTGTTTAATGTCTCTCGAAACAACGTGCCCGATATCGTGTATATCCCCATCCCATTCCTCCTCCTCCCCTTTTTTTTAAGGAATTAAACGAAACTTGAAAATATTAGATTCGACTCCTAGCTTTAATCCAAAAAAAGTGACTTTTATTTCCTTAGATTTTATTACCACAAAATTAAAACCATACGTACAGCCTTAACTTAATTGGCAAAAGATGGTCCTTACTGCCTTTGTGTCATGAAATTAAACTACCAGAAAATCCTTCTCGAAGCATTCAGTATTTCGATTTGCAAAAGACAAATTGCTTTTCTCGGGACATTGGGCAATCGTGGCTCTTCCATTCTACCTTTTAAACGAATTAAAGGATTACACACTTCCGATCATTGCCATCCTTAACGAAGTTTAAAAAAAAAAGAATTCAGCTTTTGCCGTAAACAGTTTCGTAAAATGGTTAACGAATTACAGCTGAAATACGGCATGCGTTGAGTTCGCAGCTATTGGTTCAACCCAATCAGGTTCACAATTGAGAAAACTGTAATTCGAGTTGAAAAATTCAAACATGTGTGCATTTTGGGTTTGTCATTCACGTAGGTGTGAAATTAGAGATACTTTCAGTACATGTGTGGGTGTCTCTAATTTTGTTTCGTGTAAATTCTGTAGCATCACTCGAGACCCTATACTACCACCTGGCTCCCACGGTCCTTGAATTTGATTTCGGCCAAGTCGAAGCCTTTGAAAATTACTTGACAACTGCCAAAAATGTGGTTGGTCCTTGGATGTTTTCCGTCTTTTTCGAATTTTGCTAAAAGGAAAAGGTAATTCTTATTTTCGGAACTAAAGCTGGTTGGTAGTGTTTCGGACACTTGCGCCGCTTGCTGAGCACGACGGATGCGGAAGGGGTAGCTTTTGCTGGCAGTGTGCCAAGCTGAAGAGGAGCAACATAAACTCTAATTTCAATATTATGCTTATGCCTTGCATTTTTAATTAATGTATATTACACGATTGAAAATGTAAGGTCCTTGAAAAAAAAATTTGATCCTTAAAAAGTCCTTGAATTCCATCAAGGTAAAAGCGTGGAGCCATGTAACTAATACATAATTGAAGCAAAAATTGAATTCTAAATTACAGCTGGGCCAACTGAAGAGATTCCCTTAAAATTTTCTTTTTAAGTAAGTTAAATAGGTTGATAGAACAATTTTTCTTTATCATGCCCAAACTAATTGTTTAAAATTGTTGAGTGGTTCAATCTGGCCGTAAACTCCAGTTCCAGCACTCTAAATGAAGACTGTTTCAGTGTATTAACATATATAAAATTTCGGATATTTTACAATAATTTTTGCCACCCACGTATTAATTAGCTCAAACTAGAGCTTGTGTAATTTTGGAGAAAAAGAGACGCTTTCCCCATCCTGGATTCGAACCAGGGTCCCTCCGTTTAGCCCGGAGTGTCTTGGACCGCTAGACGAATGAGGACCGCCAGATATTTGATTTCATTTAGTAGGTGTAACCTTCACCCCATTTGGCACTGAATGATCTACTGTCCTTCGTTCACAAAATTACAACCAACCGATCACCAAAGCCCATTTTTGAAGAGGTTTAAAAGTTCCACAAAAACGCAGAATTAAATTGAGATTCAGTCTGGCTGCGTCAATGACTATGAATCGCAGCAAGCCGAATTCTCCCGCTTCGGGGAAAAAAAAAATCCGTCGAAGAGACTATTCTTAACTACATTAAAATCGCTGGTGCGGCCTCGCCTTACTCGATGCAGAATGACCCCCGTTGTCCTTGCGCCATAAAAATACTACAGCCAACCAGATTGTATTAAGACAGTGTCATCTACAGGGCCTTTCCGAATGAATTTGAACAGTGGCTAAGAATAATCGATTGTACCGATTCAAGTTCATCTTGTTGCCTTTTGTGCTTTCTGATCTTAAAAATCTTTCGGCCCTCCTTCTACTAAATTGAAGTATCAAATCCTGCTTTCCTATTTCGAAAACTGCAGACTCTAACATCGACCAGAGCTCATAACGAGTTTAATTAACCCGTGTGTGTGTGCTCAACAACTTCATTTCTGTGATCTCACCTGCATTCAAGTGAGAGAGATTCCCACGGGTTGGTTCTCCGTTTTCGTCCCTTCCATTGCGAATGAAGCTTCATTTCCTTGAAGTGAAAGCTAGAGACAACTCCATTCTCCTTAACCTTCTTTAAACGCATATGTAGGTATATTAATCTGAGTTTTTACGGAACTTGAACAAAATATTTTCGTTTTTCATGCTTTAAGTTTGTGAAGACTAATCTCACATGTGCCATTTAATTATCTTAACTTGAAAATTTACCCATCTATATAATGAAAGAAGGGATCGTATAAAAACTGAGTTGATAGGTTTAAGCGTTGTCTTTATGCGACGAGCGAGTTAGCGTCGTTGTAATTAATGACTAAATCGAGTGAAAATATTTTTTGAATAGACCTCATTTGAGTAAGCTTCAGTAATCGAAGAGATAGGTGAAGTTAAAGCCCCTAGAATTCTGAGCCGCCTCATCGGCCGCCATTTTGTTGTGCACTTTCGGTTTCTTAACTTCTACCGTTGGAAAATTAATTTTGTTACAGTATCTGTTGTAAATCTAAACGTTCTACGTTTATTTCTCGAGTGATTTGAACAATTCACAGCGACACACCCAACCATTCACCCCATTTTATTAAAAACACGCTTGTAAATCCCCGAACTTCAATGCAGCAATGATTGAGACCACGTGATAACCATGGCATCAAAATGGTGGATTGCGCCAGCTCCCGTTTTGAGGAGCTTTAAATAAACTAAAGTTGAGTGTCTTGTACACGTAATCTCTGGTTATTAAAACGTCGTCTTGAATTATCTAAAATAAATGTCGGTCTACCACTTTCCAAAATGATTTGTATTCAACTTACATTGCCTTCTGCGTGAGGATACGTTCATGTACCTTGCGCTAATGTGTAAAAGTAAACTAGCTATTAATTCGTGAACCTATTTAAATAAAAGAGTACATGCATACCTCCAGTTAATTATCACGTGTTATAAATGCAACGGGCAGAGTTTAGTTTCAGAAGCAAAAGGGGAAGTACCGAAAAGTCTGACGAAAGCTTACCCTGCGATTTAAATCATCTTGAAAATTAGTTAAGTAAATTTAATTTTGTTAAAATTCATTAACATTTGTACTAAAATTAGCAGAAATATTGGGAGTGATTCGAAACGCCGGCCGCTACTTTACCCTCTTCATTTCTTCTTGAACTTTACTATTGATTTGTCTTTCCTTTTGCCTATTGCCTTCTAATTTAGGGAAACATTTCCACGTCTAATCTCCTTAGACTTATCAGACGTTTCCAAAATTAACTCTAAAGATCCTTAAATTATTAAACCCATTTTTCCAAAACTGCTAATGTAGTTCACGTTCATCCGATATTATTTATTAATCGACAAATTATTTGCCTAGGAAACTTCCATTTCATGGGTAACGCCATACGAAGGCCACTAATTTCGTTACTTCTTTGATCGTACTTTACAAGAAACGTTACTCTAATACCATTCCTCGAACCAAGGAATTTGAATTAAGCAGAAACAAATAACGTCATACATTCTAAATAGACCTAATTCTGCTATTTTTTGCTTCTAAGTCAGACGGAGAAACGTTAGGGAAGAAATTATGTAAATCTAAAGTATGCTGTAAGAAGCAGTCGTTTTTATTCAATCATGGATGAAACTTGGACTCCCATGTATCTGTTGATTTGATCTTTGTGTGTGGAATCGTTTTCCTAACACTTAAATCTATTTAGACCTTTGCCCATTGTAACAAATTTATCCGCGATCGTATTACAGAAATTCCATGATATTGCCACTTTCTAATTTAACGTTCCATATATCAACCAGCTTTTACTTGTTACTTCCACTGCCATTAATTATATTCCATTCTGGGCAGCAGAGAATTTATCAGACCCCGGTCTTTACCCTTTGCTGCCTAGATGGATCGGGTTAATTAATTGTAAATCATTAACTAATGAGTAATTGTATTCGTCTGAATAAAGTTTGATTCGATTTGAAAATCAAAGTGGCTGTAATGCCGACCGGGAATGAATTTTTATTCAACCTAATTTCTGTTACATTCTGCCATGTGAAATTTTTAATGTTACGTTGATATTGTTGACTTGGTTAAAGATAAAGACTAGTGATTGAGTTGGGTAAAAGGGTTTTTTTTGTGAGAATTGAGAGGGTGTTTAGGTAAAGTTATGTTGTGGGTATTAGCTTCCGAAGGGCTCGTACTTCTAGTTTCATTTTTAGTAAGTTATAAAAAAAAAAAAGGTAATGTGATTAATTAAAAATACACTAAGCAGTGCATTAATATGAATGAGATGCGAACTTTCGGATACTTCGATCTGATATGCCTTTTCGGAAAGGCGTTAGACGCGGCACTTATTTTTTTTTCATTCGGGATATTTTTCAATTTAAAAAAAAAAAAAAATGGAATAAATACAATTTCAAAGACCGTTATATCCTATTTGATATTAAAATATTTTTCTCGATGTTCATTCGGGTTTTACGAGTTCAGATTTTTTTTATTTTTTACTTCAAAAAATTGTTCCACTCCGGCTCGCTATCTCGCATAGACTTCGAATGAACGCTCTGGTTTCTTTGCCCGGCGAGTTTTTTTACGCCTTTTTGAATTTAGGAGATGGCGACCCATTTGGAAGCGAAAGGGAGCTTCTTTTGAAAAATAGTCGCTTTTTTTTTTTAAATAGAAAGAGTTCTAAGAAAGTTCGTACTAGGAATTTTTCACCGAGCTTAAAATTCATGTATCGGCTAAAAAGTGCGCAAAGCTGGCTGGATCAGACACTTCGTGTCAGCGACGAGTTTTATAAGCCGGCTAAGATCCAAGATCGTCTTGGGATTGCAGCGGGTACATTCTTTGGAGTCCTCGTCGGATTATCGGAGCTTGCGTCCCGCCGCGCAAGCTTCTGAAACAAAATAATTTGTTTCCGAAAATTGCTTGTCATTAGCCATTATCCGCTAATGAAAAGGGATTTTAAGTGTTCGCTAAGACAATGATTTTCCCTTTTAGGGCATCGGTGGGGAATTTATTCGCTTATTAAATTCGGTCGCCGAGACGTTCAGTTGCGTATTCTATTTTAATACGGCTGAAAAGGGACGTGTAGAGACGAACTCTGACCCCTTCCCGCCATTTTCCGATTTCCCGCTAAAACTTCGATCGAAGAAGGGGAAAAGCGTGGATTTTAATTTATGAATGCTCTTCTTTCGGCTGCAGAGATTTCCCGGTACTTCAAGGTTCTGGATCGGAGGCCCTGTTTATTCCGCTTGGAGTTAAATATTTGATCTTTTCTGCCTCATTCATCGTAGATAACTCCTGTCTTTGCAACGTGAAGCTTAGAACAACAAACTTATTTGTAACTTGGTTTAAAGTGGAAACATAGCGCAATAATTTTTAACTCCCACGTATAAATAAACTCAAACAAGAGCTTTTTTTATTTTTGTTTATGAGAAGGGGACGCCGTCTCAATCCCGCATTCGAACCAGGGTCCCCACATTGAGCCCGTGGTGTCTTGATTCTAACCGAACGAGGAAAGGAACAACTTTCTCCATATATAAAGATGCAAGGTTAACAATTGTCAAATAAGTCAACACGCGATGCCACCCGTGCGAGTTCTTGAGTTTTCGTGGGGGAATTTATTATACAATAATTTTCGACATTCACGTATAAATGAGCACAAGCTAGTTTTTTTTTTGTTTAGGAGAAAGAGACGCTGTCCCATCACTTTTTCGAACTAGCGTCCCTCTGAGTGTCTTGACTGCTAGACGAGGGAATGACGTGAAAATAACTTAAAATTTCCACTTCTCTTAAGTAGGCGCCGCCGCCTACTAAAAGTAGGCGGCGGCGCCTACTTTTAGTGAACGAAACAGCAATTGCTGTTTTGAATTTTTGTAAACGGGCATGCATGGAAAATATGAAGAAACTAGAAAGTGAAAGGGCTCACTATATCGTAGCAAAATATGGCGGTGCGAAGACTAGTTTTCGACGTATCGAATGTTACTGAAATAGATTACATTAAAGTTAATATTTAGAAAGAATTCGCTAAATTTACTGGATTGTTCACACGGTACATCATTCGTTCAAATGGCGTTCTTGCGATTTATTGATTCAGAAATACAGGTATGGTTTCCATGTTGACAGTATCAATGCGTATGTTAATGAGTTGTGAGTAATGATAATTAAATTTGCAAATTTTTTACGCAAAAAATGAATATTTTAAATCGGGAATATTTATTTCATACAGGCGCGATTTCATTTGTCATTGAGGTTTCGAAGGGCTGCATTATTTATCTCGCTATGAATTAATATAAAAAAATAGGTTGTGCGTTGAAAAATACGTTTAAAATTAAAACAAATTTATATAAATCGAACACTACGCAGATTAAATTAAGAAACAATTTATATCAACATTCTTTAGGCGTAGTAATATGAACGCCGATGTTATGTCACAGTTAGATGGTGAAACGTTCGTAAAGAAAGGAATGTTTTTTGCGTCTGGTGGAGCACGATCCCACGACCTTTTACTATCCAGGCAGGTGCTCTTACCAACCAAGTTACAGACGACAAACACTCAATCCCTTACGAACGTATTTAAAGCGCATTTTCCGAAAAAATAATTCAATTTAATCTGCGTAGTGTTCGACTTGTATAAATACATCTGCTGCAAGGGCGTTTCGATGAATTTAATACCGATCTCTTCGCAATTAGGTTTAAAAAGCAGTCCATGTACTGCCTCATTCGGCGAAATATCCGGTTTCGGAAAACACTTTAAACGCGTTCATAAAGGAATTAAGTCGCGTTTGTAGTTCAGTTGGTAAAACAGGGCCTACCCGAATAGTAAAAAGCCGTGGAATCGTACCCCCACCAGACACGAAAAATCTTCATAAACATTTCACCATCTAGCCATGCTATAAAATTGGCGTTACTACTACTACTACTACTACTACGCCTAAAAAACGTTGATAAAAATTTCCTTAATTCGAAACTTAAATCTTTTAAACGGCAAAATGGCCTGTAGTTGTATATATATAGTGATTGATATCTCGGCACTCGTCGAATTCGGTATTCGACGCAATCTGACGAGAAAAAAATGCGTCAGCACTCGACGCTTGCTCGTCACTCGTTGCAAAACCAATAACTGCGCGCATCACATCCGGTCGAGGAGCACAGAGAAGAGGTCAGTACTGAAGACTTGTAGGAACTTCAGAAGGAGCAGCAGACAGTGGCTGAAGAACTTCCTTCAGGTGAAAAGGAGGGAAGAATGGAAGTCCTTAATGCACTGCTAAAAGAAACGTGTTCTAAATGGGTTGAATTATAAAAATTTTGTTGAAAAGTGTCATCTTGACAAAGCTCTAACGAGTGGACTGGTTTACTGATAAAGCAATGTCTCGCTTCTGAAACACTTTGAAACGTGGGCCGAAACAGGTTTCTCTTGATAGGTTTCTAGTGAAACTTCCTAATTCTGAGACTCCTACAGAGTTCAGTGGTATTAAGAGACAGAAAAAATGCAACCCCTGTGCAAGGACCTGATCTTTTATTGAAAGGAGATCCCCCCCCCCCTTCCAAGTAATGGTAACAACTCTAATTTGATCTAGTACGCATCTAATTGTTCTTTTTATTTATCTAGTTTTAAAATTCTGTATAAAACAGCA
>QLNU02003225.1:58292234-58304194 GCA_006491805.2 Dysdera silvatica | reverse complement strand
ACTTGATTTTTTGATACGTCTCTAATACGTCATTAATAATCCATCGCATCCTAACTTAATCACTAACCACGCAATTGTAGCTTAGCTTACTCGTTAACACGAGAACTGCTTGGGGAATTTTCATTATATTGTATTCAAAAATATTCTAACTGCTTAAATTGTTCCTTTATACAACTTGGAAAATTCAATTTTAGTTGCTAGGTTTTGTTTTTTAATGCAGAATACCTGGACTAGTTAATGTGTCGTCTTAAACGATTGGCATAGCGCGGAAATGTTTTGTGCTTTATTTCTTTTGACTGCTTCTGCATGCTCATATTTCGAAAGAAATGAAAACAATTCCATTGACAATACGTCCTAAACGATGTGTGCTAAATTTGCAAAGAATATTTTTTTTTTACGTAATGTGTATTTAAAAATTTCGCGACCTTATGTAAATTTCTTTTCGCCACTGTATGTCGATTTATTATTATCATGGAACCAGCGGCGTCGATATATGGATATCCAACTGTATTGCATTTGAATTTTCGTTTTTTTTTTATGTGTGTGTTCTTTTTTATGCTGGTTACACATTTTTTATTAAACGTACTGATAATAAAATTTATAAATGATTGCTGTAATGTTTATTATATTTAGTGATAAATACGAAAGTATAAAAAACTAAATGTAAACATGTCGTTTTAGGGTTCAGTAAAAAATTAGAACTGGGTACAATTCTAATGGGGGAAAAGCCAACTTTAAACATGTCATTTTAGAGTTAAAAGAAAAGAAACTTCGTTGGGGGGGGGAGGGGTTTCCCGCTCCAGCTACGAGGAACCCCAGAGCGCCTGCGGGCCCAACTAAGGGGGAAGGATAAAAGGGAAACTCTTGTCCCCATTAGCCACTCTGCATCTGTCCGCACAGGCCACGAATTTTGGGTGTCACCTAGACACAGGATCCAGGGCGCCAAAGGATGCGAAAACAACCAATTCGAAGGTCGTTGATTTGAGGCATGTTCACCTTTGCTGAATGACAATTCTCAGTCAAATGATTTGACCCCGCGGTGGCGCATTCACGTAACGTTGCGTTGATTCGGGGTGGACCCCCAACGGTGCCAAAGGAAAAGCTAACTGTAGACCGGGGTATTGGGTTTCTGTAGGTAGAACTTAGGAGCTTCCGAGTGCTTGGAGAAAACATGGGTCCACTGCCGCACGGTGGCGGAGCATTCATCTGTCTTGTCACTGACTTGGGTTCGACTCAACAGAATCCTAGGCGGCGTGCCGTTTCTCTCCTCGCCGTAACCCTTTGACTCCTTTGAAACCAAAGGTTCGGATTCCTCCGCCAACTAGATTCTGGCACAACGTGAGTCTTGCCGCTTTTGCGCCCTAGAGTTACAATGGACTCTAGTTTGCAACAGAAATCCTGGGAAGGTAGGATTGATGAATTTAAATTCAAAAATAAATATGACGTCAGACGTGGGAGGGAGGAGGGATTAGGCTCCGCCCATTTCATATCGTGTTCTCAACACCGAATCACCAGATCAATTTAAAGCGGCGTGGGGAGGTCCCCATAATTTTTTAATTGCTTGGCTCCTGGTTTCAGGTTTCCTGATGTAATTCACGAGGACGTCGTAAAAGCATGAATCCAGTATAAAATTGCGGTTTAGTGACTTTTTTTCTTAAAACGCCCAACAATTGTGACGCTGTAGAAAAGGTCGGTGCACGAGTATTAGTTTGCGCGGCGTTTGTTCTTTCAACTTTTTTTTTAACGTAACAAAACTAAAACAGTTTTCCCCAGCGTCTCATTTTTGCTTCAACTCTTTCGAGTTTTCTCCGCTGTGCGTTATCGTGATGGGATTTTTTTTTTTTTCCTTGCGTTTGGAAAGGTGTAGAATGCGTTAGAAAAACGTGGTTTGCCTTCCGAGTTAAACAGACTGGTGTTTTTTTCCCCCTGCTAACTCGCCGCCATTATAGGAGAGTTGGAGGATATCGAACGCTTTGTGGGGAGGTTTTCTTTCCCCCCTTCCCCCCGCGATTTTGAAACGTGATTTATATACTAAGATATGGAGATCGATCGTCGTGATCACAGTTCTTGGATTCGATTTCCCTTTCAGTATTGGAATGATTTGTTTATACGCGAGAGGGAAGTAACTTGCGAAGCATAAATCAATCTCTTGGATCGGTGCTGTCCTGTACAATGGGTGCCAACGCGGTATTCGAATTTGCTGCTATGGATTAGATGCTGGATAAGCCTTTGGCTCTGTGGTCCTGCGGGGAAGGTGTAGTAGTAGTAACAGGTTCGCTTAGCGTCCAATTACCCAGAGTTCATGGCGAAAAGTGTCTCCCTTCCCCGAAAAAGCAGCACTGCTCTCCGTAGGCCTGCGGTTGGCTCACCAGGCCCTATGCTGTTCGGGTTCCTCCCAAACCTGGGTTCCAGCATAAGCTGACCTTCCTTGACCTTGCGCCGTAAAAAGTGTCGTGAATTGGACATGATTTTAAGTTATCGGTTGTGTTAAACTAGGTAGTCTCGGCACGTGAGCTTCCGATGATTGGTGTACATTTTAAATTGTTTAGTGGCTTCAGATGTGTTCATGTATGTTCAAGATGTGTGTTCATGTGCAGTAGAGAGATGTGTGTTCATGTATGTTCAGATGTGTGTTCAAGTACGAAGGGAGCTCGTTGTGGTTTATAGATAGGACTCTCCTCTACCTTAAAACTAAAACTTTTACCTAACCTTCATTTATTTGCCTTTTTGGTTCTGCGCTTGAAAAAATTCTATGCCTACCTTCTGATTTTCGATGCAAGCACAAGTTTAATATTTGTGATCTTTATTGTCTCCATTTAGAGAAAGGGGGGGACTGAATGGGGGTTTGTTATCCATTACTCGCGTTAAGGGGCTTATCTTAAAAATGAATGAATAAATCACTGAATCCTGTGAACAAATGAACACTCCTGCACGAACCCTTACGTTTATTTCTAGGTGGAGGCGGTATCATCGGTGTACGCAGAAAATTCATTAGGGGGCTTTCATGCTTACAAAGAGGGGGGGGGGGTAGAGCTGCAACTCCAGATATTCATGTGTATAGGGTGTTTCTAAATTCATGAGATTGTTTGACACCAAATAAGGCATACAAGGCCCATATCGTGAGCGTCGGCTGAATTTTTTGTAAGGGTTGGCAAAGATTACTTCAGAAATAAAAAACCTTCATTCAAAAATACCATAATTAAATATAATTTTTTTTTAATTAAATGAAACTAATTCAAATAAAGAGAAATTACATATTTTTGCCCTTAAGAAAAAAATTTTTTTTTTTAAATCCAAGGGAGGGCAAGTGCCCACTCATACCCTATTCTGCCGACGCTCATTGCCCCGTGTCCGCAAAGGGGCCGGTTTGGCTGTAGAGCGTAACTACTGTTTACGTCCATCACGTTGCTACGTAGCCAATTACATGAATTAAATATTTTTGTAAAGTAATTGAAACGATTGAGCTAATAATACAGTAGAGACAAAGAAATCCGGAATTCCGTTTCCTGATCTGTGTTACTATGTAGTGAAAATAAGCCTAAAACTGCCTTTTTTAACATACTAGGAAATAGTTGGGAACTATCAAATATGTGAATTATAGTCCATTCACGGAAAATTGGCGTGTAGTACCGTTAGAATACAAGGGAGCTGTGGCTTGTTTCATTGCAGTAGAGGGAAGAGCGTCTTTCATAACTGGATTTTCGGCGAACGGATTACAGGTGAACATGAAACTATTTTTTGTTCAGTGAATTTTTTTCCAAAAATTAGCCGTTCGGGCACTACAGTGAATTTAGTATTTGCATCCACCACATTCAAGGTTTCCACAAATGGCTACAATGCGCCATTTCACAAAGTTTTAAAATTATTTAATGTCAACGGACGTCGGGCTCTCTGGCGACTGTCCAAAATCAGTTAAATTCAGCGTAATTGTGTATGTAAAATCTATACAGTCGCAACTGTAGCAGCAAATTCTACACATACAATTCCGGTGAATTTAACTGATTTTAAAAAATCGCCGGAGAGCCTGACGTCTGTTGACATTAAATAATTTGAAAATTTCTTGAAATGGCGCATTGTAGCCATTTCAAGAACTTTCTTTTTTCTTCACACCCGTAGTCCGGGGTTTGATCTAGCGCTGTTACAAGTCTTTCAACGACGGACTCACTGAACGGGTCTCCTTGTTTGATAGATGTAAAAAATCTTTCGTGGATTCAGTGAGCGACGTGGCACACTTCTAGTTTGATTCTCTAGGCGGAGAAGGTTGGGATTCTCTCCTCGGGGGAGACTAGGTCCTGACGCGGCAACAGATCTCCTCTGTATTGGCGCGATTAAACAGTGTATCGATTACTTCTAAGTCGGGTCATTGCGGTGGTGACCCATTCGTTTAGGGTGCGATTATCCCGGGTTCGACTACAATCTGTGCCAAAACACGCTTACCTACCGGACCGCTGCTCACTGTGGTTCAGATACCGTCACCGACTACGGACCACCACCATGATTTTAATCCAGCGGACCACATTTTAATTTAGGTGCAATATAAAGAAGGAAATGTCATTCGGAATATGAACGCTTAATGTTACTTTTGTTCTTTTATTATTAGCGGAACATTAAAATGCAAATAATCAGATTTTTCTCTGCGACCACCGGTTGGCAACTGCTGGTCTTGATGTTGGTTCCCTAGGTCTTAAGAGGTTCGGATTCCTCGGAAAACTGTAGGTCCCATTGAAGCAGCAGAACTATTTGGCATCCTTGCGCCGTAAATTTGACTTCCGAAGTCGGACATTATCAGAGGCGCGACAAGTGAAACGTTTCTTAAAAATTTGTCGAAAGGCGAAGGAAGACGCTAAATTTGACTTTACCTCCCGTGGCACCTTTAGTGTCACCTGCGTAATAATGGTCGGTTGACCAGCGCGAAACAGCACTTCTGACGAAGTTCATATCGTACTGTTTCGCGAGAAATTGCTTGGAATGGTTGCTCTGCAGAACGGAAGATAACGTTAGCCCGCTATCTTGCTGATGGCCGATTAGCTCCATTGCCCGTAAATATGAGCGATGGTAAAACTGTTCTCTGGAATGGAGTTTAATTGTCAAGAGTTGGCGCAGTGCTTTATGAACCAACACTGGGTGGTTTTGCGCTTAGAATTCCGCTTAATCGAAATGGTCCGCTGCGCCGTTATTTTATTTAATTGTCGCTCTTTCGTAGTTTTCGACGAAAACGTTCATGTTTTGCAATAAATCTCTGGCTTCAAGGGGTAATTAATTAATCGGATTATATAATGTCTCTTCCCCTTGACGGCGTGTTCACCCCCCACGTGATCTGTTGGCGCGGCTGTGAATTCTAAGTTTGATTTCAGTGCGACATCGGGCTTAATCTCCTCACTCGACTTTAAAATATTTCATTTGGAATCAGGGAACCCCCTAACCAGTCAGCAGCCCATTAATCTGATAGGGGCAGAAATTATAAAAGTGACATTGGCGTACGCAGGGGGTGTTGATGGGGGTTGTAACCCCCATTGAAATGAAAGTTTATTTAACATTAGACTAAAACGAGTTCAGCCTGTAATCACACCTCCATTGATCATAACCCCCTACGAACTTTCTGCGATGTTGTGGGCGGGTTGAGTCAGCAGTGCAAGACTTCCTCACCAAATGCCCCTCTGGATCCGACACTGCCTACAGCATATAGCTTCGGGGTATATAAGCGTGAAATGTGATAGAAACGCATGTGTCTAAGCCGAACTAAACCAGGAATGACCTCTGAAGTGAGCTAATAAAATAAAGAAAACAATTGAAAAAATAGCCAAAAGTCCTCCTTTTCGCCCTTGTCGCCTTCATTGTGTCAAACAGCATTGTGGTTTTTCTATTTTCAGAACACAGTTTGATACGTGTTCCAAGCTGTAATTTCATTTTAATTCCCACGATTCTTAGTTGATTTATTCAAAATTTTAGGGTCATTGCTCTAAAACACAATTTTCTTAATAGAATTGTAGAATCCACATATTTTTTATTTACAACTTGAACAGAATTTTTTACGTAAAATGTATGATTTCCTAAAATTTTCCTTAGCGCCGCTGGGCCACTAAAAGAAGTGCTCTAGCGCCGCTAGGCCTCAAACACCCCTGCTATGACAGAATGAGCAGTGGCGTTTTAAAATGTAAGGCAAATCATTAACGGAAAGATGGAAGTTCAGCAAAAATAAATTTGTCAGTAGTACGTTAATAATATGACAATAACGACGTTAATAATATGACAATAATGACGTTAATAATATAGTGAGAATACGTAATTACCAATACGCTATCACACTGACGCGTTCTAAATATACGGGTCAACGTCCAATCACCACAGTTAAGCAGCTTGGAGTCCGGTTTCGCTGTGCCACGTTTTCGGGTGGATGGACACGAGTGGGGATGGAGAGATCAGTTGGCGTCATCCCCGTTTTCGGCGAACGTCTGGCAACTTTAAGCGCCATTGTCTGATGGCCGAATATCGAAGATGTAGTGTAAATAGAGAGTTTAAATGCAGCAAGGGGTGGCGGTATCTAAGGCTCCCTAAAATTGGGAGCTGCCGCATCCGCCATTTTGATGCCATCGTATCACGTGATCTCATTCACTACTGTGTTAAAATTGAGCGACTTGCGTTACCTTTTAATGGAGCGAGATGAGTGGGTGTGCCGCTGTAAATTGCGCAGATCACTCGAGGAATGAACGATGTTTAGATTTGATACAAATCCTTTAAGAAGACAATGGATTATTTTCCAATGGTACACGTTGTGGTATGAAAGAGGACGTGTACAACAAAATGGCGTCGCGGCCCAGAATTCTAGAGACTCCAACGGAACCCAACGAATCCCCCATCAACGTCATTGATTTAGCCGTTTGCTCCAATTTTGGGAACACCCAAACTATTCTTGCTGTCCAAGGAAGAGAATCTTCATAAACCCAGAAAATTAGTCTCCAAACGTTTAAATTTCGTCGACAGCTAAATGCTTTCGTTTGTAAGTAAGAATCCTTTGTCTACTCGCTGTTTGGCTAAAAGGGTGGACCGTCGGCAAAAAGGGTCAAAGGCGGCGTAAGTTCACGAGACCATGGATCGAAAAAAAAAAAATGGTTCCTTCTGTTTACTCAGCAGATCCAAACCTCAGCATGCAGTCGGACCGTCTTCTGTTTCCAGACTGGAGTCGTCAGTATGTGGTATTGATTTTGCAATTAGAGGATCCCCCCAAAATCCTTGCTTGACTAGATTTATGTTCCCGAATCCTCGGTAATCTTTTTTCCCCAGCCGCCATTGCTGCTTCTCTCCCTTTGAAGACAAATGGCGATTTTTCGCAATAACCCTCTTTCCAGCAGTCGGACCAACTCGTTACCAACTCTTCCCTATTCTCCTCCATTGCCAGGGATTTTTTTTTCCCCTTATTTTTTGATAGTGTTTCCGCGTTCCCCGCTGCTGAAAAATCTTCCCCACGTTATGGAATTGGTTCGCATTAATCCCTACCGGAGATTTCGCCGCCTAATGCCTTGTTAGATGTTCTCGATCAATTGCCGTCAACGATTGAAAGGTCTTAGGTTGCTGGCGGGCCCCACCCAAAAAGCGCGTTTCGAGATGGGTGTGGGCCCGCCCGTGTTACTTAAAACTAGGGTCTTGCGTGGCAAGCTTATGTTATACATCTTGTTCATGATCTTGCAACTTTTTTTATATCCCCGAGTTTGAATTATTACTGCGGGGCGATCTCTGTAAGCCTTTCGGTAAATGGTTATTCTCTCCTGTTTTCTTGCCAATTTTGAGGTTAATGTTTTGTGTGTAACCCTTTAAAAATGTGACAGGTTTGGGGGATCGCCCCCCCTCCCCCCCCCGGGTCGATCCAATGGAGTTAAAAATTAATCGCGATTTGCATAGGGAGTAATACGTAAGAGGGAACTCACTTGCGGTCGGAGATGTAAGCGATGGCACATCACGCGATCGTCGTATTTGCGGAGAATGGAACGGCGAGCTCGGATAGGCATGGACGTTGTTATAATTTCCGTGAGCCAGACCATGAAGGCACGCGTGTTCTAAATTTCTTAATTTCATTCATGAGACCGGTGGTGAGTGAAGCCAACATTTTTTTCTGTAAAAGTTTTTTTTTTCGCTCCCCCATATAGGCGGTTTCGTGAAAAAATAGCGGCATCGCATTAAACCTTCCATCTTTAAACAATGTTTCCTTGACGCAAAATGAAATTCAAGTTCTCAATTTTTTGTTCGTTTTTGTCGAGGACACTTGCTACAAAATTGGCATGCGGCTTTCGTTTTGAGGTTGATGCCTTGAGAAAGCTTCGTTGCTGTTTAATACTTGCTGTCATCGTGAAGAGGCCATATTGGGATCTAATTTTGCGGGAAGCTTCAGTGTTGTCCGGAGGTTAGTTTTCTAGGCGTTAATAGGTTGGAATCGCGCGGGAAATTGTAGACCAGGGGCGGACATACTTTCATTTTTTTTTTTTTGCCTTTAATTGAAATTTTTTGGGGGTCATGACCCCTGTGACGTCTCCTGTGTCCGCGCTTCCCGTAGACACACATGCAGCATCACCCTTGTTGTCTTTATACTGTAAAATCTGCAAATAAGCTCGTAATGTTGGGCCATCACGGAATGTTTCCTTTTGCTCACTCACACTACCTAGAGAAGCAAACATTTGTGAAACTGGTATGAGATGTTATGAAGTTGGGGGGGGAGAGGATTCAAAGTTTTGTTTTATATGGTGGAAATATCTTTAAATCGAAGTTAGTCTTGGAGATGATTAGCTTAGTTAAACGGGCTGTTAGTGAGCTTTCGCGACGAGCAGTTTATATACGATACTACTATTCCGTAGGTAGAAGAAAATATCCCTTCAGTCTCGCAGCATATAGATGAGTGTTCTCAGGAGGCCCAGTGCCCAAGGAAGCAAGAAGGTAGCCCTAAGGTCGCTGGTTTAAATCCAGCCTGACTGCGTGGTGTCCCTTCCCTCTACTTAAAATCTAAATTCTAGTATGAAACATTAAAGTACAGTGTGTGTCAAAACTTCAATCGTATTAGAATTCTTCATCCACTCTTTTTCTTTAAAGGTTCCCCTTTGATTTATGGTAGGTTCCGAAAAGGTAACTCTTTCGTCTGTCGTAACCTTGGTTTGAATTTAATGGTATCGTAATACCCGTGTTGTTTTTCTGCCGGTCCTTGGGCAGGCATGGTCCTAGGAAACTGGTCTATCCGTGAAATCTTAATTTTTGATATAACTAAGAAAGTTTTTGTATTTAAACTGGAACGAGTCTACGACCACCCGATTAGAGGACTAACTTTTCAGGTCCTTTCGTAACATTTCTGGAAAATGCATCTCCATAATTCGATTGAAAGTATTAGCTGGCGCGGTCAGAAATTGCCCTTAGTTTAGGAGGCCGGCATCTTCTTCCTGCGAAGAGCTGTTGGCGGTGAGATCTCTAGGAAGAGGCAGAGTTCTCGTGGGGGGGGGGACTGAGATCGTCCTCTTGTTTCGGGGACCAGTGAAACCAACACTTTGCTAAATCAATACTGTGGAGCCACAGGGGTCGATATTTTCGGCGGAGGGATCCGACTTGGTGTTGGTGAGAGGTCGTGCGGAAGGCGATGCTGAAGTGTTTTCTTCCTCCGGGGCTTATGTAGCTCGCAGCATAGGATGATGGTTGGTTCACTTTACACGCTCTGAGGTTTGATGGAAGCCGGGGCAGTGTATCGGAAAGCTGCGGTACTACGTTTTGTGGGTTGCCAATAAACTACTCAAATGTTTTGGGCGCCAATTAGTAGGCTCAAACGCTTATCGCTGGCAGGAAGTAGACTCGTTTAGAATGTCGCAGCACGGATTTCAGGTCCTTTCAATAACTTTGCGGTGGAACAATTTGCGTTACCCTGCCATGGGAGGCTTGGCATCGAGCATGCTTGTCACGCTGCCTTTATCGACCGGGGTTTCTCTTCGGTCTCCGTAGTTCTTTCTGGTCCTTAAAAAAGATCTTAATTTCGCAAACTCGTAGTTTTAGTAACTATTATTGAAAGACGGTGAAATTGTGAATAGATATGGGCTTCAGTTCGAAATGCTTTTGAACGTAATAGGGTTCTAATAGGAATTATTGAAGTCAAGGTGTCAGAATTGTCAAGATTATTAAAATTCATCCAAGATTTTCTTAAAATTGATCCTTTTAGTTAATGGCCTTCAGGGAATGCTATTTTATTGCAAAAATTACCTCGTGAAATACGTGTAGTAGCGTTTGATTCTTGCGTTGTTTTTAGAATATCAAACACAATATATTTAAGGCTTTTAACATGTTGACTGTTAACTCGCATTTGGCAATCCGTCCTGGGACGCCGCATATAACTCCGATTTGTGTGGCTTGCCTTCCGTAAACAGGCGAATGTTCGTACCAAATAAGTGTAATTAAAATTAGGTTTACATTCAACCATTGCCACTGCTCCTCACGCTGCTGTATTTACTCCCCAAAATGCTTGTGTGGCAGCATCAAAGGCAATGAGTGTTTACATTGCGGTTTCATACTTCGCATTTGATCTCGGGTAATAAAAAACGTAAAACTAATTGCAGTTTTAGCGCTGTACCTCCTGACTTGCGCATAAAAAAATCGCCAATGAAAGGTGCGGCAATGGCATGGACAGCGCGAGTGACGCGTTTATGTACTCGCGCTACCCACTTCCATGCTCACTTCTACGGAAGTAGGCTGAATTGAAACGACGCATTAGAGATGGTGGGCTAGTGGCATGAAAACGAAAAGCCAACCATACGAAGTGAAAGGGGGAAACTCTGCAAAAATAGAAATGTCACAAGTGCTTGATTTAATCTTTTAAGTGTTTTTTTTTTTATAAGCCGTAATTGAGTTTGCATCACTATTCCTTGACTACATTTACAGTCGTAGCAGTTTGCATGGAGGGTGAATTCCCAGTAAATTCGAACGTGGTGTTTTGAACCAGATCGCCAAGCGCGGGTAAACTGGTCTGGGGCAGTCAACGCGCAGGATCTGTCTCATTCCAGAGCGTGGTGAGAAACACGATCGCTCTGGGGCCCCCCAGATTTGAAACCCGTTTCTCTTATTGTGAGAATGCTGCGTGGCTCAGACATTACGCTATATAAGCAGCTCCATCTCGGTTCTTGGGGGAGTGTTTCATACCCCCGGGATTGACACTCAAAAATGCGTTCTAATTGAAAGTGGGACCTATAGCGTACTGTCGTGAGAGGTAAGTGCTGACTATTTCGGGTGAATCTAAATAGGTTCCAGAAAGTAAAGGAATACTTTTGATGTAAGACGTTAAGATCTTAAATGACGTTATTCGCCATCCTTGTGAATGTATAAATTGTGTCAATTGCAAGGTCGGTATTTGAAATCGAATCGAGATATAAATACAAATCAAAATTATGTTCTGGCGTGGCTAGTTTTAAAGCGCAATTTATTTGGACGTCTCGTTAAGCCATAGATCCCATGCCAAATTGCCTAACGCGCTATAGATGTAAAAAGAAACAATATGAAGTATTTGTAAAAATTACTTATATAATTCATACATAAGCTTACTTAATATTTATTCATTGAATAAGCTTTAATATCGAACAACATTGTGATTTGAGTAATTAAGTATAAATCTCAATCTGCAAAAGTAACACGGAGAGCTCGTTTCCAAAAAGAGTTAAGCAATTTTTTTTCCATTCTTCAATAAATGTGAATTTTGAATATATGATCTGTTTTTTACATTTACTTTTTATACTTTTTTTTATAGAATCCACTTTTTAAAATACCTTTCCTGTAAAATAGAAAACAAATTTTACATTAAAAATTAATTTTTATTGAAGAATGGGGAAAAATGTTTAAGGCAATTTGGAAACGAGCTCTTCATATTTTAATATTTAATATGACCAGTATTTAAATATAAATTTCATTTTCTTTCATTAATTTCACTCCCCTCCCGTTATTCCCTTTCAGTC
>QLNU02003225.1:58276136-58292134 GCA_006491805.2 Dysdera silvatica | reverse complement strand
TTAGCAGGCGAACCACCTGAAAGATTCTGATAAATACACAGTATCGACTAGGGCAAAATATTTAAACTAAAATACTTTTTAAGTGATGCAACTGTAACGAGAAGAGCTTTAAAGGCTCCACGCATAGTCGGTTTTGCTCGTGCAGTTAAAACTAGGAAGTTTTAGAAGGGTTTCTCCTTTATTCACTTGGAGAAAAGCTGAGAAATTTAAGCTGGGCTGACTGAACTGGTTCGGGAGCTTACAAGGCTTGATTTCGCCGAAAATGAGTGATGCAAATCAAATCCCTAACTATAGATTAACTGTAGACTTGATGTAGATTTCACTCGTTCCAGTCTTCGTACGCAAATTGTTCTATGCACTCGCATTTTCAGGTACCCTCGCGGTTTTAAATGGTATGACTAAATCCGATAATATATAAAACCGAATGCCCATGAAGCCACCTTCCCGAGCCACCAGTGAAATGGAAGAAACCGAAACAGCAATTGCTAGTCTGTTTTCGAAATGGCGAATAGTTAAAGGTACGCACTTATTTTGATTGGAAAGGGAATACCGCATTGGTTGTAAACAGAGTAAATGTGGAATTCTGAACTCGCCACTGGTGTACGCAGAGGAGTATTGATGGGGGGCTGTAGTCTCCCAGTTGCGATGAAATTTCGTATATATAAATATGTGAATATATGGAATTATTGCTCTGTAACCTCCTTATGGAACTTTGTGCTTACGTCTATGTTGCTTATATTGGTTACCTCGGCGCGAAAAAAATGCAATAAATTTAATTTCGTAAATTCTACCAGAATTTTACGGGCTTAAACACAGAACTAGCAATCTATTTTTTTTTTTCAAAAACTATTGCCAATATTGCTTTTAAGTTATTTAAATTTCTCAGTGGGACCTTTGTTTTTTAATGTTACAATTGATAGTTATTGTGCAAATAGAAGATTCAAAAACATGCGCTTTTCAAATTATTTTCGGTTCTAAACAACCGGGGGAGGGGAGGAAAAACCAAAAAAAAAATTGCTTTTGTATTATAAGTTTCAGCCGAAGCTTTAATTCAAGAAATTACTTCATTTGAAGAATTGAAATTGAACGAAAATAACAATTTATGTTCAAGATATATTGCTGTGTATATGGACATTTAAAATAAATTTTTCCAAACGCATTAACCCGGTTAGGAATTTTTCTTGCATTGGCCGTAATAAGTATAGAACTTTATTTTAATAACTTAACGATTGCAAAGTATTACATTTCCATGCAACAATGCGTGTAGAACGGTTAAACGCGATATAGTAAGCATCCAGGAAGTGTTAAAATTTTTGCTTTTTTAAATATTGACAGGCCCTGCAGTGCAGTTGGGGACACCTAGCATGCGGTAATCCCGTCGTCGACTCCCAACTGTGCCCCCTAAAAAAAAGTTAACTTCTCACCGTAGCCCATGGGTTGGTTCCCTAGATTTCAAAAGGTTCGAATTCCTCGGAAAACTGTAGGTTCCAGCGTAGCAGGACTCTTAATGTCCTCCGGCTGTAGAACTCGCAACCAATTTAATATTGATAAGGCAATAAAAAATCACGTTCACGTATATTGATGTTCCTTAATTTTTTTGTTTCTTCCATCTTTTTCGTGAAAAGATGTTAAGCTTTGTGACCGTTGAGAACTCGTTTGGGGCCCCAAAATATTTTTTTTTTGGACCCGACCCACTTAAAAGAGGGCCGTTCCTGGCAATGGATGTTCCAACACAGGCGGTTCCAGGGATGGGCAACCGCCCAGAGCCCCGCTAGTCGCAAGGCCCGCGCCGGCCCTTTTATTACCGACACACTTCTAATGTAAAAGATAAAATTTGCTCCTTTTTTTTTCTGGAGCTAAGTCTTTCGTCTAGCATCCAAAAATACTTTGCTGCGTTCGTGTTAGTGATTTATTTTTTTTTCTACAGCGACTAAGAACCTATTTTCCCACCGTTTCTGAAAATAACTAATTGACTTTTCGCTGGATTCACGGTAAGACCCCAAGCCATAAGCCATCTTTCTATAGTCGTTAAGTTGTCTTGAAGGTTATTTACATCGGTGTTGATATGCTGACTTTTACATGAAATTGTCGTATCGTCAGCATAAAGTGAAAGGATGCCTCTGTTAACTTCTGCAAAGTCACTGATGAAAAGATTGAATAATAATGGTCCTGAGAGTTACCCTTGGGGTACTCCTGTAATAATGGGTCTCCTGTTGCTGAATTCTCCATCATTGGCGTATATGAATCCCTTATTCCTAGCGTACGACGAAATCACCCTGACAAGGTAATGCGAAATGTTAAGTCATGAGATCATCTATCCAAACTTTGGCGAACGTCTTTTCCAAATGCAAAACAATTGTAGCAGTACATTCTATTAAACCATTCTAGAATAAACTCCGTTACCCGCCGGACTTGATGTTTGGCAGAATGTTTTTCTCTGAATCCAAACTGACAGGGATGTCGCAAATGTTTCGTTTTTACCTCGTCGTTCAACCTCAACAGAATGCGTTTTTCAAATATTTTGTTTAGGCATGAGAGAAGACTAATTGGTATATACATTGATGGACTTATTTTATTTGGGAATAGCAATGATTTGGGGTATTTTCCACAAGTGTGGAAAACTGCCAGGTCTGATGGATGCATTAAAAATATTTGTAAGGACTATTGCTTTCATAGGTAAATTCTCAGTATTGTTTGAGATATTACCTAGTCCACAAGCCTTTCTAGTATGCAGTTCCTTATTTTCATTATTTCAGTTGATGTAGACAAGAAAAATTTTGTTTCTGTACTGGTGTTTTCAAAGATATCTATGGATTTGCACACAATGAGACGGCGTTTTGAGCTGATTTTCAGGAGAATTGGCTAAAATACGGTATATTTGATTTTTATCAGTTATAACACGATTTGTATTATCGTCCCGAAGCTTGAGAATCTTGTTATCCTGTTTCAAGTTTTTTATGAACTTCTATGCAGTGCCATTTTTATGATCAAGATCTTTAATGAATTTGTCCCATCTCCTTTGCGTGAATCTCCTAATGATACTTTTCGTATTATTTGCACATATCCTCCATTGAATTTTATCTTCCAGATCCCACTGTTTCTGATATTGTCGTCTGTGTTTATTTGCAATGTGTTTTTTAAATCATCGGGGGAGATTATCTGTACTGGTTTTTAATGATTTTCTTTAGTTGCGTTACTAATGATATTAAGATTTACTGCAGTATCTATATCATCAGTGCAAGATAATAGAATAGAGCAGTTGATGTTTTTGTCGACTAGTTTTATGCAATTTTCCCAACAAATATATTTCGTTGAAGGAAGGGTTCAATGATGTTGGAATGTTGCAAATGAGGATGTGACGGGAAGGTGATCCGTAGAGAGAAAGCTGTAATTACCTCGGATTTAATATCACTGTAGATATTTCGACGCAGTAGAATATCTAAAATATCTGGATTATGATTTGTAAAATTCGGGATATAGGTGCGTTTATTTAGAGCTGAAATATAAACTTCGTTGCTATTATCAAGAAATTTGTGTTCTGCCATTTCTGTTCTCCTTACGATATCCCCATGCAGTACTTTTGGCATTAAGATCGCCGACAACTATTACTGCGTTATTTAAATGGAAGAGTGTGTGAAGATCCATTTCTTGAAGTCCTTCATTTGGTTTATTATAAGCTGCTACAAATGCAGTTTCTGAACTCCCTGTAACCATTTTTATAACGGTTACTTCGAGTTGACCTGCAATGGTGATTTTAAAATTTGCGAATGGTTGATGTTCCGCTTGATTATATATTGCGGTACCTCCGCCTAACCTGCTAACCCTGTCAGTTCTCTGGACTTCATAATTTGTAACTTTGAATTTGTTTGGCTGACCAGTGTGTTTGTTACCAGAGCAATATCGATATTATTTCCCCTTCAGAAGCATACGAAACTCATTAACGTTTTATTTAAGGCCATTAGCATTCCAATTTAAAAACTTTAAATGTACGAATAGTGTTACTTAGTAAGACCATGGAGGAAGATTAATTTTACAAATTTTTTTTTTTTTCCATCCACGTATATTTTAGTTCAAACTAGAGCCTTTTAGTTTTTAGAGAGAAAAAGAGACACCGTCCTCATCCTGGACGGCACCTCCTTTTCTTTAAAAACTAAAACGCTCTAGTTTGAGCTATATGTACGTGGGTGGCAAAAATTATTGTATAATAAATTCCCCCACGAAATACTCACAAAAATCTCTCCCCGGAGGCTTTTCGGTGTTGACCATTATTTGGCAATTGTGTTATCCCTGTGAAGGGTAATAATCTTACAAGATTAATTTCTTTGGGTGATAAGTTCAACGAGCAATGTCAAAGTTTTTGCTGTTGAACCATTTATATAAGGATAGACTGTAAGAGTTCGTTTGTAGACAGATTATTCTCATTAGAGGGATGTTGATCCGCCTTGTTACATTTTGGGACGAATTCCATTTTGTTAAGTGCAGAAGCGTACGATTTGGAGGGGGATTACAATGGTTTGCACCTGAAGCTGGCTAGTTCACGATTTGCATTTCTCTGCTGCTTACGTTAGGCGCTGACAACGTCGTAAAAGTTTGGGGAGGACCCCTAACTCCGGGGCGATCCATGCAGTTTTCGTAACTTGCAACATGTTTTCCTCCATAGTTAGCGCATTTTGGCGATTCTTTGGAATTTCTACTTCTTTCACATTGATATGAAAAACGATCACCCGCATATTTGAGGCACCTTGTGGTTCTGTGACAACTCTTTTGGGGTGGTTAAATCCGTGATATTTATGGCATTGAACTAAGCCTTTTTTCTGTGTAAAGACTCGATTCTAATTTTAAAATAAAATCACGAAGCAAAAAGATTTTTTTGGCCCTTTCCAGTTCAACTACGTCGTTCAGAATGCTTATCCTTAGGCCGTTTCTAACGCCGCTCATTTGTCTGACAGTAAGGACGGGCAGACCATGGTATACAGTGGTGCCAGATTGGGCTATAAGTAGCGTATTGGACGACTTTTTAAGTGCCCTCGCTACAAGAATTTCTTAATTGTGCGACACGCTACATTTGGGGCTACTTTTAATTGTTTTTAGATTGTAAATTTGAAAAATACGCTACTTAATTTTCATACGTAAAATCAAAGTATTAATAGTATTACATGATACAATTAAACTTGTTTGTTGGACAATTTTGATCGTAATGAACGATAGTTTTACTAGGACATGTTCGATATTTAATTCATGTAAGATCCCTCTCGTTTTGGTGCTTTTTAATCAGAAATCTTAATATGTACTAGAGTGGACGTCACGTGACTTCGAAATTCGTTTAACATTGCAGTTCCGTGCAAACCTTCGAGCATATATACGCTATATAGGTTCGAAAGTGCAAACCATGGAGCTACATTAGTGAGGTTAATTTTTCTATTTTCCTGTGTTACAGTACGTAATTATAATCAAGCGCGTGTACCCGGGGGTGGGAGGAGTTCACAGGGGTCATTATCTCCCAAAAATACGTTTTTTCAACTGTGAAAACTTCCAACTTCCATGATAAATGAAGGGTGTTATTCCCAGACCATGGCGAATTTTGTCCTTGACCCCGCTTCCCCCAAAATGAAAGTCTGTATCCGCTCTTGATTATAATGGTGCAAGCTTGTTAAAGTTTAGATTGTACACTTCGGGATACTGTGGAAAATCGTTAACTTGGCAGTACTTTCCACAGTTAATCTAATGTTTTTAGTTTAACTTGCGTTCCATTCAATTTTCGTTTTATTTTTCGTTCAGCAATGCAAATACGCAAACGATTATATTGACCTGCTTATATAAGTATAGCTGTTTTGCTCAAAGATTGAGAACATTCAGTGAGCGAGAAAAAAGACCACAACGCATTGTGGCCGTTTCAAAAATGCCAAATCCTTGAGTTAAAAAAAAAAATCTCCGAATACGTTGAGGGCGTATCCAGGACGGCCCGAAGGCCCACCCTTTTTCTACATTGCTAATGAAATACCTATTAATGGGCGGATTTACCATTTGCCGTCTAAGCTACATTTTACTGCCCAAGCCTACTTTTGCCGCCCTGTCCTACCCATTTGCGCCCCCCCCCCCCCAAATTCAGTGAAAGGAACATAAAAATTGTTACATTCAATATACACCAAAAACTTTTGTATTGACAAACTATGATGAAAAACACTCATAAATTGAAACAATATATCGAAGTATTATTCATTTTTGGTATGTAATAAATCAAATTCAAATTTATCAAGACGGTCAAACACTGGTGTTTAAATGAAATTCATGACATTCAGCTTTCTTCTTGATAAAATATTTGAATATATTATTTGAATGTATGATATTGATTTTGTTATATCAGACTCAATACACAAAATTTTGCCGCCCTAGTCTATAGCCTAGTATAGCCTATTGGGAAATACGGCACTGCTACTGGTTGCAAACAAAATGATTCATTTTTACGTTTGAACTACAAATAGTTCAACTCCGCTACTTTTGGAGCATGGTTTGCTACTTTTTTAATCTCCAGATCTGGCAACACTGACGGTATACGCGGACTAAGGATAACGGTAAGGTCATTGGTGTGGATTACTTGGCGAAAAGTATGTAGTTGGCGAGTTTTTCTTGGCGGCAGTTCACGAATGGAACTTCAACCTCAAATGAAGTTCGATATTAAAGCAAAATACTTCGTTACGGTTATATTTTAGAACTTAACTTTCAGTAACAGATATGATTGGTTTACCATTTATTAAATCAATAAAGACTGATTAGATCGGAATAGTTTTTAATTATTAATATTAGGAGGGGGTGGGGGCAAGCCAGGTACCCTGCAAGCTGAATTTAGTTGCAGGTAAGCGTTTTAGTTTCAGAACTGAAGATTAGCGTCGATTTGTTTTGAAGAAATTGCAGTAGGCTATGCGTACATGAAACATTGCAAATAATATGCACAGACGTAGTCACATGGGCCTGTGGGGCTCCAAAACTCCCCCCTCCCACTCTGCCAGTTTAATGTAACTTTCAGTTTTGCGTATACTATTACGTAAAGAAGTGTTCGAGACCCCAGTGCTTTGGATTTTGACGTAAAATTAACCTAAAGAATTTGTATATATTTTTTTTTAACTACTTAAATAAGCAAATCTCAAATATTCACCAAGTTTTAAATAGGCAAAAATGAACAATTATATTTTAAACGTAAACATAAGGCACTGATGAAGTATCTTTAAATAATATGGATTACTATAAAGCAATGATAGTAATCCAACATCCCTATTCAGGTGCTTTTAAAACTTAACCGATGTCGGAATGAGTTATAGCATTATTCGGAATTTCATGTTAACTGAATTTCACCAGAGCCGACGAAAGGGGGAGGGGTATCAGGGGCTGCAGTCCGGGGGCTCGGATGAAGTCTAGGGGGGGGCCCCGCGCTGCCAAGAACCTATGTTTTGGGGGGGGGCAGTCGAAGTGAGTTCGGAGGTCCCCACGTTGGCTTTCGACGCCCCTGAATTTAACCTATATGACGTTCAAGCTGGGTCCCAATTTTTTTTTTCGATACTTTTAATTTTTCAATATTTTTCATTTTGCCGTTTGGAATGCGCTTTATTTGTATAAAATTAGTCTGCTGTCTTTATGACGACATGGCACAAAATAGCCTTTCGTTTTGATTGCGTTATAAAAACTCCAGCCAACCCCTTACGGGAAATGGATTTCAGAAATTTTAAAATTTGTAAACTTTAAAAATTAAGTTCGTCATTGAATCACTCCCATGCCTTAGTTACCCTACATATAAGTTTCGAATTCCAAAATCTCTAGTTGTGTCATTGGTTCGTTTAACGTATTTAAGCAAATGTTGAAAACAATTATAGAAGTTATAAAAGACTGAGTTGGGAAAGGTGGTGGCGTCGAAAGCCGCGCTGTACTTCCAGTAAAATTATTACGTAACTTTGGTTCATTTTGTATTGTCCATTTAAATTCAATCTTAGATTTTCAAATATTATAACCATTTAAAAACAGCATTGGGAGAGGGCATTATCCACTTCAGGGTGGTGGTGTGGGGGCGGGGACGTTCACGCCCTCTATCTAGTCTAGATCAATGTGACATAACGGTATTTGCAGTTGGCAACGATGTTTAAATTCGTTTCCTGTGCGAAGTCGGTGGTTTGGTCCTGTGCGCTCACATGTGTACAGCGTAACAGAAAGGACTCGCATGCGCTTGAAGTAGAGTACGTTAAGTCGTCCATTTTTTTTTTTTGACGGAGTGTGGTGACCAAGATGAATTCAACTGCATAAGTAACTACTAACAGATCTTGTGAACGAAAGTGTCGATACTGGATTGCCGATAACGTTGTTCTACAGGAAGCCGTTAAGTTAGAAGAACGTTCATAATAACGCGTGTCTGTCCTTACACCTCCATCTCGCCTTCCATCACCGCTAAACCATGTCGGTAATACTCGGGACATCAACAACCGCAATACAGCAGATGGGTAAGTGCAAATTTCGATTAACACTAAGACCACGTTTTGCGTCGATGAAACTCTCCCGTGGATTTCTGTATTTAGTCGGATTGAGCAAAATGGCGGCGTTTCGTAAAGATGGGTCAGATTTGATGCACGTGTGTATGCTTTACGCGACGTGACGCTTTGGATTGGTTGAAAGTGTGGAGTATTCGCCTGTATGATGAAAGCCGTCGGTATTAGGCTAGCGCATCTAAACCTAGCTTTCCACTATCTGAATATGGCAATGGAACTGGTGTTGATTAGACAAGGGTGTAAGATTAAATCAAGAGTGTATTTCAAATGTATTTGCCTCTAAACCGCCGTTCGCGTAAAAACGAACCCGCCGTATAGATTTCCATTAACGCCAGTCAATATGTTAGCGACGAGGTAGATCCGTCGATATTTTTCAATTTGTATACAGTCTTGTCTCCCAATACGGGACAGCCACGGAACATCTCGTTCCCTTGCGTAGGTGTTGTTTCTTTGGAGGTACATGTGTTGATAAGTATAGTGGGGACCTACCTGCTCTTTATTCAGGGGTGTCCCGTACAGGAGGGGTAACACTGTACTTGTTTTCGATGTTCCTGTAGCTCACTCCTTTGATTATTTTGGACTAAAGCAGGAAAAAAAAAATATTGACGAGACAACGTCTCCTTCACTTCCGGTCAGGTGATTATTGGCTAGAGTGCCAAAATCAGTGAAGCCTAATCTGCCTTTTTACCTTTGGTTACATTCGCCAGAATTCAAATCTGAGCTCGTACATTTCAAGATGTTTCTTCACTGCGGATTCATGCCCGATGAGTATTACAATCCCAGTTTTGAATTCATAATTACAAGCTGTGAATGAACTACAGGTGAACTAAATCGCTATTTGAACGGTTTTGTTGATCACACAGGAGTTCATCATACACAGGATGTTTACACATTTTTAGAGTGATTTCGGAGCCATTTTCTTTTAATGTTTAAAAGGTAAAGATTGTTGTTTTTTTTTGCCCCGGCAAAAGACGGTGAACGTTCTTTCAGCTTTTTTAAGTTGTAAATCTTGGTTTATTATTTTATTTGCTGTTGCTACAGAAGTTCTTAAAGAGTTTGCAATTGATTTCTGCGTCGGTGGATTTTCTCTTGTTACCAGTGATCTCACTTTAGAAATATTTGCAACAGTATGTATCTTGTTCGGGTATTCATTTGGAGTCCTCTTTTTATGTAGAAGTTCTGATTGACGGTCTTTCCTTTTTCAATTAATAATGTTGCTTATTTTGCACTTAGAAATCTTTATACCATGCGTTTCACAACGTTTTTTAATAGTGGAATAAGAATATTTCTCTTCGGAAAGCGCAAAAACGTATCCTTCAATCCACAGCTTGTTTACAGGCGCCATTTTGAATGAAAAATGAATTTGAAAGTAGCAGACGATAATCTTAATTTGAAATAACGTGTTGCCAGATCCATTTTTTACAAAATATTTTCATTTTTTAATCCTCTATTGAAATCGTTCTAAAAATGTGTAAGCACTCTCTGTATTCAGTGATTGTCATTCAACGATTTCACACACCGCTACTGTAAACTAGCGTAATGTATTGCTTCGAATTGTTTGGCGCAGTATAGCCCAGATGCTCTTGCGCCATAAAAAAGCCAAACAAACGAATTGTTTATTCAGTTCAGGGACGCCGATTTGAAAACGTTTGGGGGGGCGCTGAGAGGGATGAACCCGTAGGTGCAGTCAACCAGAGGCGGAAAAATAATATGCAGTTGAACCCGCTTATGAAGCTGAAAGGTGCAGCGAATATATTCGATATACGTGAATTTTCATATATCAGTTCTATGTAAGGAGAGGTTTCAAGTATTGCGTAAGCACTTTGGGAGAGGGGTGTCGTTTTTTTATTTTCTCATGTTAGCTAATGTTAATTTTTGCTTATTGGTGGGGGTTGAAATCCAAAATCTGGCTTACGTAATACTTGAACGGCCCCTAAGCTGGTAGTACTACATTTTGTTTTTCATTTTCCATCAAATTTTGGAGGTCCCGTTGCACCACAAATATTTCAATTTAGGGACTGAAGGGGCGTGGAATCCTCAGAAATGGAACCCCGATGTTATAGGCGCTAAAGTTACTGGAGACCTGGTACATTTAAAATTTTTCCGTCGTACCACCCGTTTGAATAGAGGGGGTTCTAATATTCTATTCATTTTTAAAGGAATGGGGGATTTTCGATAAATATTTTGGTTAATTTTTTATTAAAATATTAGGTTTTCATAAAATTCATTAACGATTATAACTTTCGATGTCTTCATTTTTTATTAAAAAATTGTATGTTTTTTTTAAAATTCATTAACGCCATTCATTTCTCAGATCATTTACGTATTTTCCAAGACTTCAAAATCTTCCATACTGCGTACAGGACATGTGGGTTGGAGTGCAAACCTTTCGCCGAGAACTACGTTATACACGATAAATTATGACACACGATAAACTATTTTCGTTGTACGAAGGTTTGAAAATGTACAGTAGAACCTCGATTATCCATCACACGGGACCAGAGCCTTGACGGATAATTGAAAAGACGGTTAAGCGGAAACGGGGAAATTTACAGTACAATATAGTACATTTTTATTAAAATTATACAATTAAAATAAAATTTCACTGTGGAACTTGCTGAAAGCAACGTTTATTTGAATCAAGAGAATTTGCATTTAATGAAACACGAATATGAAACATAAGTCTGTGTTAAAATTATTTTTGTTGGTTGAAAAACGCGGGTTTTGTTTCGTTTCGTTCAAGCACACTGCGTTCCTTTTTGGTTACCATGTCACGTACTTTTCGAAGCGGTAATAGTTGAGTAACATCTGCTTCAGTCTGCTGTCCAAACCAGTCAATGATGCACTTAGAAAGCATACATTCTGCTTCAGCATTGATGGCTTTGTAGGTTTTCAAGCTTCCTGTGCACTTTGATAGTTTTCTGTAGGATCGTTGGGGTTCAACATTCGCTGAACTAGTCTCACTTAGGAACTCGAAACCTGCTTCAAGTTTATCAATGTCCATCCCTTCACCAACGTCATTAATTTCAATGTTTTCTCCTGCGGGTAGAGCCTCACAAGTGTGTAAAATTGTCTGCACTGACTTGACGCCGACGGTTAAACCAGAAAGACGGTAAATCGGGAGACGGATAATCGAGGTTCCACTGTACGTATCTCTCTCCCTCTCTCTATGTGGATGTCGATAATGACTCATATTTAAAGTGGGAATTGAAATGAATTCCATACGTAACTTCGCAGGGTTCATTGCATCAGTGAAAGTTGACGATTTTGGAAAATTCAGGGGAAATCAAAAGTAATAAAAAATCACGGAATTTATAAATTTCCGAGCTTCCAGCAAGTTTTTATTGCTTTCCGGCTAGTTTTTATAACTTTCCGGCAATTTTTGAGCTACTGCGTTAAGGAGGAGCTAAATTGTTGAAGAATGGTAATTATCCAGATGCATTTTATACAGATATTTTAAAAACTGAGAAACTTTTCGGATTTGTGGGAAGCGATAAAAATGTATTTTCTCATGGAAATGCATCAGTAGAGTGGATTTTCAATTAATAAATCTATTTTAAATCTACAGGAGGACTGTTTACTCGCGCAGGGTATATGATGTTTTAAATGCTGGAGGCATTGAATTCATCGCTGTTGATAAGAAAATGCTTGTCAGTTGGGCTAGCCCGCAAAGGGTAAAGGTTTTAGAAACCAAATACTGTTCATGAGAAAAAAAGGATGGTTGGGGAATAGTCTAATCAAACAAATTGCATCCCTGAAGACTTCATGAAAAAGAATTGCTGAACAGGCAAACACGGAAGAAATAATGAAAAAACAACGTACAAAATGAAATCAAATGTAGTGAATTTGCAATGTGCTGTTAAAATTTCTTTACACGGTGAAAAGGTTGTGGTTGCTAATGTTCCACGATTCCGATACATTTCCATACAATTAAAATCCTTGTGTTTTCTATACCAATATACACTTTAATACTTACCAAAAATTTAAATACTTTGAATATAAAATTGGCCAAACGCCGCAGAATCTTCATAAGGTGATTTTACCTCGCCACTGAAATCATAATTCTTCATTCTTCAAAAAAATATTAAATAACTTTCAATTATTTATCCTCTGTAGATGAGTAACTTAAAAAAAAAAAAGCAGTATTCCATACATCAACGTAGAGTTCTCAAAACTATTGGGAGGACCCAAGCACATTTTGTATTGGTTTACAAATTACAATGTATGTATACAATTTAGCAATTTACAATGTATGTATACAATTTAGCAATTTACTTCACATTATTCATGGGCTCGGGGCCCATATGACTTTAAACCTATGATTCCATAAACAGATATATTTCATACAAAAGGTTTTGAAAACGAATGGTTGTGGTGTGCATAAATGATTGCGTAGTCAAGGAGAATTTTTCAAAATGGTCAGGAAAAATTGTCAATTTTACTGTGAACCCTGTTTGTTTTTCTTGACTTATAAACAACTTGCCTATTTTTTTTCCCCCCTTCAGGGGTTTTTTTCGCGAAAAAATTCTACGGGGCTTCATTTGAATCTCGTTAACCATGGCCGTACATTTTTACACTTGATTATATTCTAAACTTATTTCTTGGACATTTTTTTCCTTCAACCGGAAGACGGGCAGGCATGTGGTTATTCTGGCCTGCCAACTTGGAGACGGGAATATGGCTCGCGGCGCCAGTCAAATTTGGCGCCCCCTCGCTAAATATTATTTTCAAAATTCCTTTCGTTGCGCAGGTTTTTATTTTCTAGGCATCTTCTCAATAGGCTATCGAATCTCATTGCAAGGCGCAAAGCCACGATAATAATTAAAATTTCCTTACAACAAATAACATGTAACTAAACAACAAGTACTTTTTCTGATGAGCCAAAAATTAAATTGTTTTAATATAAAAATTAAATCCTTGTGTGAGTTCAATCTGAAATGTCTGTACGGACAAATAAGTTCATCCAATTTGCTAAATAAGTTCATCCAGTTTTGCTTTACCAATTTCTTACTTGCTGTGTCATATTATGGTTTCGTTAGAAAAAGGCTTTCATTTTTTTTACACACTAGATTAAGCATTTAATATAGAATTTATTCAACGACTGAATAATAAAAAGAAAATGAATATATTAAATGAAATAAGGTTTAAAACATTAAGTTTCAAAAATTTAAGAAATTTTTATAAAACGTCTTTGCACTTCGGGGTCATTAGGCCATTCTGGCGCCCCCTTAGCTTGTCTCCCAGTACAACGCCGCTGCTAATCGCACCTCCCCTAATCCGTCATTGCAACTCTCTATGATCGATTATTAATCTCCTGTACGAAGAAATACGGTCATTATGTTAAACTTACCGCCGTTATAGGCCATGTTATACCATACGAAAAAAATGGGGCATCCCGAAACTGTAGCAATTCCGTGGCCTTGTGCAGCAGTTGCACGTTATAAACGATTTTCACTGTGTGGATCCGCGTTTCCCCATGAATCTTAAAAAGTTCGGATTCCTTTGCATGACCCTTGTTCCGTAAAAAAAAAAAAGCTGACATGGGCCATTGCCCATGCAAACAAGCAGTTGACCACTGCCTTTAAGGCTGCCGAGCTAGATACGACTCTCGCTGGACTTGGTTCTATGTAAATGTATCGGAGATCGCGTGAAGGTATCGCTTTCATTCCAGAAGACCCCTAGCGTAACCTTGGAACACAGGCGTGTGTTCACCGGCATTTTTGGAATCTGTTTAGGACTGAGCTAGTTGAACTTCTAGGACGTAAAGGGTCATACGGCGCCATAAATTAAAGACGGAGCTCTGTACTACCTTAAATGCCTATTAAAGACGCATTGCGTTTGGCGTAATCATGGCGCGCATCTTCGGCGGGTTGCGCCGAAAACACGGGCTTAATTTCGAATGGATGTCGAACGGATTCCTTCCTACGTAGTTCTGTCGTTGGGGGCTTGATTCTGACAGAAAACTATAACTATAGGTTCACGGGCTATGACACATAATTGAGTAAAATTCTCGTATCGCAACGTTTTTCCTCTTTGCGAGAAAGCAAGCTTGATCTTCGGCCGCTCGGAGGACATGCCTCTCGTAGTGAAAATGCCTTCCTGCCACTGATCTGGAACGTAGAGGAACCTGCCACGGCGTTCGATAAAAGTTTATGCCCTTTAAGAAATGCTGTCTTTAAGTTGTTGGCCAATAATCTAACCAGAGCTCTTGCGTCGTAAACCGAAAATTAGCAATTTTTGAACTCCGGGGTATGATTTGTGCTCGCGATACGAACCTTCAAGTTCGCATTTTATTAGAATGGCGATATATGTATATCCTTTCCTCGTCGAAGCTCTATTAGGATACTACGTTAAAGAAGTTTGCGTCGCCGTTGGAACTTCTCTCATTCCGGCTTCCGAAAATGCGGCTCTTCCAGCGTTTCTGGCTGGATCGAGCAAATCGCACGGACCAATGGCGACAGAGTTTGATAACCCGCGGAACGCAGCTGATCTAAACTACGCCCCTTCCCCACCAAAGGCAGGTTAATGCGGTGAACGATCACTCGACCGTTGACGATATTAGCGCTCCCGTTTGATTAAACTGGCTTCCCATTTCAAGTCCGGATTCTGGCATCGAAATATCGCTTTTCGTCGGGCTTTCGCCGGATCGGCTGCTCCTAAAGCGTTTAAACCGGGCTCAGGAAATATTTCCTGTGTTTACCTCTAGTGTAATTGTCTTGTGCAATAACTAACGCAGACATCATATGAGGTTGGTTATTGTCTAGGATTATGATTTTTGCCCTGTAGTGGTCGGCGCCGGGGTTTAAGAAACTGTTAATGGGTTTTTACCGCCCCTCCCCCAAAGGGTCTTACCGAGGAAGTGCAAATCAGGCAATTGTTTCGGGTTAAAAGTTAAAGGTGCACCGAATAAGATGCCATTGGGGAGGGTGGGGTATTGTAGCTTTAATCGGACGTTTATGTGGAAAAAATATAAATAACTGAAAACGGCAAACGTTTTATAACCAATACTTTATTGGGGGAGAGAACGTAGAGGCATAGGTAGGCTTAACTCGTGGGAAAATTCTTCTTCCCAAAATAGCACAGAACTTGCATGCGCAGTACCAATTGATATTTCCCTTCAATGTTCAAATTGTTTACAAAACAGATTTTCATCGTAGATCTTGTTTTCAATATATTGCATCATGTTTTTATGAATTTTCATCCATTCCATGGTAGTAAAAATAAGGGAAACTTTAAATTTTAATAAACCTCACAAACTTCCGATGCACGTATTTTGTTGAAATTTATTAATGTTACCTATATTAGCTTCGATATTTCGTATGGAATATATTAATAAAATACGTTACGTTAATTCTACCCTCCTCGTAACTTTCTGAGCATGCCCTTGTGAAATCTAGCTACGGCCTTGGGGCACATTGTAAATCTTCGCCTCAGGCACAAAACTGTGTTGGCACAGTCCTGCCCCCTCCC
>QLNU02003225.1:58249472-58276036 GCA_006491805.2 Dysdera silvatica | reverse complement strand
CTAGTATAATTATAGTACCTAGTAACTGTAATTAAAAATGATAGTACCCTGAACTGTAATTAAAAATGATAGTACCCTGAACTGTAATTAAAAATGATAGTACCCTGAACTGTAATTAAAAATTAGATTTCACTTTGTGTTCAAGCTAAAATAATTGTGATTCGTAAGGGTGGGGGAATGACCCTTCGTTCCCTACTCAATCCACCGTCCTTAATATTTCTATTCCAATGTTTCGGTTGCCTAAGTTTTAGAGTGCAGCCGTGCGTGATCCTTTTCTCTCACTTGGGTTTATTTAGGGAATCCCGCAATTCATACAAGCTGTCAGAGAATTAATTGCGGAAATTAATTTCTGATGCTCCACGTAAGACTATACCTTGATTCTCAACATATTTGGACGATTCCCAGGTTTTAAAAGGTACGATTTCCTCGGAAAACTGTCGGTCCCATCACAGTATGACCTTTCCTGTCCTTCGTGCCGCAAAATTCATGCAAGCATTCAGATGGTAGTCAAAAGGCTGCTGGGTTACGTTCAACCCGAATGCATAGCAAATTCGTTTTGTCCCCCACACACATACGAATAAGATTCTAAAGCTTGAATAATTGGAACGTGGAGCGGCAAAAATTAATTTCCGTTACATAAGTTTTACGTGGAAATTACCATTTTTGACACCCGACGTAATTTCACTGCGTTTTTGCATAATGATTTCACATCTGACGGCTTACATTTTCTAATGTCGCCCTCTGAGATTTCTGTATGACGAACCCTTCTCAATCCAAGTTAACTCCTTGACGCACGATTTAAATTTGGTGGGGGGAGAGTTGCCAAACTACACTATTTAATTTCCTTCCATCAGTTTAATTTTGACAGGTACAGTTAAAATCGTCGAAAAAAAAATAACGTAACTATAAATATGCGCATACGGAATTCAAATACACATTGAAAGGTCCCAGTAAAATATCTGCAAATATATAAGACCTTGGGGCCTGACAATGGCAAATCATAACAGAACGTGTCAATTATATTCAGTTATTAGATATTAAATCATAAATTAGAAATAAATTCACCAGGTTATTCCAATACATTCAACTCTAGATCTCTTATCTAATCACTTTCCATTCCCCCCACTCATTGCGGGTTTAATGTATTCTTCTTCTAGCAATTCGTTCCAAAGATTTGGACCTTTGAAACTGATTGCTTCGTCCCATTTCTATTATTTTAGGTAAATTCAATTTATATTTACGACAAATGTCGGTCTCTCGTTAAGTTTATTAACTACGTATTTATTTTACCTTTTCAAACATTTTCATTAAAACACAATATTCATGAAGTAGTTATATTAGCAATACGTTATATTCGTTTAAATAATTCTCCAGTTAATTCTTTGCCCTTTTTCTGTATATGTATTTCCATGTAATACATCAATGTCCCCTATATATAATTGCAATATTGATTGATTGTTTGGCTTTTTTATGGCGCAAGAGCATCTGGGCTATACTGCGCCATTATTGCAATATAGTATAACTCTGTATTAGTGAGTGATAAAGTTCAATTTTTTTTTTTAATCAAAAAACTGCCTATTCTTAGTATTCCTATATTTATACTAATTTTTTTTTTTAGATATAATGCTAATGTATTCGTTTCTGTTTAATTTGTATACTTCTCGAAAATCCTATTTGTTGAACCACTTAAATTTTTCAAGTATTTAAGTTGTCTCATGTCAATATCTTTTATTTTTACTTAAATATCTTTTAGATTTTCAACATTAAATTTCATTTGATTAACTCAAAATAACTCCTTCCTCTTATCTCATCAAAACAAATTTCCATTAATATCTTTGTCTTTACCTATTACTATAACGCTTGTGTCGTCTGCATACATCAAATTTCGCTGCAAACAAATCATAGCTACGTTCCTTGAATGATTTCGATAAAGCGACATTGACATTTGCGGTAATTCGGTGCTTTTCTATGACAATCGCGACTAACGTTAAACCAATCACTGTACACATTTCATTTGTTGACGCCTTAAAGATGTTTAAAACCAATTACCTAAGTCTTTATTGCAAAGGCGTGCTAAAAAAAATCGACTTGTTATTGTGTTTTACCTAGGAAGCTAACGCGCATGCGCAAAATTCTCATTTTGAGTGTCGCAACCCACAACATTAGTATTCATCGCCAAATGTAATTTGACTAATGTTTTTAAAGTAATTTGCTACTTTTTCTCTTAACATTATGTGTGTATTTTTATCATGTAATATAATTTTCTTGCAAGGATACTTTTCTAGCAGGATACTGAAATCATGGATTTATTGGTATATTTAACGAAAATCACTTCCTCTCTATTTACTGACATTTTACGAAAATTTGGTATCTATAATTTTAAGCTTGAGGGCACCACTGTATAAACTTAAACACTAGTGTCTAATTCAATTCAGAGATTTCGTTTAAATTGGTTGAAAAATGTTTCATCCTATTTATGTTTTCTTATTTTTTTTCTTTTACCTTTCAGTGGTGCAGATGAACGGCATGGACAACTCGTCGGTGCCGTCGTCCGTGCAGCAGCAGGCTCAACAACAGAACGGGTCCTTGCTGCAGCAGCACAACTCGGTGCAGACGGGCACCAACACAGAAGACTCAAAAACTAATTTAATCGTTAATTACCTGCCCCAAACTATGACCCAAGAGGAAATCCGATCGCTCTTCTCTTCCATAGGCGAGGTTGAATCATGCAAGCTCATACGGGACAAGGTCACCGGTAAGTCCCTCTTCTCTATTATAGTATACCTTTTGTTGAATTTTTTTCCCTCATTGCGCGTTGCTCTCGGTAGTGGCATCACCTATCATTTTCGAAGTTGCGCTTTTAAGCAATCGTGAATAAACATCCCACATTGAATCCTTCTCCCGTCAAGTATTAAAAAAGATTAACTATTAATTGTTTATATTACAATTGTTATTAGAGGGGGGGGGGGGAGAAGAGGCCCATGAAAATGTGTTCTACAATTTAACCAAGTCTTAAACTTTTAGCTGTACATAACTACGCGCAAAAATTTTAAGACGGCGATCATTAGCTTTTAACTGAAACTAATAACTAACTGTGAGGGCACTTTTGTGATGATTAATCGCCGAATTATCTGCTATTTGTTATATCAATCACATCCGATTTTATTGCATCATTCTTAGTATATTTGACACTTCGTGTAACGGGTCTAATTAACCTTTTATTTTTAAAATTGTACACGCGGCCTTTATCTGGTGTAGCTTAGTACCCTTGCAGCATTAAAATCAAACCAAATAACCATAGTCAGGTAAGCAGCCCATTGTGGGGCCTGTAAAACTATATACATTCCTAAAAAAAATGGTAAGGACATTGGTTTTTGAGGACTTTATTTCGCGTACAGCAATCTTCCAATAACCGAATTTCTCGTTTGAGTTATCCTTCATGAGTTGCGTAAACAGACGAAGTGGCACGACCAGCAAGTAACTTTAGCCATTTTATTCCACAAGAACACTTAACTTTCGTAGCCACAACTAGTCAAAAGTCTTTATAAAATCAAATCTGGCACATTGACTATAAGCTAGAGCAGCTCTTTACACTTTAGGTTGCGGAGCTCTTTTCAAGGGCGAAATCCGTGACGGAGCACTTTTCGAGAGCGAAATCCGTCACTTTGCGCTATCATCGTCCTTAGACCAAAGTCGCCTATATACATATTTGGCTGCTTTCACCCAATTTTCTCACGCTAGTCGGATATAAACACAAAATATTTTTAATCTCTAAGAAGCTGTAATTTTTACTCAAACTATACATATCGTTTTCTCAAAATAAATTTTGCGCATTTAGCGTATTTTCACTTGTCACTCATATTAGTACTACCTATGTAGATGCTAACAATATTGACGATGGAAAGTGTTTTTGAATATTTGGGCATGTGGGATATAAAATCTATTGTATTTTCGAAACATACTATTTTCTCAACAAATTTGAGAAAAATCAGAAAATTACACGTAAACAAAAAAACAAAACATTATAAAAAGCAGGATTTGAGAAAGAATTTGAACCACTTTTTATTAATCCACAATGTATTATCTGAATAAACAGGGTATTTAAAACTTTTTTCAGTCGCAAAGTTAAAACTGTTCCTTGGAATCTAAAAAAGAATATAACACACGAGAACTTAGATTGTAATGAAATGGATGGAGCTATATTTTGGTTTGCACGGTTCAGCCATTTCTGGGACAACTGCAACCGAATATCTGACTCTGCTTTGAGGGATCCCTGTTTGGTTTTAGTAGTCACCTAGACACAAAACTCTGAATCATGTAACTTGCTTCAAAGTGCAGAAAGGGGATTTTCGTTTAATCTTTCTTGTCCTTGTGCTGTAAACGCAAACGAATGTGAGTTTCGTTTTATCTGAAACAAGTTGGAATTCGTCTCGTAACCGACACCGAAACTCTGAGAGTAACTTCTGAAATGAAAAATTTTCTTGGTGTAAATAAAATCTGATATCAAGTTAATGATTTAAACTACTATTCTAATGTCACAAGCTGATTTTTCAATGACTTCGGTTTGGGTTTACAATCCAAGTGTTTCCTTTAAATTCTTTGTGGAGGTTCTTCTGGAAAGTGGAAGCAAATTTAGCAGACGAACATGAAGCTCGTTCAACGTATCTCCAAGTGTATTGGAATCTAGTTATCTCAATTGCTGTTTAGATTTCGATTTCGCCTCGAAACTCGGATTTTCTTGAACGTTGGTTCCTTATTGCTGACATTAGAAGCGGTCTTTGCTTTCCCTCGAATCGAGACTCTTCATACATTAACGTCTTTAAAAATTTCTGATAAACGTGCCAATTTCATGAGCCAATGCTCGTGGCACAATCTTCTTTTCAAAGCAGCTTGTCGTCGATTAGGGGAGTCCCGACTTCATTCCTCATTTCAAAGGGAAGTCTGTTTACTGCGAAAAGGCCATCTTTCATTTCTGTGACGAAGTAATAACGTATGTGGATTTCCCTATGTCACCACACAAATTCTAATAACAGCCTCCTTTAGGTCATCATGGCCTTGCGGTGTGGTAACGCGTTCGCCTACTGCGCCGTTAACTCGGGTTCGACTCCCAACGGTGCAAAGAACGCTTACTTAGATCTTATAACGATCTCACTGCTCATTCTAGTCTGGGGTTTGGTTTCTTAGGCCTTAAAAGGTCCGGATTCTTCGAAAAACAGTACCCCGGCGCAGCATGACCATTGTAGTAATTGAGCAGTAAAATCACCATCTTCGGTCGTGATTTGATAAAATTAACTACAATCGCTAATCAATAATTTATACCAAACCATTTCTGTCCAATACTTCACAGTTCATGGCCGCACCTAGTTTTGAAATCATCTCGCTTTTTCTTTCTTCCGAACGTCTTCTCCGAGCACTTGGAAATGCTCCGTGAAGCACCAAATGCATCGTGAAGGAAAGTTTGAGACCTGCTAGATTAGAGCAAAGGCTGGTGTTTGAGATATCTGAAACTGACGTATTGATGTTTCCAGCAATATTTGAAAAAAATCAAATGTATTGCTAAGTTTTGCTTGCGCTGAAACTGAATGCGCTATTCATGCGAGTTTTATCACATCAGATACTCAAGCTTATGCCGTGTTTTTGTCGTCGGTGGTGGTGCTGTTGGCCACGTAGAAGACATAATTATCGCACATCGTTTCTCTATTCTTGATGTCGGGTTTTGGAATATGTGAATATTTTCGCTCGAAAGTGTGTTCGCTTCGAATCCTATGCGAATATTCGTGGGATACCGGTATGTCAGTGTTGTGAAATAGTCGCATACAGTTCAAACGGTATTTTCAGTCGCACATTTACAAACTTACCAACTTATGGTTATTCCCGTAATAGTATGATTTCAGTTGTTTGGGATTGGCTAACGATGTCTGCGGATGTGGATCAAGGACGTGCTAAGAAATTTGTGTACTTGAGGCAGATGTAAAATGGCGCTAGGGGCGGACAGCTTCATTAGGAGGGGGGGGAAGAACAGAATTTGCCATGGTCTTGGAATAACACCCTTCGTTTATCATGAAAGTTTGAATTTTTTACAGTGGGAAAATATATTTTGAGAGGGTCGTGACCCCTCTGACCTCCCCCTACATGCGCTCTCCCTCCATAAGAAACATTAATCCTTGACACTCGTTATTTTAAATTCCTGATCATATATTTTCTTCAATTCTAATACAGGAACCTAGAAGCACTTTCACTTTACTGCCATGTTTGGCGAAACAAGTTTTTAACCTAAGCAACCATCTTGTTTATCCCATGTTAGGCGCAGTTCTGTCATCAACTCCGAAACTGGCTTTTCTTCGTTAAATAGGGCCTCAAGCTCGTTATCAGAGTTGGGAACGTCTTTTTTAAATTTTTCGTGGTAAATGAAACCACTAACAATGAAAATGAAAGCTAGGCGCGTATTAACTGAGGAACCTTAGCATAACGAAATGTTTAATATAGGGAGCTGGTCACTGTCGTTAACGAGGAACGTTGCTTTTCGTCCCTGCATACGGTCCGGTATTTTTTTTCCTCAAAAAATGGTAGTTTGGCCTTGCCAAATGAAACGACACATTGAAAATCGGACAAGAAACTTTTCTAATAGCAGGCAGTTAGATGGTCAGTGACGAAAAAATTGGTTTTCATCACTTTTGGGTTCGGAGTTCAAATCCTAGATGTTTGTGTACGTTCTTTTCTCCGCTAAACGATAATCCCACGTATTATTACCTTATGTGTGGCGTCCTTCGAGGAACTAATCTGAAGCAACTGTCTCGTTCGGCCCGGCCCTGATGTTTGGCTGGATATCGAAGGAAAAAAAAGGCATTTTATAAGTAACTTTGGTTTATTGAAATTTATTTAAAAAAAATAATTGGATCTATTCCCATTAAGATTATCGAAACAGGCAAGGCCGTAACCAGGATTAAAATTGGGGGTGTGGGTCGAAAATTTTTACAGCATGTATCGGTAAAATCGCAGCATGCAAGGCCGTAATAAAGTCCCACTAAAAATTTAGTTTTGGGGGGGCGGCGGCCCCTAAGGTTACCTCCTGTGAATACTGGCATGGAAACAAATGCACCCTTGTGCAAATTAATTGAAAGCAGGTTTCCTGTGTTACTCTTAATTGTGTACCTCAAAGAAATATGAAAAGTCGGATCATTTGTTTTGTCTGCTGATATAATCATTGCATCCTCCGGACATAAATCCCATAGAGAATTCGTGGGCTATATGCAAAAGTCTCCTCCGTACTGTAGACTGTACGACGGTGGAGAAGCTCATTCAAGTGTGGTACAGGGATTCAAAAACCAACACTGATTTTTTTCAAAACTAGCAGACTCTATGCCAAACCTTGTTCAAATGTTGCTTAAAAATAGGTCATACTCGTTACTAATATATGTATAGGTGAGTTTTGTACGTGTATGTGAGTTTTGTACACTAAACTACTAAATTCATTGTTTAAATTTGCACAAGGGTGTATATTTGTAATCGAACGCCCTTTAACGTTGAGTCTCATTGCGTGCAGCTATATTTGCTTCGATCTAGAGGTAGGATGTTCCGCTGTCGTCTGTTCGCATCTCCCTACGATAGCAAAAATCACAGGCGCCCCCTATGGGTACTTCTAGGGAGGCTAAGGAAAATTAGTACCCCTTTCTCAAGACTGTCAACAATTTTAGTGAATGTATAAGATACTAAAATGCTACAAAAATAATTGATATTGCTTGACAATTAGTAATGAGCTAAAAAGTACCTTATTTTAAAATGTGACTGTAAAACTTTTGAAAGTAAATGCATAGCAGGTTCGGGCGAATCAAATTTTTAAACGGCTAGAGGGTGCTTTTCCCCCATTTTTCTTTTGTCTGCCTTTCCCTTTAAATGTCCTTTAAAACTGCACCCGCAACGGTCAACTCAAAATTCATTTACATTTTTCTACTATTTTTGTTTCTCCTACTTCTTCTTCCGGCCTTGGCTACAAGGAAAAACATTCTTACTCTGCAGCCCACAAAGATTCCACCTTTGGACTTCAACCTTCACTTGTAACGTCTTCGAGTCAAGACTCTGCTCATAAACTCTGTAAATGTGATACACCTGCAAATGTAAATCTCTTAATAACAATGCGGATTTGTACGCGCGAATCAATATCTTTGTTGTTTCTTGCAGAATACGAGAAATCCCTTGCTTTGTCTTCCGGAAAGAGAGCCCCGTTACTAGCATCGCTACTGCTCTCTTTCCATTTCCCAAGCAAATCGTTTGTATGGTCTCCTGCGGTATAAAATAATAAGGAATAAAGTATTACTATCTATCGAGCCCTCTCCGTCGCCATATGGGCGTCTATGGTAAAAAGCAATGCCTTGAACAGCTGCCACTCTCATGGTGTACCTTTTTGGACAACTATATTTAGATATACTACAAAGGGGCTCCCCTTTAAACGAATGGAGGTTGTGAACAAAGAAATCGATGACATTGGGAAGAAATTTGACATTCCACGATCTGGTACGTGGTCAATTTCTTTTCAAAGTCAAAAACAAATTTGAGCTCTCTGCGTGGAGTATTAGATTTAATCACAATATTTGTGTACCCGACATCTGGGAAGAAAATTAAAAGTACGTTCCCCGAAACTAAGGATTCCAGCTCTGGTTAATATCAGGCCCTACATACCGATCACTATCAGCTGTAAGTGATTGTGTTTTGGGCATCAGTATTTTTTTTAAATATCAAAAGTGATGGTTTACTGATCCGTAGTAATCTAGGATTACAGCAAATCTTGCTATATTTTTAGCTTTGATATCTGTTGATCTTCGATGAAAGATCGTGAGTCCAGTAACTTGAAACGGCGACAAAATATTGGCGAATAACATAGCTTAGTTAAAAAAAAATATAAAATACTATAAATACCCGGATAAATACTTTGCACAACGTATATATCCAGGAATAGTAACGTTACGTGAAATAAGCACATCAATGACAATGTAGCACGACAAAGTTAAATTATATGGACATAGAACAACCGATTAAAGTGTGCTTTTCTGTTTTTCTTAATTCTGTGAAATAAGTTAATTTTCTGTAGTTCATACTATCAAAGAATAGGTTTTATAGTGTTGCCAGTGGAAACTTGACGTAGCTAGTTTTTTGATACACGAGTATGTTAATTTCTAGCATTTTATTTGTTAGCACCATTTATGGTTTGTGGGAAGAGACCCCCCCCCCAAACGAGCTTCTGGTGTCGGGTCTTTACAACCCAATATATATTTCTTTAATTACCTGGACACGTGCGCGAATTTAATTTTACAAAATTTATCTGCATCGAGCCACTTTGCTGACAGGAACTTCGAAAAACTCTAATATTAAACGTATTTTGTCCCCCCCCCTAAAGTTTCCTGTAGACATTGCGGATAGGACTCCATGGATGTCACGGACAAGTAGTGGTCAGCAAACTACAATTTGGGAAACACTGGTTGAAGAAAGGGTTTTTCAAGTAACGAAGAAATACGTAAATTTTTAATACCCAAATTCGATATATATACATTTTCCCCTGTTCTATCAGTTTTTCTATTTCATAGGTAACCCAGTGTTTTAAGAGAATCTAGATATAACGAGCAAAAGTGGCGGCCCCTTCATGCTCGTTGTAAGAGTCCGATTGTATTCCCATTAAGGAGAATGATAGAGGCCGTTTAAGTATTGTGTAAGCATCTTTGGAGGATGGGGTGTATGAGAGTTGCTTATTTTTTTCCGATAACGGAGATCAGAACCATACTTACGTTTAAGACACAGAAAATAAAACTAACATATCGCCACAGAGTAACAACCGCCTTGACAAAACTGTAATACTTTGTCTGACACTGCAAATCGAAAGTATAAAATACACGTAATCGCAGTTAAACATTCACTTATTTAGACAAGCGACTGTCGACCTTCTTTCGCTCTGGGGCCCTCTGCCAGTTCCTTCCCCCACCCCCGACATTAAATTATAATGGACTTTTATTTTTAATAAACGCATTTCGTTTACAATATAAATAATAGAAATATAACAGAATAAATATAAATGTAACAAAATACTTTGCAGTGGCACCAAAATAGCTGTTACTATATTAAAACTTGTTAAATACAATACTTTTTGTGATTACTCTCTATTGGTAGATAATCGGGTAATACAACGAACTTAAATAAGTGCTCAATATTACAATAAAAATCTAAACACTTTTTTTTATTCTTTTCTGGTCGAGTCATATGAACAGTTAGTATACAGCACACCAAAAAGGAAAACATGACAGCACCAGGAAAAGGTCCCAAGGAAATATCGTTAGATACAACATTTGGGATCTTGAATTTGTTTAAATATTATGAGCACGTAATCGACAATATTAGCAAAAAATGTATATGTATATATTTCAAGCATCCGCTTGGATATTTCTCTATTTATCCCATTTTTCTCCGCATCATGCTTTAATTTTTCCCAATTATTTTACATCTGCATTATTTGTTTTGGGTCCTTTAAATTTCCTATATTATTCAAGGTCTCGAACGCATTCGGCAACTGATTCTAAACTTTGAGTCCCGTAATAACTAGCATGCAAGAATTTTCGCAGTATAGCCCAGATGCTCTTGCGCCATAAAAACCAAAGCAAATATTACAGTTCGCATCACACATTGCATTTTATTCCCAAAACTTATTTAAAAAATTAAGTATGAATGGTTGAGGTGGAAGGGGGTATAAAGCAGTCCAGAAAGTGCTTATGTACTTCTTCACTGAAACAGCCCCTTAGCCTGTTGAAAAAGGTTGACATTTATGAAATGGTATAAGCTAAGGATGCTTTTGAACTTTGCGAACGATATGTCCCTTTAGACGGGATCACCATATAAACTTATTTGGGGCGTGTTAAAAGGGGGGGGGGTGTCTCCGGCTTTGACTTCGCCAGCTGTTAACTTTTTTTTTTGGTGGTGTTGAAATCTATGGCTTTCTTTCCCTTACCATATAATTTGTCCCCCCTCCCATTGCTGCTCCCCCCAATTTTTTTAACCATACGATTACTGGGTGGAAGTGACGTAACCCTTGATACCCTCCCTTTTAACATTGCTCAGCTAAAACAACCCCCGACTCTAATCCCGCCATCTGTTATACTTTGCAAAGCCGCCCTAATCCCAATTATATCCAATCCCACTCTTAGTAATTCAGTGGAATTAATGGGCGTCATTAAGCGCTTAACGAGGGGAAAGCATTTTTCGTGAGACGCGTTTTCCCAAACGTTGGAATATCAGATTCCTTTTCTGCTTGCAGAAGTCGGAGCAGCAGCAGCATCCATTTGCATTTAATTGGACATTACTGTATCGATCCCCCTTCCTCTCGGATGCTGCTGAAAGCCAGCGCTGTACCCAAATTCGCGTTTTGAAGTGGAGTGCTTTTTCCATATGCCCTTCTCACCTTCAGAAAACCATTTCTTTCACTGATTTCTTCCGTTCTCGCCTGTCATGGATGACCCGACGATTTTGAGACTTCGGACTATGAATTATTCATCAGATTCGCATGCTATTTTAGATGAACGCAGTGTTGTATATGGCACTTTTCGTTGTGTGCATTTTTTTCTCAGTATAGTAAGGTCTCAATGGAAATTTTGCTGGAGACCGTGATTTATACCATTGATCATGTGTATCACATCGGTCTATATATATATATATGGCATATATAATTTATTATAAAAAACAGGATATACTGAATTGTATTCATGTACGGGACTCCCTATGTAAGACTTTAAAAAACAGAAGTAATTAATGGCTGTTGCACTGTATGCCAAATATTAAGGGAGGAGCAATAAAATGACCCTAGCGATCTGAACTGAAAAAGGTCAAATCCAATTCGATCATCTAAGTCAGTGGTTCAACTGTGGTCCGCGGGACCCTCCTAATGCACAAAGGTTCGGAAAAGTACTAAGGCAAGAGCATTTACTCTATAATACTAAGAAGAAATAATGAGGGAACGAAAAATTTCTTTCCTAAACGTCGAAACGGTAATGAAACACTAGAAATATGTATAATGCAAATTCCAGGCTTTAAACTTAATTCTTGGGGGGGTCCGCGAGGGCAAGTGATCTCTGAAGGGGGGGGGGCGCTCTGCGAAAGTTAAAGAACAGCTGATCTAAGTGCTTATTCTTGAACAAATTTCAATGGATCAGATGGACTTTTTAGAAGTTCACTGAATGCAACATGTAATTGTTTACTCCCACACGCTTTCTTAAATCGATAAGAATAAATTCAGATTAATGAAGAGTGAATACCATGTACGGATTCTTCGTGTGATACAATATGACACTCATAGATGTACAGTTCTGTCGAGCCCTACACTAATCTGAAATAAATTGCAATTTTACGTATATCACAGCGCTTGCACCAAATGCTTTTGAAAACTGTTAACACTGCAAGTAAGATATTAGGAAGTAAAAACTACAAAATGGATGTAGTTTTAATTTTTTTTTTAACTTTTGTTTTAATGTCAAATATTAAACCTCTCGAGTTTCTGGCTCATCAGAAATATTGTACTTTAGTTGTTATTTGTTGTAAGCAAATTTTGTTATCGTGGCTTTCCGTCTGGCAATAATATTTAGTACTTTTTGTAATGAAGTTCAGTATCATATTGAGGAAATCCCCCCCCCCTTTTGGGGGGAAGGGGATTAATGCACCACGAGGTTCTTTTTATAATATTTAGCAGGGGCGCCAAATTTTGGGCCCTTACCGGGTGCCATACAAATTAAATCCATCTTTAAACCCAAAATTCTATATTTTTGCTTGGAAGTTTCGTGTACTCTGTCCCGTCTCTAATAACTTTATCAATTTTGAAATGCAATATTTTTGACGAAACGACTAGGCCACATGCGTAGTCGTACTACCATCAGGTAAAATTTTTAAAATTCCCTCAGCTACGAATAGGTATAAAATATATTCACAAAGGACATAACGTATCAATGATTAACTTTAACAATTACTCGCCTAAGTAATTGGTCTCTGCATTTTTATATAAATTTAAGTTGAAAGTGTATGGTTTCCTTCTTTGCTTGCTTAATTGTTGATCCTAGTTTTGAGTTTACAATTCGCCGCGTCGCAATACTTTAATTTTCTTAGCTTTACATATGTATCAGTTTAGTTGCTCTCTAGCGCGACCCTCGTTTGGCGCAGAATGGTCCTTGCTCTCGTTGCGCCATAAAAATACAAACATTTAGCACGTTATTTAAGAGGTTGAGTCTCGGGAACGACATGGGAGCGGTTAAAGGCCGTTCAGTTTGCCTGAAAGTAGTATTTCTTAAACTAAAAAAATGAAGTCGCTGTGTTTTAATTACAAATACCTCGTTTCTGATAAACACTTTTTTAGTACATTAAAATAATCGAAACCATTTATCGGTTAGAGCTGTTAGATGGAAAGTAACTTTTGTCATTTTATGTAATACAGTTCTTCAACTGGGATCCGTGAGGGCCTACCAGGGTTCCATAAAAGTTTCGGAGAAACAAATTTACTAAGATAAGAGCATTCACTCTTTAATACTAAGAATAAATTATGAAGGAACGAAAAATTCCTTAAATGTTGAAAGTCAGTCATAAAACACTAGAAATATGTACGACGAAAATTCCGGGCTTTAAACTTTTGAGTTAACTTTTGGGGACCCGCAAGGGGGGGTCAACGGTCTTGGTAAGTGAGATAACCGCTGCTGTATGCGCAGTAAATTAGCGAAATACGCTTTGCTTCTAAGCAAAATGGTGGAGAGCGAATTAAATTAGATTATTTGGCATATGTGCATTAATCCCTCCCAGAAAAAAAATACATAAGGACTTTGCTACATTACTTTATACATTCCATACATTATCACACATAACTTTTATCCATTAGAATTGTCTGCAATCCCAACATACAAGTTCATCTATACTTTCAGGTTTGGGAATTTAAAATTTCTAAGGTGGGGTGGGGGAACTACAGAACCATTTACTGTGAAAAGTTGAGATGAATATGCCTTCATTCACGGTATTGCCTTTTGAGGTGGAATGTTTAGCTTTTAAGGAATTGATTTGGGGATATTTTGCGTTGGCGTGTTATACGTTAGCAGACGGGTTAGTCCATTGCAGTTTAGGGAAGGACGTCTTGTCCAAACTGGTGTTTCCCGGGGGGGAACCAGTTCCTCAAAGATTGCTTTCCTCAAACTGCAACGGGCTAAACCGTCTAACGGTATCACACGCCAACTGAGCGCGAACGCACAGTAGCTACCTCAGTAATCAGTGGTTACATATTTGTTTATGCGCATATAAAGGTCTGCATTCGTTGGATTGTTTTCGGTACTTGCGTGGAGGTGGTGGTGGTGCAGTGAACACTATGAAATTCCAATGAAAATATCGGGATCTACATTGCAGATACAAATATTCAACGTAGCACTAGATTGTTAATTGAAAATTATACTGCCAATTCTATTGTTCGTTGTCGTCAATCAGATCGTTAATTGTAAATTGGTAATTGTCTCGTGTTTCAAACAGCTGTAGAATTCCCGATGTGACGCGCGTGTGTCTGATGGGTTTCGGGTCAGGCAGACAAACATTGAATCAAAACACTATTTGGGTATGTTCTGTTCGTATGCCTGACGAGTGACAGCACAGGACTTTCTGAAACGTGCCTTGTTGTAATTGTATATTACAAGTGTAGCAGCAACGTTGGACATCAGGAATTCAATTAATATTAAACTGAATTTTTTTTATTCGATCTATATTCGTAATTATACTACGTTCTTCGGGAAATATGAATCATTCCCCCTCTTTAAGTATAATATACATATGTGATTTTAAGAACACGTACGCAAAATCGAGACTTGGATACAAATTTGTCAATTTCTGAAGACTTGGTCGAAGACTCTCCTTTGTAGACTAAATTGTCACATCTTATTTTGTAATATCGAGACAAATGCATAATGAGGGAGGGGGGGCTTTGGGTTACCTCCCTCCGGTTTAAGCAAACATTTTAGTCGTGAAAAGAAAATTCTTTAGCGAACGTTTCTATCAAAACTCTTACCTTCCCTTCTGATACCACCTCTTTGAAATCCTGTGTACGTGCCTGAATTATTTAGTCAATCATTGTTAACCGTTTTTCTAACGACTGGCACTTTCGAGAAGTTTCGATTTTGTGAATTTTTGAATGAAGTGACGTACGTAAATGGTTACGAAGGTAAAACGCGTGAAGTTTTGGCAGGTTTTCGTTTCTGGGCGACCCTGAGAAGACACTACGGCCGTTGTGATGGGGAGGTTTTTGTGGGCTCGATAAAATAAACCGTTCGTCCCTGACCTGGGGTGTCCTTTTAAAATCGAATGTTTGTATTTTTTTTGTTTCGTTTATAAATAAACCCACAAGGGGGGAGGGATGTTATCAGACAGCTGGTAAGGTTCGTTGCGCGTGAAGGGAGTTGCTCTTCTCTCCCCATTCTGCTTGTAGAGGGGCAAAAATGGGGGAACACACTATGGTACCCAACTACCCATGCTGAATACGATGTATCATAGAGAAGATAAAGTTCGACTCTTATGTATGTCGATGCCTATTACCAGAAGTGTAGTATGTTGTCAAAATATTCGTTGATGTGTGAAATTTGAGGAACACTTCATAATGCTTCCTCTTACGAGAGAGAGAAATGTTATATATAAACGTTTTAAGGGGACTTGCGAGGTTTTAAACCTTCAAAAAAGATTTTTTTATTTTTTTTATGTAAAAGTGTGAATATTTCTGAGCATTTTAAGACCAACCGTAAACTTCTAACTTAATCAGAAGCTGAGATATAGCAAAAATAGCAAACCCTGTTTGAATAATTTGAAGTTTTAAATGTACCAATGCGCCGTGGTTTCAACTTTAAATACCCTAATTTCAAATTTAACACATTGTTTTAATAATTATTTTTCTTTTTTCTTTCTTTTTTTTTGAAACAATAATCCAACGGGGATCACATCCAAATATACATGTACAAAGTAAGCGAAAACGAAGCGAACAACTTTCATACCCGTCGTTCACTTCTCGCTTTCTGTTGTAAACAAACACGGACGCACGCTTTATCACACGTTTCTGATTTTTCAAACGTTTGATTCTTTTACCATTTTATTTCGTTAGTTATTTGTTATTGCCTATTTCGTTAATTACTAGTTGTTGCCTATTTCAAACATTATTTTGTGAGTATGTTGTGAGTTATTTTGGGTTCACGTTATTATTTACTTCAGTTTTACTGGTGATTGCCTTTCATTATTTACCTGACTAATGGCTAAAGCGAAATCTAAGTCGGGAATGCGTCCGAGAAAGAGGAAGCGATGTTTTTATGGGACAAAAGAAGCCAGTATTGAAGATACATCCACTGCTGAATATAGTAGTGCTTCTGCTAAAAAAATGAAACTAGATAATTGCAGTCAACCAGCAAATAATTTTGAATGTGAGAATGCATTTAATGGATATCGAATATTTGATTTGGACTTGCTGGTTAACACGCTTGAAAATTTTGTATGCTGTAAGGTATATGGTGGTAAAATGAAAATTAGGGAGGAATGTCAGCAAGGGCTTTCGTCCAAATTCAGTATTTGCTGGGAAAAATGTGTACTTCAGGAAGCATTTCGCAATTCAAAAATGCTGGGTGTAAAGCATAACATTCCAGAAATTAACAGACGCAGTGTTTATGCTATGCGTACCATTGGCTTGGGTTTGTCGAGTTTGAAGACATTTTGCGGTATCATGGATTTGCCTACTCCTGTTTCTAGCAGTCGTCCAATCTTAACGAGCATTAAAAATGCTCTTGCAATGACTGCAGAAACAGTGATGAAAGAAGCAGCAGTAGAAGAAAAGTCATTGACGACATTAGATGGTGGTGTATGTGTCAGTGGCGATGGCACCTGGAAGAGTCGAGGTTTTTCTTCGCAGATCGGTGTGTGCAGCGTAATCGGTGCTGAGTCAGGCAAAGTAATCGACGTCGAAATTTTGTCCTCTGCCTGCAGAGGTTGTAGCAACTACAAAGGACTGAAAGTTGGTCAGGCGTATACTAACTGGTTGCAATCTCACCAATCAAAGTGTACAAAAATCATACAGGCTCAGCAGCGAAAATGGAAGTCACAGGTATGTGTCGAATTTTTACTCGGTCGGAGACCCACAGGGGTATACGATACCTTCAGTATGTAGGTGATGGAGATACGAAAACTTATCCTGAAATTAAAAAGTTGCGACCATATGTCAATGCTGTAGACATTGAAAAAATAGAATGTATTAACCACATAGGCAAAAGAATGGGCGCCCTGCTTAGAAAAATGAAGCAAGAAAAAAGAGGACAAAAACTCGGACAGCAGACCGTTAAGCGGTAAACGCAGGCTTACTAATAAAATTATTGACCGCTTCTCCGCATACTTTAGAAATGCTATAAGAGAACATAAAGATTCTCTAGATGGAATGAGAAAGGCTGTATGGGCTATCTTTTATCACTCACGTGCCACAGATGAGGAGCCCACTCACGATTTTTGCCCCAAAGGCGTTTCTTCATACTGTAAATACCAAAGGGCAGTTGTCAACAATTCACACCATAATTTTAAACACAACAATTCAGTGCCAACTGCTGTTATGGATGCTATTAAACCAATATTTAAAGATTTAGCACATCCCCAACTTTTAAAAAGACGTTTAGGAAATGGAACGTAGAACGCAAACGAGAGCTTCAACTCAGTAATCTGGAAGTATTGCCCAAAAACTTCAGGAAGTGGTCGGCCCATTGATGAAATAGCAACCTACGAAGCTGTCATTGCATTTAACAAAGTTAGTCAGGGTCGTCTCCAATTTATGGAAAACCTAGTGGTTATGCCAGGTGTCAATGCAAGACATGCTGCAATTGCAGCAGATAAAGTGTGAGTGATGAATGCAGAAAAGCAAGCTTCGATGTCCACAAAAGCAGCTCGTAAAGTTCAACGACAACTGTTTTGTAAAAAATTAAAAAGGACTTGCAGCATGAAGGAGTGTTATATGAAGCTGGTCGATTTTAATGGTATGTAGTGAAGCATATTTATTTTTATACTTAAACTTGACTTTAAACTCAATTTTCTCTGAACGTCAAAATTGGATCTTGCGCGCATGATATAATTTTTGCTGTTTGCTATATTCAAATAAAATTTGGCAGTTTCCTTCGTATAATCATATTACACAAAATGAGTGAGCTAATTTTGTTATACTAGTTAAAATTACAAAATCATGCACATAAAACTATTAAAAAATCACGTAAATATCCATATTTGAGAAAATCAATAATTTAAAAATTCATATTTTATAAATATATTTATAAATTTAAAATACTGCTCACTCAATCTCTACATACAACCCTCCTTATTATAAAACTGTTTTTAGCTCTGAGTTATTGTTAAGTGAATATATCATGCGCGTCGTAAACTTCTAATATTTAAATCATATGAAAAATCAATTTAATTTTTTTATTATTAAAAAATGAAAATATGTTACAATTTTCTATAAACTATGTTATTGATGAGATAATTATCTAGTTTATAAGTTGTGAGAATTTTATAAAAATCAAGTGAATAGTTATTTTACAAATTGTTCCTAAATTTAGTGCATTTTTCCATTGTTTTCGATGACTTAAAACCACCAAGTCCCCTTAAATTATTTCAACACTGGCGTACGGGAGCTAACTGCTCCCTTCGTCGTCAAGTGAAGGCAGAATGTGTTCTCCAAGATTTAATTTTAACCGTTCGAGCTACGGGAGTAGAAATAGTTTACGCATAATGCAGGGAATTTTAGGTACAGTAGAAAGTGATGTAATTGAGGTTTCGTATAAGAATCAAATTTAATCTAATTTTTCATTAACTGTGTTTTAAGGTGGAAGTATTTGTGTACGCAGGGTGTTGTAACCCGTCACTGCAATGAAATTTGCATATTTAAGGTAGGAATGTGAATCGCAGCTCTGTAACCCCCAAATTGAGTTATACCCCCCACTTTTGAACTTTTTGAGTAAGCATATGGGTGGGAGGTACATAAATCGAATTGTATGAGGTTAGATGTAGTTAATCTAATAGGCTCCAACTTTTACTATTAGAAGTAATCACTACCACAAACGTATTGGTGAGAAGTAATTACTCACGTTTTGATCACATTGTTTTAAATGAAAATTGAGAGCATGTATGTTAAAAGCGCAGTTTTTATTTCGCTGCCGTCGAGAATGTGAAATATTTTTTACATGGTGGACTTTAAGACAATGGAGTAGAGAAAGGGGTTCATTTTTGTATTTATCTCCTGGAAAAAAAAAAGTGTTCAAAGTAATAGGTTTCTGCAGTAATTTAATCGTTAGAATATCGGCTTTTCAATTCACTGGAACGTATTCGATTCCGGTTGAGTCTGGTCGTACGTAAATATATCGTGTTTGGAGATGTCCTAAGCCGTTGACGATTTCTGTTCTCTGAAGTGCTGGCCTAAGACGTTAAGCTAACAAGCATAAAGAGGAATGTTCTACGTTTACAGTATTGAAGAGCTGTGTACCGTGTTTCTGGTGGAAAGTATTTGGCGTATTTCCTTGTCAATTGGGGAGGGGGCTGGATCGGTCCTGATGGAATTATAATCAAAAAGTGCTACGAGCTTTCGAATTTGCAACGACCCCCCACCAAAATAGTTACCTTGACCTGTTCAGTCTTTTCGGATGAAACTCTACCTGCCCTCACGAAGCCGAATCACCCGTTATTGTGGCATTTCGTCAGGACCGTGCGTAGAGGGGGGGTGCAAGCTGGGCGAAAAAAGTGTAATGCAAATACCAAGAAATCAGTTCCAAACGGCCCTATGTTTTCAACAGAATATTTGGTCAATTGGCTTTCAGCGTGTGAAATATTTCCCCATAATGTAGCTTGCCTCTAAATAGTGGTCAAAATGTTATTAATCAAATGAGTCAACACCAGTGGCCTGTCTACGGTATGTTTATTATAGTGGCCACATGGCCACTGCAGAGACCCTTTTTTTCCCCACAATTGGCTGCACCGAAAAGCTAGAAAAATTACTTTGCAAGTTCTAATAGTACCAAAAAGTATTTTTTTCATTAAGTTAGCTTTTCATTAATTCGTTATAATTATAATTTGTTTAGAATTATAATAATAACTTACAATAATTCGCACTTTAGTTTTAAGCCCCCTATTCTTCTCAATTTAACTTCATGATCTTCTCTTTATCTTTAATTACAGCATTTAATCCAGTAAAAGACTTTATTCTGCACTACTAAACCCTGGTCAATTGTTTTATCGCGAGAAAAAAAACATTTTTAAAGGCCGCTGACACCCTAAGCATGGCCCTACATTTCGTTATAAGGGGCGCCGAGAACCAACGGGGAACCCCAGGCTTCCTTCGACGGCTCCCCCCCCCCACGAACCATTCCCTGGGCAGTAACATAGATATTTTTTGGGAAGGTGGTTGAGCCCCCAAATGAAAAAGTATGCAATGGGAACGCATTTTCTTTTTGTACTTCATTATACACAAAGGCCCTCCGAGAGGACGAATCCCGGGACACTTTCTTTTGCGAGGCCTTTTGACCTTTGACAGGGCTGGGGACAAAAGTTAGATCCCTGGACCTGCTTAGCAGATTGGATCCTTCCCCCTCCCCAAACCCCATCAATTTCCTCCCGGGGTGAGTTTTCGTGTTGCGTTTAGATGTATTAAATACAATAGTTTTTCCTTTTTTATAATTATTAAAGTTTTGGGCTGGGTCAACTATTATACAGGGGCCCCTGGGCATCCCCTCTCCACTTTTTCATGGGCCTGCCCTTTGAGCCAAAATTGAGAAAAAATTACTAATGACAAATTTAAACAGTATACAAGTACTGTAATTTGAACATATAGGGTAATTGCTGAAAATGTATATGATGAAAATATAATTTATAATACGAATCACTGTTGCCTGGTCTCAATTTTTTGACGAAGTAAAAGCTTTCGAGCTTTTTCCTGTGAATGCATTGATAATTGAAGAAAAGTTGAACTTTCGTGCTACATCGTAATTTATGTTGAGCATAGCCAGTCCATTCAATCTCTCTTGACCCATCATTTAGCGGTGAAAATTTGAGCACATTAAAAAGTCTTTCACCTGAAACCGCTGACACTGGAAGTGTAAAAAAAAATTCCGCAATACGAGGCTTATATTGGGGGAATTTTTTTTTAAAAAGCAAAATTTGAAGCCCCCCCCCCGATAATACGAGACCCGGGCCAAATGACCCCGCTGGACCTCCCTCTCCAAGGCCCTGAAGCAGGTCGACACTGCTGAAAAAAGAAACGTAAGCTACTGACTTTTTTTAGTAATCGAGACAGACTAATGAAAAATAATTAAAACTGCAGATTAAGTGCGCAAAATCTTAATTTTTATAAAGAAAACAAATTTTCTGGCCTTCCGATTAGTGGGGGGGACCGGGGCCCCCACAGCATAGGTTTTTGCCAGCGCGGGCCTCTGGGTTGCATCCCCCCCCTCGTCCGCCCTGTTCGTTACCTAAGGACAATGCGCGTATCTGATAATAAGGCGATTAGCGTGATTTATCCGCCTTTAATAACAGTTTCGTTATCGGTGCTCGTAAACTTGGATTACGAGTTCAGAACAAAATCGTCAATGGGGGGTCGATGACAATACCGCGATATAAAGATGTTAGCTACTGTCGTTGGAGATTAGTTATTGCAGTTTTTCATGCGCTTCCCTTCCCCCCCTTAATTTCCGCCGGGGGGGGTGCATGGTGCACGCGCGACAGATGCCTTGCGCGCGCATGCTTACAGAACACGTTGCCCGTCTATAGTTTCGTGGCAGCTGACAACCTTCGCTGCACTATTGTGTGCAACGGCTGGAGATACGTTACTTTGTCAATATTGCCCCCCTCGGCTGAGTGGGTCTTTTAATGGAACTGCTGTTCGATTGTCGTTCGGGGGTATCGGACCGTTACGACTACTGTATATGTTTGGGGGGGGGCGGCATTAATGTTATGATTTGAGAATTGTTTTCAAAGAGCTCTGGTGGAGGGAAGGGAGATCGGTGTCTGCAAATCGTTTGATGGTGCTGACGTTCACGTTTTTTTTATAAGGGGGCTTCTATCATCCGCGAGCTGTTTTATGCCCCGTTTTGGACTCTTCTGCCCCCCCCTCCCAATTCCCGTAAATGGACGCGGCCAAAACTTCTTTATAATGCCCTAGCACCCCCACCCGAATCGTGCTCTGACGTTAGTTTTGAATTCGAATATTTTATTAATCGGGAATTAGAATCGGTTAATCTGGCTGCATGTCTATTTCATTTGTGTACTGCCCATTTATTCGATCCCGTCGGAGGGATTTTCCCCTCCGTGGTTCGTGACACCATTCAAGTGCATGTTTGGTTCTGTGCACTTTTATTGCAAAAGCATTTGAACGAATTGTAGTGTCTCGTTAAATGGCACGAAAAAAACAGGTCAGTGACCAGTCTCGTTAGCCTAATGCGTCGCTATGAAAACCAGCGGCATGTCAATGAAGATTGGAACAAAGTAGGGGCGCCAGATTGGAAAAATATACGAGCCCCCCCCGCCCCCCACGTAAGTCCCAACTCCATCCATTTGCTTAGGCTTGGTTTTCGGTGTTAAGGGGAGGGGGGGGGTGACATCTCATCCCCATAAGGAAGTGTTCAAGTATTACGTAACACATTTGGGGGGGAGAGGGTGGAAATGTCCAAAATATTATACAATAATTTCTGCTACCCACGTTTATATAATAGCTCAAACTAGAGCTTTTTTTTGAGAAAGATGCTTTCCCCATCCTGGATTCGAACCAGGGTCCCTCCGTTTAGCCCGGAGTGTCTTGGACCGCTAGACGAATGAGGACAGGAAACAAATGTCGCCTACGTAATTTAAAACTCGAACGCTCCCTAACTTTATTAAAAGAAAACGTCCGAACTCTTAAATCCCTTTTTTGTTACGTAATACGTTCCAATTCCTTGGTAATTACTACGAAGTTGCAGGCTTATGTCGGTGTGATAAAATAGAGGCTTGTTTTCTAAATAAAATTTACTAATAGGCCCTGCGGTGGCGCAGTGTGGTAACGCGTTCGCCTAGTACGCCGTTAATCCGGGTTCGACTCCCAACAATGCAAAGAATGCATCAGATCACAAACATCGTAATAATCGTAATCCGGGGATTGGTTCCTTAGGCCTTAAAAGCTTCGGATTCCTCGGAAAAAGGTAGGTCTCGGTTCAGCATGCCCACTGTGACGTCTTAACCGAAAGGTTTGGTAGATGTGAATATTCAAGCATGAGGTGCTTAGGTACTTTTTCTTATTTATTTACACTCACAACTATATATACACTTAAAATGCCACGAAACTGAAGGTAGATGTAAAAGACGAGAGTACAAAATACTTCAAAGGAGGGACTATTTACCGCTCTGTACTAATAAGGTTCTTAGTCGCACGGAGAGCTAAGATTAAAACAATATTTCTGTTCACACGGCACGAAGCAGGGTGCCGCTATTCAGCCTCAGGGCGAGGTCTTGAAACACACAAAAATTTTCGCGTTCCACAGTTTTGTTGCAGAATTTTAGTAGGAGTTACTTGAAGTAGAGCTGCTTCAAGCGACTCCTTAATAGTAACAGCTATTAGATGAATAAGGTTTGGGCAAGTGCATAGAATGAATATCAGGTGCAGTTTGGGCAAGTGCATAGAATGAATTTCGAGTGCAGTTTCGGCTGCTGAACGTCATTCTGCAAGTGGTAATAAAGCTTAGTGTGAGGACAGATCTCGAATCCAGGCCGTTTGCGTTGTCAAACTTAGGAATTTTACGACTTCTGTAGTGTCAAAAGTAGCCTTTGAATGGCGATTTATGCTTCTAAAAAAACAAAAACAAAAAAAAAACAGCGCACATGGCGTTCGATGCGCGGTCCGCAATTGATTTCTGAACTATTACAGGCGTAAGTAATCTTATAATGTTAGTAAAATGGTGAAAGATTTGAGAGAAAGTCACATAGGGAGATGTTTCTGTTGATTCGAAAAGAAGATAGGTATTCCGAACTAATCTTCGAGGGAAAGTATGCAAATTTAGTTCGCTAAATTTAAGGTGTACAATTAGACGCTACACCACTGTAGTCTTTGAGCCATAAAACCACAAGCAAAATTGACTTGTGTCTTTACAATGATAGGAATAACATAAACAATAACAAAATATATTTCATGTCTTTCAGTCTCAACTTTATTCCGCGTTTTTTCTGTATTGTCCAATTTAGGGAGGGGCCAGGTTCCATAAGGATTCGGCAGAGGCGGCCAGGGCCTTCTAAAGTTGGCATACCTGGCGTATGAAGTTAAGAAATGTCTCGGAAATTTATATGTACTTGAAGGAATCCTAAATAGAGCAGACCCGAAAATTCGTTTGGGCTGCATTGGGTGGCGTTACATCGTCAATTTCGATTGTAATGCGCTCTTAGGATCGATATTGACGTTCCCTCATTTTAATCAGTAGGACGGTAAAGCGGCGTGTAATCGTCAGCAAGGGGTTGTAACGTATTGAACTGTGCTCCAGGCTTTCTGGGCTATATTTACAAATTGATTTGTTGTAGAGTTGTCTATTATATCTACTGGATGCGAGATACACGTGGAGAAACGACAAGCTTCCATCCATTTCACCTTTCAGTCTGATTATGAATTTTTCGTACTTGGTTATCAGTCAGTGGGGTTAAGAAAAGGAGAGGCTCAAGCCCCTATTCGATATAAAAAAAAAAAAAAAAGCATTTTGTAATTGTCCACATCACAATCTTCTATCCACTTGAACCTCTGCCCACCACTCACACCCATGAGTTTTTAATTGGCTACGTTACTGCTATCAGTATTTCTATATGGAAGTCTTTCAAAGATTTCCTTTAGCATAGCATCATTTTAGTTCACTTTCATTTTAAGGCATAAAGTTAACTTCATAATTTAGCTTTTGCAGCTCACTTTTTTTTTCAAATTTTGATGCTCGTATAGTTGGAACTTGAAAGTGCTAAAATCCACATTTTGGTGTTAAGGGATCATAGGGGTTTTAAAATTAATTTTTTTTTTTTAAATTTTTAAAAATTCTGCCATTTCTTATGAACAATTTAAGGTCAAAACTATGTTTCTACCTCAAGTATTTCAGAAGTTACGTTTAAAATTGCGAAACAGATGTGACACCTTTTCTTAACTTCAGTTGGGTTCCAGGCAATCCCGGAGTTTCCGGCAATGAACAGGCTGATTGTTGCGAAAGCAGCAACGATAGAACCTGGGTGTAAGACTATTCCATTTCAAGATTTCAAAACTCATGTCTCATCCCATCCGTGCAGAAAATGACAGTTGGATTGGGACGAGCAAGTTTTTCGTAAGCTTCACCACATTAAACTTCTTATTGAGGTGTGGAAATCTAGCTATAGAAGTGACCGTCGTAACGAGGTCACTCTGGCTAGATTTCGCATCAGGCATATACGCTTCTTCCATCAACATCTCTTAAAAGGGGAAGATGCCCCGATGTGTGCCACATGTGATGTATCAGTAAATGTTTTACATGCTTTAGGTATTTTTCCCGACTTTAACCAGCAACGTACATAAAGTTTTAAACAAAATTTTACCCTTCGGGACATTTTAGCAGATTCTTTTAATCATCTCATTTTTAACATTTTATCTAGCATTGGCTTTTCTCACCTCATCTGACGTTTATAATTTCATTTGTTAAATTAAATACGTTATTTAAATGAAATATATTGCCCTTTTCGATGTGGTCAAATAGAAGTAGAACTTAACGTATTTACCACGGGAAGCCCAGAAGAGAGCCACTGGTTCAAGTAATTAAGATCTAACGGCGGTTATCTGTATTTTACATCTTCTACTGGCAGTTTGTCATACTTCGAGGTATCGCAGTTCTGTCAGGGCTGTTATTTTCTATGTGCTGGTTTTATTCTCTGTGTTTTACGTAAGCATGGTTTAGCCTCCCGACCCCATTGTCCGAAAAATATGCGAATTGCTTCCCCTAAAGATGTTTGTGATAATTGAACGTCTCTTAATATATTGGATTGACAGTTGTTTCAGAGGCACAGTAGTTATTAAGTAATTCATTCTGTCACGTTGAAATGCGACGGTTATAAGTGTGCGCGTTTTCACATCGTATTACGCATGACCCGTGTTGTCCTTGCACCATACAAATGCAACCAACCAATGAAATGTGACGATAGTTGGATCTGATTATGATCCCGCAAGCAAGGAGGCAGTAATAAATGTTAGGAAAAACGAAAATAATAAGTAGATGATAATATTTATCGCAAAAATGAAAAACTGAGACTTCAGGTATGACGTAAGTTTCTGCTGATTTTAGTATTTCAGGTTTCTGAAGTCATACCGTTAGTGTTTGTAAATAACTATTTCGCGCGTGTTTTATGATACCGTAACTATATTGTATATCAGGTTGCAACTTTGTCTGTGCGTCACGGTTTAGAATGCCAGATGGCCACCACCTCATTGCCGAGTTTTGAATCAGAGTATTCATGTGGAAACGCAGCACGTGATCTATTAGCATGTGCAGAAAGTTCACAATGGGGGG
>QLNU02003225.1:58217506-58249372 GCA_006491805.2 Dysdera silvatica | reverse complement strand
TAGAAAAATCCTTTTATTTTTATGAATGATTCTGCCTTGCTTTTTTTTTATTTACATTATAATCTTCAAAGGAACCTGAGTGAAGTATAAAAGAGTAGAAGATTTAACGAAATAATCTTCCTTGATTGACACAATCGAAACACGTGCGGCCTTCGCACATTACAGCTGACATTGTAAGTTTGTGCGGCTTTCTCTCGTGTAAGGTACCCCACCCCTGTTCTAGAGCTACGACTCTATATATTAATTTATGTGTATGTATATATATATATATGAAATTGCATCAATTCTCATTTTATACCGTGTGTAAGATCTCGATTGGAGCAGAATGACCTTTGCTGTCCCTGCGCCATAAAACTACAAACAAAATTGCATCGCAATGAGGGATGGGGGTTTCACCTTACACTCTACGCCAGTGATATCAGAATTAATGGTGGGGGGATATTTTTCTCCCGTGTAGCATGCCCTCAATGTTCATTGCAGTGTATAGACTCAGAAAAATGGCTTTTTGAAAAAATTTCCGTGTTTGTGAACAAAATAATGATAGTAATAAACTTGAATGTGTACCGAACTTTTCAGTACTCCGTGGGGTAGGCCCATTAAATTCAATCTGCTAATAATCATCCCTCCCTTTCCTCCCCTTTTTAAAATTTCATAAAATTTATTGGATTCCAGATGTCTTCGGATGCTGTTCTTAGTGAACGATGATGGTTGACAATGATGAGCATGCAATGGGAACACTGGGAGTTCATCAGGGATCCATTCTGGTCATTTTCTCATGGAGCACCAAGACACGTCTGTCCATAACGACGCTGTCGCTCAACATCAAAAACTTTCCACAGAGTTGGTTACTGTGGGTCCCAGCATAGCACGACACCTCGAAACTGACAAACGTCGTTACTGAAGTATATATTATTTACGCTTTCTTAAAATGGCGGTGGTTATTTGCCTCCAGCTGGCGCTCAGTATTAGTCTGGGTCGTTAGCTTACGCGGAAAGTTTATAATGGACTACTGGCGTACCCAGGGGGTGTTGGTGGAAGTTGTAACCCCCATTGCAATGAAATTTTGTATATTTAACATAGGAATATATGAGTTATAGCACCGTAATCCCCTTTAGGAACTTTTTGCGTACGCCTATGCTACAGGCTTAGCATGCGCGAGGAATACAGGGCTAAATTTCCCTATATTCATATATGTGTATATACGGAATAGGGACTTTAATCAACCCGGAGTATGCCATTGCTTTTATACAGAGGTTGTTTTTTATACAACTGTTTGGCAGGCAAGTGCTATTTTTCCCATGCCTACATGGGATTGACTGTGGAAGATAAAAGACGTTCCCCAAAAGTGGTTTCGTACGAGCCAAGCGCATGTTAATTTCGATGTAATCGTCGCTCTTTGGGTCTCTTTGAGTCTCTTGCGCGTGTGCCTGCGATTGTGTTCCCATTGACATTTAGCAATTTCTCTTTCATTTCGGCTGGAAATAGTAACATTTTCCAGGTTATTGAATGTTCGTGATTTCGTGAGCGCCTCGTCTTTTGGAGCTCGCGTGCAGTTTTTGATCACGCTCACGTCTGTCGTGATTAAAGCCCGCACGTGAAGGCTTAAGCCGTACTCAATTACTTACTCATTGCGGTGGGTGTTCATCTCGGGGAGGTTGGGGGGGTTGGGAGGGTTTCGGCTGTCGCCCGCGTCTGGTCGATCACTCCGGGTGACAGCTTTAAGAGTGCGTTTAAAAAAAACAACGTTGATTTTTGCGAAAAAACGTTGCAGCCGGGCGAAAGAAATTAAGCGACGGGGTGCAAAGAAGATATCTTACGCTTTTCTTAGGCCGGCGCAGCATGACCACTGTAGTCTTTGAGCCGTAAAACCAAAAAACAAACAAACGCTTCTCTTAATCCAACCCCTCCCCTCCGAATAATGCTTTATAACAATTTTTTGAAAGTTTTGGGAGGGTTTAAGTGTTAAGTAAGCGCCTTAGGAGTGGAAGTAATTGTGCTTATTTTCCTATGTTAGCCAATGTTAATTTTTGCTTACCAGGTGGGTACAAAATGGCCCCAAATATTTTTGACGTAATATTTGAACGCTCAGTTACTTCGGTTCAAAGTTTGTGTTAGATGCACATTTTACTTAATTGTTTTTAATTAGAAGCATAGGTTCAAACAATCTATCTTTAGTTCAATAGGCACTTCTAATTTTAGAAGTTTAACTTTGAAGAGAGCAAATTTAGATCTGTGAATCTATAGGAAATAGGCTTTTGTGGGTCTCGGATTCGAATCCCGGTAATTATGGTGCGTTTGTAAATGTAAATTGGTTTTGAGGGTCGCATTCAACCGAAACGGAGAACTGGATAGCCGGAGAAAGAGTTTGATTTTTCCACATTCGACACTTCTCTGATATACGCTCTTTGAATGTTTAATTAGTGCGGAACACTAACTTTCAAATCGAGACCCAAGTTTGAAAGATTTCATTATTAAAAGTTCAAGGGATTAGGTTATACCAGGGTTTAAGCTGTAGTCTCGTTTTTCGCAAAATGCGATGAGTTGCTCGAAAATGCGAAGAAAAAATTATTGCCCATCGCGAAAATGCGACAGGCATTTTTAACCACAGTTTATTCTCTGGAAATTCTCACATTCACAGATTCTAAATTACCGTTTTGCACTTCAGCGATCTTTTCTTGTTCCTTTTTGTTTCCTCTTCAAAATTCTTAACAGCACCTGTTAAGCATCGTTGATATAAATAATTTTATTGATACGATTTTTCGAGCAACGAAAGCTACTAATTTTTTTAGCATTTTGCTACAACTTTTTTCCCATTTTAGCATTTTTGCGACAGCATGTTTTGAGCCAGCTTAATAAACCCTGGGTTATACGGATCAGGAATGCCTGTGCATGCAAATGGTTCCGTTTTATGATTACCTAGGTAAGTTACGATGAATTGGGCAGGGTGGCCGCCGAAGGCGGCACTGTAATCCCAGACAGGACGCTCAAACAGCGCAACAAACCTCCAAGGCAATTGGGGGAGGGGAAAAGGGGATATTCATAGTCGACCATACACAGCACGCAAAGATATACGCTCGCATAGGTATCTAAGGTGGGTAAGTTATAAATGGGCAGTTTCAGATGGAGGACCTATTGTGATGAATACACATATTAGCCTCTAGTCTACTTGCCTGAATTTGGGTTTGGATCACGATGGTGCTGGGCGGTTCCCCCCCCGGCGACGGATATTTGGATCATCCGGCGAAATTTAGGTCTTGAGCTGGCATGACCCTTGCTGGCTTTGCGTCACCAAACGTGAGCTTGAGTTTGCATCGAGCTGACCGATATAACCGTCCTTGTTCGGTGCCATTACAGTCGAATCCATTTATAATGAGTATGAAGAGGTAGGCATTTTTTCCCCCGCTGAAATCGGACTGTTATTAAAAAGGCGATAACGTATATTTACATGTATGGCATGTTCAAACATCAGAAGTTTACATCTTTTCGCTACGCTACTGCCCTTGTGAAGAAGTTGACGGATAAAAAACCCTTGTTGCTATCTTTGTCAGATTCAAGCTTGCAGCTGAATATCATCGGGGGTAAGAATATTTGATACCATTAAAAAAAAAAGGAAGTCTAAAAGAATGGATTTTAGGACTAGATTTACGATTAAGTGGGGAATTTTACTTGACTGTCGATTACTATGAAAAGGTTTTGTCCTGCGAATCTTGAATATAACCAAATGCGTTGTTGCCTGCCGTAACAGTTTGACTGTATAAGAACAATGTGGCGCTCTTGTGTCGCTCAAAGTTAAAAAAAACAAAAAAAACAAACGAAAACTCAATTTAGTGGTCATGTGTTGCCATTGGGATCCAAAACACACCTCAGTACATAAATGTTAAATTACTCGTAAAGGAAAGAATGATTTCCCGGCTCCTGGTGGGACCCGAACCCACGACCTCCTGATTGCCGGTCAGGTGCTCTACCTACTAAGCTACAGGCGTTAATTATTTCCCCTCTTACCAGCATATATAAGGCTTTCTCTATGGACAAGTTCGCTATTGGTGTGGCAGTGATGTGACTACTTTTAAAGGGACAAGTCAAAGAAGCATGTATGACAAACTAGCATTATTATTAAATCAACATTTCTTTTTCATACTACCCGATGTGGTAACGATAGACGTTAAAATGGGTCCCACGTGGCGCCGGAAAATCATTCATTTCTTTACGAGTAATTTAATATATATATTGTCGCATCATCGGCTAATGTGAAACAAAAAAAAGTTGATTTAATAAGACTCGCAGTAAATTTGGTGTTGTAAATCGTGGATTGGAGGTCACGGAAAGTTCTTAATTCTCAGAAAATCCATAGAACAGTTTCAAGACTTAACTACGAAGCAAATTTAATTTCATCAAACTTGCGTGGTAAAATCTTAGTCCCTAGATTTTACTTTCTCTTAGCGTTGTCTGTAGTGAGGCTGCTAGAAAAGAGCTGGTTCATAGCCGCCATTTTCCTGCCATCGTGTCACGTGATCCTATTCACTGCTGCGTTAAAGTTTAGTGATTTACAAGTGTGTTATTTTTAATAAAATAAGGTGAAATGGGTGAGTGTTCCACTGGGAATTGTTCTAATCATTCGAGGAATAAACATAGAATGTTTGCAGCGTAAAGTTTGTTTTGATTATTTGCATTATAATTTTACATTAATCAAAAACTAAGTTACGGTTGCAAATTGTATTTATTGGCGACATCTTAAAAGTTGCGCCAATGTTTACAATAGTCGGATTGTTGATTATTTTTATGCCAAAATAGCGATCATTGCTCCAAAGTTAAATACCTTCATCGCCAAGGTAAATGAAACCGGAAGTGTGCAGGAAAATGGCGCTTGATGTTCCGGCCTATAATTCTAGGGGCTCTAGTCTGTATCAGTTCTTTTTCGCTGTGCATACCCCCGAAAAGTGACTTTTTTTTTTTTCTATTGCTACGCGTTTGCCTTAAAAGGCGCCTATTTAAGACAACACCCGTTTGTTGGAAAGGACTTCCGACCGAACTTTACTCCGTGAGCAGATGATTGTATACAATTAGTGTCAAATGTCATGAGTAAAGCCGTCGAAAGATGAAATTTTCTGTCGCGGAACAAAAACCTCCACTGCATGTCATGAATGTACACGATCGTGTAAATTGCCTAATCCGCTCGTGTCGAGCATAAATCGGGGAGCAGGTAAATATTCCTCGCTGTCATGGCCTATATGCTGGCTCTCGGCGCGCATGCAAATGAAGTTTGGAATGGTGTGAGGCGGGCGACGTTCCTCGGGCCGACCGTTAACTGACTTGTATGCTGTGAGTAATGTGGGGATGGTCATTATTAGAGTGGGTCGAAAATCATCGTTTTTCACTTTTTTTTTTTTTGAAATTGACACTGGGCTAGCGCGCAAGTGACCAAATGGTTTCATTAGTATGCATGCAAAATCTTGTACCGATCGGATAACATTTGTCTTCCGCCGGGGCTGTTTCTTTTCGCCTGTAGTAGGTATATTGTTTGTTTGTTTGTTTTTTGGTTTTACGGCTCAAAGACTACAGTGGTCATGCTGCGCCGGGACCTACTGTTTTCCGAGGAATCCGAACCTCTTAAGGCCTAGGGAACCAAACCCCGGACTACAGTGAGCAGTGCGATCTTTATGAGATCTCTGAGTAAGCGTTCTTTTTGCACTGCTGGGAGTCGAACCCGGATTAGCGGCGTACCTATGAGCAGGCGCATTTTGCATACGCCACCGCAGAACCTGCTCGTGTAAGCCCTTTTATGCAGTTTTTTGTGCATTTTTATTAAATATGTCGTTTGTTCAACAGGCTAAATTCGGACTAGGCTTACCTTTTTGGAGTCGGTGTCCTGTCGTATACGTATTGTGCAATAGTACCTAGAAAACTAGTTTGCTCAGTTCAAGACCACATTTTGGCGCCAAAAACTTACTTTAATGTAAAAAAAAATCATTCATTCAAAATGTTGATTTTAAATTGCTTAAATGCTTATTATTCCTAAATGTCGTAGCCTTAGTGTATACGTACATAAATGTTTAAATTTTGGACATTTCTTTTACTGATCGCCATCATGACGCCTACCGCGTGACGCCAATGGGCTAATGTCTATTGCGAGCCAATATTGTTCGGGAAAGATTATTACTACTTCATTTTTCTGCAGATAGTCTTGGAAGAAAGAAGCATATATTTTAGTGAAACCTCAAGTTTTATTAATTAGTTTGAATTGATGCGGGTTTGAGAATGAATCGTTCTAAGAAGATAAGAAAACGCACAGAATGTCCAATCTTCGGTCAATCGAAAGATGTGAACTGCGTGACATCACCAACTTACAAAGACATGATAGTATATTACCTGTGGGTCAGAAACAACGATCACAAATTAAAGGAATCAAAGGAATCCTCTTCTGTGTCAGAAATAGTTAACAAAGTTGCATGTGGTATCGAACATGTCTGGAAGAAAGTATCCATTAACCATTTCTATTAAGAGAGTGAAAGATATAATTATTGCATACCACAAGAAATATTCAAATGTGCTTAAAAGTTCTAAGAAAGCAACGGGTGTAGCAATAGCTAACAGGAAATTGTTTCTTGATCACGCGAAAACACCCTATTCGTTATAGTGAAGTGAAAATGCACAGATTTAAAAAAATGCAATTGTTGTGGTGATAAAATTCCACTAATAGAGCGGGAATTTTTATCCGATCGACGTATTACCAGAGGGATGATTATGACAGGATTGAACACTAAGACCACCAAGATGAATTACCAAAAAGCTGAGAGGGAGCAGGCATACAGAGCTTCTTTAAGTAGAAAGAAAAGGAAAAATGCTGAAACTTCCCTTTTCCTGTTAGCTATAGCTGTATCCGTTTTCTTAGAACTTTAAGCACATTTAAATATTTCTTGTTGTATGCAATAATCATATCTTACATTATCTTATGAGAAATGGCTTTAATGGATGCTTTCTTCCAGACATGTTCGATAAAATATGCAACTTTGTTAGCTATTTTTGGCACTGAAGTGGCTTCCTTTGATTCCTTTATTTATGATCGTTGTTTCTAACCCGCAGGCAATATACCATCATTCTTTTGTAAGTTGGTAATGACATGGACAGATCTTTCGGTTGACGGAAGATTGGACACTGTTTTTTCTCTCGTCGTCTTAGCACGATTCATTCTCGAAGCCGCATCAATTCAAACTAATTAAATTTGATGTTTCACTAAAATGTACGCTTCTTCCTTCCAAGACTATCTGCAGACAAATGAACCCGAACAATATTGGCTCGTGATAGACACGCTAGTCCACCGGCGCCAAACGGTAAGCTCATACTGACAATCAGTGGAATAAATGCCAAAAAATTAAACAGTGATGTACGTATACACTACGACTACAGGGATAATAAGGATTTAAGAAATTTAGAATCGACATTTTGAACGATTTTTTTTTTTTACATTAAAATAAGTTTTGGGCGCCAAAATGTGGTCCTAAACTGAGTAAACGCAGGTTGTCTATGTACTATTGTACAATACGGATACTGCAGGACACACTCCAAAGATGAGCCTAGTCCGAATTTAGCCTGTTGAATATACGACACATTTAATAAAAACGCACAAAAGGCCTATACCTGCTATAAGCGGAAATAAATGGCCCCGGCGGGAGACCCAAATGTGACCGATCGGTACAAGATTTTACATGCATACTATTGAGACCATTTGGCCACTTTTGCGCGCTAGCTCAGTTTCAATTTCGAAAAAAGTGAAAAACGATTTTCGACTCACCCTAATGGTAACGTTAGCGATAGACGCTCGATCGTGTCTTCGTTCATTTCACACTAGGCCTCGATTGGGTATTCACGTCGATTGTGAGTTGAAATAATCGATTTATCGATGGCGAGATTGAACGTTCCCTAGTAGCGATGAGCAAGACATTTTTCCTGAACAACTTCTTCAGAAACATCCCGTACTCCTCCACCTTAACCATCTATAGTCCATTCGCGCAAAGTTGACGTCCGATCCCGTTACCAGACGGGTGGTTCCATTGCAGTTTAGGGAAGGGCGTCTTACCGAAACTGGTTTTTCGCGCAAAAAACCAGTTACAGCAAGACTCCCTTCCCTAAATTGCAATGGAACAACCCGTCTGGTAACGGGATCGGACGCCAGGTCTAGGCGAACAGACTACAGTTCCATGATAAATTTTAAGAAACTGTCATGCGAGCGAATAAATGTATATCGCGTTTAAATGAAGGTAGGTAATTGGCAGTAAGTTGATAAAATCCCCGTTTTTCAACTTATTGATGTGATCAATTCTCTTTAATGAAATTGATTTGACGCGTATTTTGTGACGCGTAGATCTGACGCCTGATACCGTTAGCAGACGGGTTAGTCCATTGCAGTTTAGGGAAGGGCGTCTTGCCGAAACTGGTTTTTCGCGCGGGAAAAACCAGTTCCTCCAAGACGGCCTTCCCTAAACTGCAATGGACTAACCCGTCTGCTAACGGTATCACGCGCCAATTTAGCGCAAATACATAGTATGTATACTTGTCAAAAGTTGGGTTTAATGGGTTAATAGCCAACAGCCGTTTAATAGGAGGCTGACACCGGCCCGCTTTTCTATTTAACAGAATTGTTTAGGATTGGAACGGAATTGTGTAAGATTCCCTCTCCCCATCTTCACAGTGTAGCGCTTCCCAGTCGAGACCTGAAAGACCCTTTTTCAGAGGCTTTTGCAAGCGAGCATGCTGATTTATTGAAGTTTTACTCTGATCGAATTAGTTAACACTGAAATATTCACTTATTGTGGCTGTTCGATTAAGTTGGAGTATTTGTAACAGTGTGTATATTCAACTGCCGTGTGGGTTGTTTCGCCATACGCATTGTCTGCTGCTGTTTTTAAAAAGTTGTGATACCACATTGGAGACATTATTTGATATCGAGACAAACGTCGGAAAGTGCCAATATTACGATAGTATCGAATATGGAAGTGTATCGATACTGACCAATGTCGATGAATGGTTTATCATCCGGTAGTTGTCATGTAAGGTATTCTGTTAAAAGAAAATAGATGACGGTGAAAACAGTTGCATATAAAATTTAAATCGTCGGTTTCCACAATTTAATTTTTCCAATTTAAATTTTCAAAAGCATTCTTCGGAATATTGCGTGGGAAAATTAATTTTTACGAACATTTTCAGAAGCAATTTTTTTTTTTACTAAATTGCTTCAATATTTGAGAAAAGACGCTTAATCACTGACGTAGCCATATGAAGCGATATCGAGAAGTTCAGCTTATCGAACAAGTATCTGTACTTACTAATTAATGGTATCGTAATACCTCCTATCTATGCTTAATACGAACGTGTATAATTCGTGTACGGTGCTAGTTTCGATTTGATACGATTATACAAACCAACGGAATAAGTTTCGAAAAAGGATTGTAAAAGACTTTAAATTTGCAAACTTGCTAATCTTTATATCTTTAACCATTTTGCATTTCAGCTAATATAAAATTCGTTAAGGGTGATAGTCCTCCAACTTCGTGGTGAAGCAGAAAATGGAATTGTGTGCAATGCTGCGGAAGAAGGAATGTTCGTAATGGAGTACTAGAAGAGACAATAGCCGGTGCACTGTGCACATGAAATTTTATCCATGCACGTAAATTTTTAATTTGGGTGCACGCAGTGCACCTAACCATTCAAAGCTATGGATACTTGCATTTACGTTTCAAGAACAGTGACCTGTGGCATAATTTTAATTTTCTCAATGTAACTATATTTTCTCCGTTTTTTTTTTATTATAATGTTCAATTATTTTAAAAATTTGCATTTTTTTTCTTACATGCTTAAATATAATTACTACACTTACATTTTACCCGTTTTTAATGTTGAGGTTTACTTTCTATTCCGTTAGTTACTTGTACACCTAACTAGTATTATACTATTGTGGCTCAGGTGCACAAGTGCACCTAAGTCACTTCTGGACTACAGCTACATTTGTATGTTGGTGCCATATGCTCTTGATTTAATGCCGCTATTCTTCCAATAAGAAAAGCTTCGCTGTTTAACCTAAATATAGAGTATTTTTCGCATTCGAATGTGCTGTATGTCAATGAAACGGTTCCGTACGGGTCAGCCTTAACTTGCTGGATTACTATTTTTTTCTTCCTCGAGTTTACGTGATTTGAGCTGGGCCTGGTGTAAGTCAGGTCAGATACTAGTCTTTTAAAATATTAAAAATATATAAATGGAAAATGTCATTCTGTTTAAAAGGTAAGTTAATCTGTCGGGTGATTTTACACAATTCTGTCGATTTTTTTTCTCCATTCTCTGTAGGATATTGGCAGTAAAAAAACAAACCAACTCCGTATATATTGTGCGCTTTTCCGATTGCATTTGGAGAGTGGAAATCGCGGGAATGTGAGCCGTAATATTTAAATCTGTATAAGCTCGCATTTTTGTACGGATTGGAAAGATCGCGTTCGTCTATAACTTTTAACTTTTTTTTTGCGAGGGTTTGTTTGAAGATGGGCTTAACGAATGAAAACGTTTGCAGGTCGAACAATTGCCGCTTTGCGAATGATAAATTGCTGTTCTATCCAATTCATCCGAATCTGCTCGGCGATTAGAGAATTTTAAAATAAAACAGCCAACTCGGCCGTTTAAAAAGGAATTCTCGCGGCCCTTTGAAAAAAAAGTAAAAACGCGCTAACGGCGGTTCTCTCCAAATCTCCTATTTTCTGTGAATCTAGAGGGCTTTCATGGAAAGAAAACAGTAACAGTCAGCGTAAAATCCCCTTCTGAAATGAAAAACGAAGGGGGGAAAAAATTGGACCTGCGCACTGATGTTAAAACGACGTGGTCGGATTTTCTGAAAATGTGAAAAAAATAATAAAAAATCGATGATTCAAGCTACACCAAAAAACGCCCGTAATCCCCCATCTCCCCATGATGCTTCGATTTTAGTTTTCGTCGTGAAACGGGGTAAGTTTCTCCTTGCTTCATTAAGAGGTCCTGTTTTAATTGTGTTCAGTTGCAACACAGTGGTGTCGATTTCTGACTCCCGCCCCCCAAGTACAAATTGCAGGTTCGGGTAATGGAGGAAATATGAAGGTGTGTAAGTCAACGCGACTAATGGAGATGCCACAAACAGAAAAGTTTGTAATAGCATTTTGACAGTCGAAGCACTTTAAAAATAAAAATCTAAACGTAGACCTCGAGTGAATAGCGAACGTAGAAAAAAAAAAATCTTTCCTATCGGTAGTTACTTTGTAATATCTTTCTTGGGCGAGTAATTACGCCTGCGTATCAATTTTGTCGATGCAACAATGTATTAAATCGTTTAAGGTGAACTACAAGGCATTACGAATGCGCTTTCAATGAACAAAACGCCCGATGGCATTTCGAACCAAGCACGCTTTCCGCTTCAAGACCATCACATGCCTGATTCTCGAAAGGTTCTCCCGTTTTTCATTATTAGAAATTCTAGAACTTCTAGAAATAACGTTCACTTCAAATGAATTTTTCTTACACTGCGTGTCACGCTTCTTTCTTTTAAAGTGTTTTTTGCACAGTGTTTTGTTTCTATAGAATCGTTTTGTGGGTAACGTGTCGATGGCAACGTGTTAAACTTGCGCGTTGTTGACTTCGGTTTGACTTCCAACGTTGTTCAACTGGAACGACATTGCGTCAAGCTCTGATGGGGAAAATTCGTCCTCAAGAAGTAGTTCTATTACTCCAGATGAAAAAAAAATAGAGCTTGCAGGCATACTGCTTTCTATAGTCAGTGTGTTGGTTTCCTAGGCCGTCGGGTTCTTCGCAGCCCTATAGGTTCCAGTTCAGTGTGATCCTTTCTGTATTGGCACCTTTAAATAAATAGCTCTGTATTGCTTCATCTGTGTCCGTAGCTACGACAATGCGACCATGCTGTCGTCAGTGAATTGGCAAAAGTGTTAATATGTCAGCATTCAAAATCCACTGACAACGATGTTTTTCCAAGTCTGCAATGTTAAATACACCCAGAAGGGGAAAAACATAAGAAATGGAGAAATAGGAAGATACGTGACCATTAATGCAGTGGTCTCGTTCATCCGAAATAATTCGGACTGCATCCTGTCCGGATTAACAAATTTACGGATTAAGTGAAATCCTTACTATATAGAATTAACTGTAAGCAAATGTTTGTGCGTTTTGGTGTGCACATGTTACATGCGACGGAAAATTTCAATTGGTTGGCATGTAATCGTTTCGAACGGGAATTGTGTGTGCGCGCGTGCCCGAGCTCTGGAATCTTTCAAGGTTCGATTGTTTTGTTTGATTTAAATGTTTTTTTAATGACTTTGTACATTGATGCTACAGATACCTTCGTTGGCCAATTTCTCCATAGGTTTTGTAATCCATTTGTGTCCATCCTTTCTTCCCATGTTTTAACGTTAAGCCCATAGCGGTATTATATAGAAGCAGAAAAAGTCCTTAAGTTCGGAAGTTCCCCCTTTTTATTGGAATAGGTCTTGGTGGGGTCGCTCTTGGTTGATTCCTCATCCATCAAGCACAGCCGAGTTGCGGGGTGGGAAGTTGGGGGGGCGGGGGTGACTGATACAGGCTACCCCACCATTTATTGATCGGTATGGGATTGGAAAAGGAAGGGGATTTGAAAGAGGAAGCTGAATTGGAAAAGGGATATCAGAATGCGCGGCCGGGAATACAGGAAAAGTACAGTCGCGGTTTTATTCTCATGGGGATTCCCTCGCCTCGTCTTCCGACCAAGGAGGTGGGGGAGACGTTGAAATTGGAATGAAGCACACTTCGGTCGATTTCAAAAAAAGTCTCTAATATATTAGTTCGTTCGGTTGAGAGCCTTGCTTGTATTTGGGAATTGTTTTCGGTACATATATATATATGGTTTGGAACATTTCCTCAGCGTTAGGTCTACCTGCTAAGTGTCGTCAGTTTCTCTTGGGCAACTCCATTGTCTGGAAAACAAATTTTGTTGAGACTTGTAGACCTGGACTGCTAGCCGTAGTAGTCTACAACTTCGCTTAACATTCCAACAAGCTAGATTTGCAGAAAAAGACGCGTGCTTGCATGTTTCGCTGTATTTTTCATCGACTGTTCTTTTCAGCTCCGCGAGTTGAAATATCTGAACTAATGGGAGCCCGAAGAAAGGAGAAATGGTTAGTTTTTGGTTTGGAGGCACGCGAGAAGGCCATTTGAAAAAGGGTTGACTACTGGTCTTTACGCCTACTGTGCTAATCAATTTCGAAGTATTTAATCGGATCGTTGGCTATTTTTGCTAGCTGTACTATTTGGTCACAGTGACCACAAATAAAAAGTAATTGACACACGACAGCGCACGCTGTTTCCCTTAACAGTAAGGCGTCTACGATTAAGTCATTAATAAACTGCCTGGTTTCGTCCGCAGGCGGAAATTAGCTAAATTAGCTAAATTCGCTATTTTTAATAAATAGTTGTAATGTAGTATGCCGAACGAAATAAAACGTTTTATTTAACGTAATATTGTAAAGAAAATAAAATTGAAAGGCAGGTCTCAAAATAGGATGGGGAAGAAGATGGATGAAGACAAATTATGGAATGATGACAACGTTTAATAGCTTTTTTAAATAGCTTTATACCTTTTTTAGCTATAATACCTTTAAATAGCTTTTTTGAAACAAGCTAATTATCCCGTCCTTCCTGTCTATCGTTATCAAGTTTTGATTCCATGAAAACTGCATGCCCTGGGATAGCTTAACCTTAATCCTTGTTGCAGCAAGCAACAGATTTTTCTTCAGAACCTCAAGACTGTTACGAGCTTTTGATATTTGAACTCCATAAAATTCAGATTCAACGAAACGGAGTGAGAAATATCTGGTAAAATCATATTTAACTTTTCCAAAGCTATGGTAAGTATATATATTGGGAAATTTAATTATAACTTGGATGAGCCGTTGGTAATAGGTGCAATGGAAAACACTCGTCGTTAAGAACGTAAGTGACCTTATTTTAGAATTGGATTTTTCCTGTCTCACTGAAGATTCTATATCTCCTTGCCCCCGGTTCTATAATTTTTCTGTGCCCCCTTCCTGAAATTACAGTATGGCTCCTAATTTATTTTCCCTATGCCCCTCCCCAGGGCACCATACGGCTCCTGTTGAGGACAACTGGCTTTAAGTCCCTTGGAAAATCGGGGAACACAGGCTGTTATTTCGGCATAAAAGTGGATTTACGAAAATTAGAGCTGAATTTTCAAAACTTAAATCCCGCTTTTTCCAATTGAAAATTTACATCTATTGAAACTTGTTTAAAACTAAGCCCATTAATCGCAGGTCGATGTCGACTTTCAAATTACACAAATTTCGAGTAATCGCGTGTTATGTAAATTCGAGTTCGCGAATTCGCGTTGACTTGAACATTTTTAGAGTGAAGCTTCGTGTTTTCGTTAATGGTATTTAAATACTCTTAAATGGTATTTTGCTTCGAAGCAATTCCCGGAATCCTTACAAATCGTAAGATTCCATCAATTGGGATTCAAAGAACGTTTAATTGGTTTGTGGTGTTTTTCTTTTGCGAGAATTTAACCACAGGGAACCATTTCTTGAGCTTAACACGTTAAACGCCACGCCGGTCCCGACGGTCCGGCGTGGCGTTTAACATATTAAAAAAAATGTCATGGGGGTTTACCAACTGCAAGCAATCAGGTCGGTCTTTACTCTTGTTTCTCATGCGATGGTGTTAGTGGTAATACGTTTGTCGAGTGTTCTGCTAACCCGGGTTCGACTTCAAATGGACCCAAAAGTAACTGTAATCCGGGGGGTTGGTTTCTTCGGACTGAAGAGATTAATTTCTTGGGGGCGGGGGAAGGAAGGTTCTGAAGTAGCATGACCTTTCATATCCTGGTAACGTAAAACACGAACCAAATTGTCCTCCAGTAAGTATACGAGGTATAATACTTCCCAGTGGGGTAGTACAAATTGTATTTACTGATCCTGGATTACTTCTTAGGGCCAATCGAATTAGTGAGTAGTTGTAAGCTGCTTCGGTGATGCACAGGTAAGGCATCCGCCTATTGGGCTATCTATCCGGGTTCGGTTTCAGTGGCCATTTTCCAGGGTTCGGATTTCTAGCAAGAGGTGCGAAGAGCCATAGGTCTATGCCTAGCATGGCGGTATGAAACAAACTAAAAAACACACCAAAGCAAATTACGTCACATATATTGATTTGATATATCAAGTGAGTTGCCGCGCTGAGTGTCTTGCTGTCCTCGGGCCATGAAAATTCAACTCATCGGATGAGTAGCCACTGTTTCGATACATATATGAAACACTTAGTAGGCTTTCACCATAGTCTTGGGGGAATATCGGTATTTTTCGCCGTTATGTTCATTTGTCCCAAGACGTCCACTTCAAATCGTTCCCATTTCCTCCTCCACTGTCCCTCCTGGCTAATAACCTTCCTCGGCGATAGGAAAAATACGTCACGCGCTGCTAACTGTCCCGTCTCCAGAGATACGGAAACCCGTAAAAGTGGGAGAGCGGGGAAAAAGTGCCACTTACTGGAAATATACGCAATGACATACCTTTATTTCTTTACTGCTATCTCGCTACTCCCCCTCCGTCGGCAAAACTAATGCCTGCAGCTGCACATCTCGTGGCTGGACTTGCAAGGGGCGACACCCATTACGGGATTGCAACGACACCCTCTAGTTACCCATCATATTACCCCCTCCAGGATTCGATCTCCGAGAACACGGCACATTAAGAAAAAGGGTTGGAATTGGATTGGCTGGTGGCTCCTTGGAAGAGAGAGTGTGGAAGGCAGGAGACAGCTTATTTGAGGAAGGTTGAAGTTCCGCAAATTGGTTAGTCTGCCGAAGAAAGGATCTCTTAATGGGATTGAAGATTCTCTTCGTCGGAAAGAAGAGATGGAAGAGATGGATGGTGGTGGAGGAACTGCTTTTTCCACTATTTTTTAAAACTGCCTTTTTTTTCTTCCCTTCGTAGGCGTAGCAAGTGAGCAACTCCACTCTTAAGCATTTGGAAATGGAGATCTGAAGAACAATTCGCATTTTCGTCGTATATCAAGGTCGCATTTTCCTTTTTTAAAAGACCAATACGTTGCTTGTTTCTCTGCTAGTAACTCCCGAAGGCCCGGTCGTTCTATTTTAACAGAACGGTACTGTTAAAACGTAAACAGGTCTCTGTCACTCGGACTGGACATCGCGATGGAGTGGTAAGGGTTTATTTAACGCACGTTATCAGAGAAGGTGGGGAAAAATTCTCGTTGCGGTTCGGGCCGTCGGTTTCGCTGGCGGCAGGGATTCCAGGCCTTTGAGGAAAATGTATGGCAACTGTCCTCTAATGACGTAGTAGTGTCGGATCCGTGTTTTATTCACCTGGGTCCGAACCCCCTATTGGTATCGTACAACGCGTACCGCTTTTCTACCCAATGGGCTTTGGTTCTCTCAAAGGAGAGGTTCGGAAATCTGGAGGTCTTGGAGCAGTATGTTGTCCTCGCACTGCAAAAACCTAAACCAAAGGTCCCCTAAGTGTGTGCCAAGAAGAGAGAATAAGGGTGGCTCTGATCGTTCGAAAATCAACGTGGAAAGGAAGATTAGCTGTATGAAGCCTTATTCTGCGATTCGAAAAATTTTGTCTTGAGAAGCATACTCCCGTCGCACTAAACAGATACACACCTCAAGAGCATGCAGAAGGTTTTTGTAATTTTATTTTTATTCTTACGTATGTATTCCTACCAATTATAGTACTTGCGTTAATTTTAAATACGGGTTGTATTAATTCCTTACTTACGCGATTTTTTCTTCATAGTCATACGAAATATAGCTACCACAGGTGTTATGACTAGGGTGCCATGAAAATATGATTTTCTGAGGCTGCTACGACTTGAAGTTCGGGAATTCCTGACCTAAACCATAAATATCTAGCTAATAGGCTTTGATTGGCGCAGAATGGCCATTGCTGTCCTTGCGCCATAAAACGACCAACCAATCAAGCTAATAGGTTTCATTCCTTTAAGCGAATTGAGTTGCTGGTTGGAAAGATGCAGGGGGCGCCAAGAGCCGACGCGCGCCCCCAGACTCACTTCGACCAGACCCCATCCCTGGACAGCCCCCCCCAAAGCATAGGTCCTTGCCAGAATGTTCTAGACTTCATCCGGTCACCCGGGTTGCAGCCCCTGCTGCTCCCCCTCGTCGGCTCTGGAAAGATGTACAGTAACAATATTAGATTTCTAACGCTGCCTTCCTAATATCTGTCGTCTTCTGGTTTACTTTGACTTGCGTGTCACTTTGAGAAACCAAGGAAAAGTTTAGAAAACGCGACGTTCAATGTTTCCCTGGGCCACCTAATAACTCTTCGAGCGGAGAATTCGTATATCCTCTGTCCGTCAACGCGAAGGGTCACGCAATGTCGCCGTATCAAAGCAAGGACATGGTTGGTGCATTTCCGTTCGATTTGAGATATTGATCCGTTGGGATGTCTGACCTATCAATGTATGGTTAGAACACTCCTGTATCTGGCTCGATAGCGGTGTATAATATAGTAGGCACGAGTCCGTGTTTCCAAAAGTCATTAGCAATGGCTAATTCTGCCAAAATAGCTGGTATGCAGCTGACGTTTGTTTCTTTGAACCAATCGTCTTTCGACGAAATTGTCCCTCAATTTCGGAGTGCATTGCCTTCGCTACTGGTACATTATCTCTCGTTCAAATACGTACATACCCGCAGCAACATAGTTTTCCAAAGTATTGAGGAAGACTTAAGTACACTTCGTTCACATTCATACATTACAGTAAATGTAAAATTACAATTTACTTCAAATTACTGGAGTAGGGGGTGGGGAATTCGGGGACAGTGCCTTACGTAGCTATACCCATGAAGTGAAGTATGCGTGGTTATCTCGCAGAAATTTGGGGGGGGGGAAGAGACTGGGGGTGGTAATGCAGCTTGTTCCTGGCAGCTTAAATTTATCACTAGTGTATCTAAAGTATACCCCAATTCTAGATAGTGTTTAAAAGTTCGTCCGCGCATACTTTAGAATTCTGATGGCAGCGTGTAAACCAAAATCGAGGTTTAAATATTGTCCACCTTCTTACGAACGAGGTGAATATGAACCGATCTGATCCAAATAACGAAGTTGCATTTGAAACACTTTATCGTCAACTCTGAGTGCGCCACTTGATTAGGTTGGTGAAGACCATCGTTGGAGCCTTTCCGAAATCTCTCGCCAAACGACGCCTTGACTATCGACCCCCTGCAGCCAAATGGTCCAGCAGAATTTCCAATTATTGGCTGTCCCTCACTCGCGTAACTAAACGAACTATGACGAATGAACCTTGCAGAATGACCCTTACCTTAAAAATTCGCAAAACCAACGGAGCAGACACTTCAATTGATTCTTCCATTACATTAAATAGATCTGAACGGTTATTTTTGCCTCTTAACAATGAACGAGTGGTACTTTACCGTATTTTAGGAACTTTATTTACTGTATAATAATTATATTTACGTGCATTTAGTGTGTGTGTGTATATATATATATAATATATAGTAAAATCAACTTACGGATTCAAAATCTAAGAAAAAGTAACTGCGTACACACGCAAATAATTGAAAATGTAAACAAGTCGAAAAACAGTTCCGAAATGAGACGAAACTGACTACATTTCCAGGGTGGGTTTAACTTGTAAGCTTAGGGACTGCTAAATAGACCTTTACGTTTCCTCTTGGAATGGCGGGCGTAAATTCCCGGCGAACGAAGCTTACTTGAAACGGCTATCTCTGTCGGCGAAGACAGGTGATCTAAAGGGAAATACTATAATGCGAAGTTCTACCTCATTTACTGACATAACTTAACTATCTTAACAAATGTCACGGGACTGCAAATAAGTACTAGGAAGTACTGTGCATTCGCGCTCAGTTGGCGCGTGACCCAGTTAGCATACGGGTTAGTCCATTGCATTTTAGGGAAGGCCTTCTTGGAGGAACTGTTTTTTTCCGCGTGAAAAACAAGTTTCGGAAAGACATCCTTCCCTAAACTGCAATGGACTAACCCGTCTGTTAACGGCGTCAGGTCTGCACAATAGGTAAGACACAATATTTATTTATAGCTAAATATGACACTAATAGCAATCATGGGGAAAATGATAATTCTAAGACTTAACTATGGCGCGGCTAAACATGCCGACATCTATTAAATAGCTCATCTGAAGTGAGCTTACATTAGTTTCCTCTCTAAATTGCTGACCTTTCGACACTTTTTTTTATTCTAACAATTTGACTACGGACGTAGCCTATCTTTGGTATTACACACATATCATAAAACGATCAATTATAACCGCATTAGTGGAGTTAATTTTAGTTTTGGAACACATATTGCAATACATAGTAATCACTGCAAAATACATTATCAACAGCAATAATATCCAATAATTAAACTGTCATGTGACTATCATTAATTAGATTACGTATCTAACTCTATATGTCTAATCTGACTCTTAGGGGAAGATTGCCGGAATTGACGAGACATGATCAAAAAATATTCTCTTACCCGGCTCTCGCGTGCAATTCGCCTCGACGTCTGGAAAGTTTGCTATGGGTTATACGAGAAGCACATCAATTTGGTCGACATTACTGGCGGAGAACGTACGCAGTCCAAGGGGGGTGGTTATTCGGTTAGCTTTTAAAAAAAAATTACCTTATCAACGTTCATTCTTTTATAATGGCTAGCTGTACACAGGATTACATCTCTGACTTGACTTCATCTCGTATTGATGTCATTCTGATGTGATACTGCTTTTTGGTCCTAACTCATTACATACTCGTCTTGGTCCTATAAACTTTTTTAAAAACTTTGCATCTTTCTTAGCGGTTGCTCTTAGGCAACCATCGTGAAGAGTAGTTCCCATCGTCTCTCGCTTAAGACTTAATATTCTCAACTCATCTCCTTAAACTTTTTACTGAAAAGTTATTGAAGTTTGACATCTTTCGAAGTTCTGAGATGGCGTCTTTGACCCGTTATTGGCTTGACCAGTCAGAATCGCATGCATGTCTTGCCGTTTGGTCGGCATGGAGGTCCAGGTTTTCCCCTGCGGCGGTCGCTTCCGAAGAAAGGCAAGAATTTCTGCTGACATTTACGAGTTTTCTTCAATTGATGTAAACGACTTTTATGGATAGATTCTATGTAAGGACCTTTGAATTATCCAATTAGCAGGGTTTGTATTGTGCAGACGCAACCCTAAAGAGACGGCATGTCCAGGCGCGGTGATCAAAACCAGGGCAGTCTTTATGCGTCTGTTCTTTACTTACGCCATAAAATTCTGGTGTATTGTAGTAAGTTTTAGGTTGTACAAAAGCATGAGAGCTATTGCAGGGACGGTACTGTGCATGAGAACAGCTTCTTGGCGACGTTGTTCGTAAGGGAAAGTGAGTGCTTTTTCTTTTATGGCTTAAAGTACAAATTTAGGGGAAACTATACAAGTTAAAACGAAACTTTGTTACAGGACAATCTTCTTATAACAAGCCCCAGCCCGACTACAGCTCTGTAGTCAACCACAGTTTTTAAGGGTTTAAAGAAATTAATATTTAATGTTGGATATTGCACTTCGCAGGAATAACAAGATTCCAATTGTCACCACATAAAGCCACCGGGACAGTTTTTTTGTATTTTTTCGTGGGGAATTTTCAGCAATTTTTCGACATCCACACTTGAACCCAAACTGTAGCTTTCAATGTTTAGGAGAAAGACATCGTCTTGGCCTAGAATATACGCGTACGTAGAAAGTTCCTAAGTGGGTTATAGGCTTGGTGAATGGGGGGGGGTAAAGCTACATCCATGTGCTCCTATGTTTAATATGCAAAATTAAATTGCAATGTGGGGGGGGTTTACAACCCCCTGCGTACACCAGAGGCCTAGAGTAGAACTGGGGTATCTCCGTTAGATCCGGAGCACTCAAACCGCTAGGCACGGGAACTACGCTCCGTCCTCCGCATATAAGTTTGTTAGATATTATTACCCTTCGCAGGGATAACACAATTGCCTAATGGTCAGCATTTATGGTACTTCAGCTTGGCCAATATGGAAGTTATTACCCAAGATTGTAATTATCCAAGAGAAAATAACAAATTTTTTTTTTTACGCGCGGGAACTATCTGAACGTTACGGAAATCCGAAGTATATTTTGTGTTACACGGTCCTGTTTTCGAAGTAAATGGAAACCCTGAAGTCTTTCGATGGAAAGGTAATGGTGAAATTACAGGAAAAAAATGTACCTCTTTAAATCCGTGAAATGGTTCGTTACGTTTTTGGTGTCTTGTTAAACTTCAGCCAAACCTTTCGTCAGTTACAGCTGGGTGGAACAACTCTACCGTTAATTTGTTCAGATGCTCCTGTATTGGCATTCTATTTCTCCCGCATATTTCATTAACAATCAAACGTTAACCGTGACTACAGGTATAACGAGTTGAGATTTGCAGTTAAAAAAAAAAAAATTTCTTCAACATCAATGAGCAAAGACACGTAGATTAAAACCAGCTTGTAGCCAAGCCGGGGCCAGCAGGAGCGTGGCAACACTTGCCCCCATCGGGCTACATTTTTATATTGAAAAATCCCTGGGTGCTCTTTGTCTAGCCTCAGTTGCCCCGTCATCTTGGCTACAGACCTGGGTACAACTGTGAAACATGAATTTAGAACTAATATTACGACGCAGCCCTATGCGGAATAAAGAAAAGTCCAACATTTTAGGTGTAGTATAAGTCATTTAATAAATCAATGTACGTTTCGGACTGAACTTGCCCTCCCTTTCGTCAGGCAATACCAATGATGTATACGTGTTTCTGAGGAGGTACGGCAAGATCCCTCCAAAACGTACGTTGATTTTCGTTAAATTACGCAATGCCAAAAATATTGAGCTTACTTTCCACATTTACATGTTAATTTGTATTCTATACTGTGACGTGTATATTATCGCATTTTTTTTTGAACAATATTATACGTAACATATGACAATATTATACGTAACATATGACAATATTATACGAAATGTAGATTAATGGTTTCGTTTAATATTTGTTTCATGAACATTTGCTGGAGTAACGCTGCTTCGTCTTTTTTTAGCCCAAAATTTGTCTCTTTCCCTAATTTAGGCCCCAACGAAATCTCCATTAGATTCACGGACGAAAATTGGTCGCCTTAGTTGTAGTCGCGAATTCGCTAATAGAGTTCTATTGCAGCCATAATCCCTAGAGCCGCGATGTGGCGACATCTGGCGGCGGCGTGGAGCATCTATACGTTCTCTTCCTAGGGTTTAATTCCAACGATACTATAAAACGGGTACTGGTTTTTTTTACGAACCGTAGTCTTTGGTTTGTATTCCTAGACAAGGGGGCTCGGATGACTGCTTTCTGGCGCAATATGACGTTAGTTACCCTCGCGTCACAAGTCACATTTCTTTAATATGTACAAGTTTTCTTAATTATGAATCTCCACCTTGTATCGACTTCCTTCTTCCCGATTTCGCCTGTATCAATATCTATGCTCACATTAGAACTTTTAAGGCTTGTTATGATGTTGCTTGCCCACTTTTTGGTTCATTCGGATGAGTTTGTAATGGTCTCTACTTGTAACAGGGTACTCGAGGTCATTAGCGTACGCAGAAAGTCCATAAGGTCGGGAGGAAGGCGTTACAGAGCTACAACTCTATATGTGCAAAATTTTAACGCAATGGGTGGGCTCCAATCAACCCTTCCTACTCACTCCAGTGCTGAAGCTGTTTCTTCTTTGCTACAGCCAAGCCTTAAAACGAAATCAGATTCGGTGGACTACAAGACATGCGTAACTTGTGGGGGGGGGTTAAATAAGGCGCAAACTGGGGGAGGGAGGGAGGATGGGGGAAGCAAGACAACAAAACATCCAAAATTCTATAGGAAAAAGTACGATTTTGCAGATGTGGGAAGGGGAGAACTAAGTCTAAAAAATGAAACATTAATACCAGCTGCACATGTCTCGATTGTTGCATCATGCGAAATCCTTCTGGAGGCCCCAACTCTTCGTCCAGAACAAATAATTTAAAAGACTGAGTGTACAATTTAAAAACACAGTGCAGGTTTGCTATAATCGGTGGACTCAACTCTGCGTTTTAACATGTATTATGGCTGTGTTTCAGGTTATGGTATCGGGTAAGGGCGAAAGAAAAAGGGGGGGGGCGGGGGCTGAAGAGCCCCCAATGGATATAACATGGTCTATTTTTCAGCTACTTTGGCCCTCTATAACTTTTAAATGTCTACGCCACTGGTTACAGATCGTGTTTCGTGATGAGCCAAGGCGGCAATGCACATTCCGGCCGATCTACTGTCGACCGACGAGAGCAAGCTTGCCAGATTTTCTTAGGCTGCCCCGCAATCCCTCCGGAAAATTCGTAGCTAGTGTCTACATTACGTAAATTCCAAATAGGCCCCGGGGGGTAAAGCCCCGCGGATTTGGAACCTGGAGTTCTTTCGTTACTTTAATATTCATTTATAAACTAATTACCAATAAACCTGAATAAGAAATGAATTTAAAGGAAAAACCCACGATTTATTTATTGAATATTGCGAGGGTTGCATTTTTTAAGGGCCCACTCTATCCTTACAGCCTAGGGGGCTCACAAAAACTGCAACCCACTACTGGTCGTAGTCGTTCATTTATATTATCATTGCTGCAGTTTCTCAGGCGCCCTACAATAACATTACGTATTCATAGTCGACTACGGCGTCTGATGTCGTAGTCGCCCGTATTCAGTCGTAGTCCACTACGGCATTAGCAGACGTCGTTTTGGGCAATGCTAGCTCGCCGTTAGTAAATCGTTTTAAACGAAAAAAAAAACCCGTAAAATGTGTTGTGAAGATCGGCTTAAAAAAAAATGGGGGAAGTCTATTCGTACGTAAATTTATGAGGTACAGTTGGGCTCTAAGAGTGGCACAATTTACTGATGAATGCAACAACGTATTTAGAGCTGCCTTCAATGATTTCACCATCTAAATGCAGTTACGGCAACTTCACCTCACGAAAGGCTAATCCCCAATTTTTGAGGTTTTTTAACGATTAGAATGTAAGGCTTCAACTTGGTTGCCCTAGTATCACTTCAGCTGTATTTCTGAAACGTTGTCTCCGAACGACCCTCGCTGTCCTAATGCCGTTAAAACCATTTCCGAAACGCACGTTATGTGTTATATATATGAAGTTACACATGAAGATTAAATGTGTGAGAAGCAAAACTATTTTTCAAATGAGGAGTAATTATTTTAACAGTTGGCATTAATAGAGTTAGTATGAATAAAAATATTAGACATCAACGTACTTCAAATTATATAAGAGAAGCTGTCGAATTAGAAAGAAAGCTGCACGTCGCTCCTCCTTACTAGTTGGATTTTGCAAGGGACACGTGTGTATTTAAGGCACCATTTGAAAATTAACGCTGTACTGCATACGTCTCTTAGTGATGAGGGTATGCTTGTTGCTGATACTGCATCGGCCTGGAAGTAGAAATTTGATACGGGGCTGTCACTGGAATATTTGTACAGGGGTCTTTGGAGAGTAACAGAGGGAAGGGATTTAGAATTCGATAATAGTTTGATGTATCTATCAGTATTTTTAAAAAACATAATGCACCAAATATCTGCAATATTGACACGCAATATTTTAATGAAGTTAATCAACGTTTGGTACCCCTTAAACTTTGACGCCATAAAACGATATACGGGAAATATGGTATGGTTTGTGGCTTTGTGTTGTCCATTATTTGGCAATTGTGTTGGCCTTTAGAGGTAATAAGACAAGCTTATATACGTAGAAAAGGAGCTTTGTTCTTGTCCTCGGTGGCTTAGCGGTTAAGGCACTCGGGACTCGAAGGAAGTACCCTAGTTTTAACCTAGGTTGGGGAAACTGCGTCTTTTTCTCCAATACTCAAAAAAGTTTTAGCTTGAGCTTAAACGTGGGTATCGAAAATTAATGAGTACAATAAATTCCACCCCGAAAAAAAAAAATCAACTCGCCCCGATGGTTTTATGTTGACAATTATGTGGCAGTTGTGTGTTAGAGAAAATAATCTTATATAAACAATTTAACGTTAAAGAACAAATATTTTAACACGAATTTTGTTGGCATAGGATGACCCTTGTGGTCTTTGTGCTTTTAAAAACACGACCAACTAACATGAATTTTGCGTGAAAACTTGGAGTATAATAAACAATTTAAGCAATTTTCCTTACTGTAGACTAGATGGAAACTAAAAACGTTCGTGTAAAAAAAAACATCACAAGACCTGCCGTAAAAGTCGGTTTTGAATACATTTTAAACACCGAACAATTTCGTACAAAACAAATTTCTATATTTCCAGGAATATAACCAAAAAATATTTCGCAGGAGAGGAGCTAAGCTTCTTACGTCTAATTTTGTTTTTTACTGCTCTGGTTTGACTTTAAAAACTTGGATTCGAAGTAATTCCTTAGAGGAGTTGGGTTAAAGGAGTACTTCGAATAGGAAAAATTGACTAAAAGTCGCTGAATAATGGTGCATGTGTGTTTTAAATGCGTACTTTCTTAAACACGAGGTTTATTTTTCCCAAATTTTCGGTCAATTTAGTGACGTAGCCAGGTCCGTCGCGACCATATAGGCGAACTAAGCGGCCGCTTAGGGTAGGACCACAACAAATTGTTTTTTAAATACGGTTGAATGATTGAGATAAACCTGGCAATAACTGAACGGATTATTTTCGATTGAATGCCTTCACCAATATTTACTCTCCCTTTCGTCTCTTATCCATTTTTTTCTATACACTCAAATTCTTGTTCTTTCACATTAATACATTTTCCTCCATTCAAGATATGGAACGCTATCGTGAACCGTTATTCACGATATGATAGTAAAGTGGAAATTAATACAGGAATAAAATTTATATTAAAGGAATCTTGGAGAAAAACGACCGTTGGAGGTTGGAAGATGAATTAGGCTTGAGTATAGGGAATAGGATGGTGGTGAAGGTCAGCTTGCGGTCCAGACAGAAGTTATTTCAAAAAAGGTGCCAGGGAAAAAAGTTATAGAACAATAACAAGCTATATAAATGTCGAAAGTGCACTGAAGCCATATATCGTTAGGCCGTAAAAATCGAAGAGGAAATCTAAGGAAGGCGGGACGAAGAAGGAGGCTCCGTAGGGTCGAACGGGCAAATGAAACCGCAGGTCGAGTGGTCGGTGAGATAGGAGGAAAGGACGTGATTGGAAGGGAGAATTGATCAAAGCTGAGATTGGCTAGAAATAGTTTGATAGACGTGAGTGTCGTTTTATAGAAGAGGAATGATGTGAATTTTTTTTGAAGGAAAGCGGATCTGATCTCCGGAGAAATAAGGTCAGAGAGGATTCCGGATCGGAACTTCGAGGTGAGAGATCGAAAGATCGAGAAAAAAAAAAAAATTGATGCGAGAGAGTTTGTAGATTACGATTAAGGTTGTTTAAACGAGCGCGAGCCCTAAAGTCGCCGTTAGAAATTGGAAACATTTTCCAGACCCAGAGTACGTAGATTCGTACCTATTTATCCGTGGCTGCGATAGCATTGGAGCAGTAGTACCCGAGTCGTTATTTTTTCGGCGCATTGGAGCGAGCAGATGAATTTCTGGAGCCACATTTGCCGGAGCAGTTCACGAGACGAATTTCTGAAGTCGCTTCTGCAGGACCAGTTAGTTCACAAGACTATTCTTGGAGCCATGTTTTTTCACGGACCAACCACCCGTGAGTTTTCACTGCGCGTAGGACAGATGCAGATGGATGGTGGAGACCCTTGTAACGTGAGTTTTATCTCTCTACCTTTGATATGAGGTGTATCGCGGTTCGGTAGTAAAGGAGTGTCTGTAGAGTCAGGCCTCGAGTAAGATAAGCGCGAATCAGGGAAGATAAGATTGAGGTTTTTACGTAGTGCAGTAAACTATTTTTGTTGCATAACTATTTGCATTGCATTCAAATATTGCAACAATATTACATGTGTACATTAAGTGAAATAAGTGTTTTATAGTATGTGTTTAAATTAGCTGTGTCGGCTTTCAAGAGTAAATACGGGCTCATCCCATAAGCGCTGCGCGGTCAGGCAGTGAGCGTGTAAACCTTAGTATATTGCCATTATAGCTTCCTGCTACATTGAATATATCAGACTCAGTTTCTTATTGCCGTCCCAACGTTTATTTGTATACTATACGGATCATGGTGGTTTTATTAAATCTTGAAAATACATTAAAGAATTGTTGTTGTCTCAAATAGTCTTATGTCTACCTTAGCGCCTGGCTATTCACTAGCTATTTACAGGTAAAACTCCAGTATTGGTATAACCTATCCTATTTATTGATCACATTCCATTAGTAACCGCTTTATTAATAATGCTTAATATTTAGCACCTTAATAATAGCCAAATTAAGCATTCTCTATATTAGTATATCATTTTATATTGCATTCGTAGAACTAGCCACGCGATAACGCTGCATAAATTTTCCCCCATTACCGCTGCCTCACTGGAAGCTTGGACGCTTTTCCTTTTTGATAACTGTGCATTATTACAAGCATGAGAATTACAATTTTCTCTAACAGTAAAATACCAACTTTTTTTCTGTAATTTACTGCATACTTCGCAATAATTTACTGCATACTTCGCAATAATTTACTGCATACTTCGCTTTAACCAGAACTACAGTGAGAGGGCGGAATGTGCAGTACTTTTTCACTTTCGATTGTTACAAGATGTATTGGGGTGTCAATTTTTTACCGCGGGGGCGCATACGTTGTTTGCCTTGGGCGGCATATTTGCTTGCGCCTGCCCTGAACGTAGCCCACCTTTTGACGATCGCGATCATCGTTGAATTTCATTTGCCAAAGGTAAGGTTCCCCTACATATTTCCGATTGTGGATGGCCATGGTTTTTCCGGTAATTTTATGAAAATCTGGCCGATCTTACCACGTTGGAGATATGGGGAGCGAGGCTACACACGGTCTATCCGACCCTTCTCGCAGACGTGGTCAGTTTTGCCGTCGAAATCGGTTCTGGTTCAGGCCCAGAAATGTTTCTTGGATCTTACTGCAGTCGTCCATATAGGCCATAAAACCACGCACTTATGACCGTGCTGAGATCAACCGGAACACATTAGTCGCCTTTGGTTTTTCAATTACATGATTTCTTCAAACGTTCCTTTGAACAAAATCAAAACTCGTGGATCATAATGAATCAATGACACGATGAATTCACGAAAAACTTCAGTGGTGAACTGGGGCAGACATTTAAAAACGAATCAACGTTTGGAAGATATTATTGGAAAAGGCATACATGTATATCTGTGTTTGATAGTTTCACCACCCTGCAAAGTTTGGTTTTGGACTGCGCTGGTTTTACTCTATACCCTTTAATTGAAATTCTAATGTTATATTGACCATCTTCGTGGCAAGCAGGGCCAGGACTTATGGGCCACGCAGTTTAGCCGATCGGGGCCCACCTCTTAAGCAATCTATCACAGCTCCTCACCCACCCCAACCGGTTTTCAAGAACTGAAAGCTAATTGATAATCAAGCTCACAATTTCTGAAAATAATTCTCGTATAAATGAAGACCCACTTTCAACCGTCACCCTGTCCTGAGACGGATACAAATTTCCTAATTAAGGAATCCCTTTCATAACTTCAGTCCTTTACGGACAAATTTTTCTGTGTGACGAGTGCCCGCTAACAAGGAGTTTCAATGTAATTAGAAATAAGTTTCGCGGCGGGTCTCTAGGCGTTTGCCCCCCTTACTTGTTCCTGGCCCTGATGGCAAGTGAGTGAGTTTTGCGGTTGGCTAACTCTAGTGAAAGTGCCTAGAGAACCAGGTTACCGAGGATGGCGATTTCCCAGTGCCAACCCAGAAAACCAATGGGCAACGTCGTTCACTGGTTCCTTCAAAGAATGATTTGGAACATCGCCTGTAAACGCATCACGTGGCTCGGAGGTCACGACACCCTGCGTACGCCAATGTACAAGCGGATTAGAAAAATACTTTAGAAAATTGAGATTTTTGCAGAAATACGCCAAAATTTGTAGAAATATTCAAAATATGCTTACAAAAGCGATATATGCAAATGCATAGAAATCGGGCCCTTGTCATCACCACATAATTCAATATGTCACCATTTCACATTGTGAATTCACACTTAAAATTGTAAAAATAGTTGATAAGAAATGAAGTCGATTTCTTTCGTTCTTGCCGCCATAAGACCACCTATATGCGCTATACAGCGTATAACTAGTTGTATGACAAGAGCCGTGTCTACCATTAGACCAGAGTAGGCGTCTGCCTAGGCCGGCAAAAGGGCGCAAAACTTTATTTTAAATCGAAGAAACTAAGCAAATAAAGGGGGAAAAAATAGAGGAAAAATTAAAACATTGAACTGTTTTCAAAAGCATATGGACAATTACCTAATAAATCTTTACTTTGACAAATGTAAAATTTTTTTATGTTTTATTGTTTAATTTTGCACACAAGTTTTTTTTCTATCTCTAATACATTTAAGTCTTCTAGCTCTGATAATAAACGTTGTGTTGAAATATTGCCCTGTCGCTATCTCAGTTCGTAAAAAATAAATGTTGAAATTATTCGTCTCGAACCATAGACGAAAGGATAGATAAATAAAATACTAGAATAATTGATTAGATTAAAAAAAGTAAAATAAAGATTATTAGATAAATATAAAAGTAAAGAATTTAAAGTAAATATTAATGGGCATTAGTCACTAACTAAAAATAAGATAAAGGGTCAACCCAAAATATAAACGATGACCGAAAATAATTTTCTGTTGGTGACTACATTTCACAATACTTCACAAATACATTCATATGCACATTATTTGCGACGCTGAAAAATGAAAAATTAATCTCTAAAAGCTTATTTTAAAAAGTCTGTGCAGAAGGCTGGCCGCTTCATAGAATCCTCTTGAATTTTGGGTTTATTGAAACGCGGTTAATGGCCGCAGTCCTTTATTTAAACTTTCAGGAATCGTAAATCAGGCCATCTATTTGTTGTCCCATTGGCTTTATATCAGTTTCAAGGCGGCCCCGTTTATTGGAAAAAACTCTTATACTTGTGAACTGTTCATCACATCAGTATGGTCTAGGTAGGTTAGGGACTGTAGTACTGCATATATCTTCTTCACTTATTAACTGTTCCACTTTGTAACGTTAAGGGATGGCAGTTATCAGATCGTTCATTAGGCAGTTGGTCTCTTTTCCTAAAAACTATCAAGAGGGAGGCCGAATCGAATAATATTTACAATGTGTGAATTTTTGTGTCTCACGGTATACTATGTAGAAATTTTATGAGATGAAGAAATATGTTATGTAAGATGATGTAATGAAGCCACCCATATATTTAAATAATTAAAAAGTATAATTTTCATAAATTTTTGCGACACAACAAAATTAAAAAATTTTTAAATTTATTTTTTACTTCAAAGAACTTAAGCAAAAAATAGGTTAAATGGCGATGACAAAATGGTACTGTAAAACGTCGTCTTAGTTATTACATTGTGTTTTGCGAAAGCTGCTTTTAATTGGCAATATTTCTTAAAAGTATTGGTAATTTTTTGTTATCCGCAAATGATGGTTTTTCGTTTCATACGACATATCGTACACAAACGCGGTGAAGTAGATGAAATTCCCTTGCTCGTGCAAGAAATTGGTCCTTCCTAATGCATCCCGTGGTTGTTTTGTCTCTAGCTCAATCTAGTCCCAAAAGCTTGACTGGAGAAGGGAAGAACAGATTCTTGAGAAAAAACACCACCCACTAAACCCTCTCCCCTTCTCTATTTTACTATGAAGGCTCCCCCCCCCCCCCCACACACACCTCGCAGAGTAATGAAGAGCTTGACGATATCTTATTGGTGATTCTCAGAACTTGAAGTAACTTTATAAACGGGTTTCCGTCCAGAGCCTGGCCATATAAGCAGTAACACAGAATTCCGATTCAGTAAACCGGGACTTTTCAAAAATGACCGCACATGCGGGGTGATCTTATATCGAGGTCCAATTCTAAATAAAATATATAGAGATTTCCATTTGAAATTTTATTCCCCTTCCCCCTTAGAAAAGGCGGCTTCGTTACAAATTTTTTTATTAAAAAAATTAAATACTAAACTTGTATTTTAAACGATTTTTGAATTGGATGCATATTTTCTGAGATATTTATATTTTTCGTTATAAATAGATCGTCCTATGTGGCGACCCCCACTTTGCCAGAAAAGGCCTTGTCTTTTTCACATTCTTATGGCAAATGAATTTATAGGCGTGAAGATATTCCACTTCATTCTTGACTTTCACTCTTATAATAAAATCAAATAAATATGTAGAACTTGCCGTTAAGTAGTTTTGAAGATTGTGGCAGCATCAAAGGTTGCTCAAATTATTGAAATTTTCTTCCTTTCTTTGCATCATTGGCACTATGCTTTTCCACTGTACCAGTAATTGAAGAAATTGTAAAGTACTTGTCATCTAAAATGGCACATCTATTTGTGTATTCATCAAATTTCCCAACGCTACTAGTATTAGCAGTGCTAATTTAGTACTGTTGCCATTGTTATCATGATTCATCACAAAAACGTATCTAGCTACGAAGACAGAGGGCAAGTTCAAAGCAACGAGTTGAAATTTATGAAACAGATTAATTTGCAATATTAAAAATTGCCTAAATGGTTGTAAAGTAAGTCGTTGATAGAAGTTAGGTAGTAAAGCATGTGACCTCAGTCCCATGTAGGCGTGTGATCCACGATCACCAGCATTAAAAGCAGCATTTCATTGGTTTTCGTGGGAAATTTTTCA
>QLNU02003225.1:58205020-58217406 GCA_006491805.2 Dysdera silvatica | reverse complement strand
GTGCCAATCCGCCCGGGTTCAAAATCGACCTCGAGCCGCCCCTGCATTGAAAAGCTGCTTGGGAGTCCCATACTTTAATGGCTAGAAATAGAATATCAGAAAAATATATTTGCACAACATTGAGATACGGAAGATCCGATATTGGTGAATTTTATTTAAGAAAACGTTTTATTTTTTTCTGTGTTAAAATTCTTTATTCTGTGCCACAATTTTTTGAGCGTCGCAATTGTTTAGTACATGCCTCTTGTAGTTTCGTATTGTTAATTGAATGTACGAAGATACGTCCAAAGAACTTGCAAATGACATGTTTTTTCTTTTACTTTTTTTTTAGGCCAGTCTTTGGGCTACGGGTTTGTCAATTACGTTAGACCCGAAGACGCGGAGAAGGCTATTAATACCCTCAACGGCCTGCGTTTGCAGAACAAAATCATAAAGGTGAGTCATTTTTTTTTTCAGCGGGTTTCAATAGATATTGAACCCGCTATTGCTTTTGGTTTTTCTTTGTCTGTACGCAATGAAAAGGGTAAGGTAAAGGTCTTCCGTAAATGCAATAATGATGGCTATTGTTAACGTTGAAAACCTACCGAGTTACTTGAGAATTAGAGTTGCGGATTAATGTTAATTGAAACCCGCTAAATTTAAATATCGACCTTAGGCGATTTTCTTTCACTTAAGTTTGCTGAGGTATGCCAAGTGCGCAATACACTAATACGCATGCCGAGGATACCTTCTGGAGCAGTGTTCTTCAAACCTTGAGCTGGACGTATCACTTATAGTACACGTGCGCAGAAGGACCCTTGCTGTCCTTACACCGTAAAAATTCAACCAATCACAAACATTCTTTTACTCATTCCGGGTCACCAGGAGAGGAGGGGTGGATATCCCCACCCCGGGGAGAGAAAAATTGAAAAGTATGTTGACTCTGAAGTCGCCAACTTGCAGTGACAATCCTACTAAGACCTTATTGACTACCAATAACTGCAAGTTAGTTTTGCTCCGTGCATCATTATCAAAATATTGAAAGCATCCATATCGGGTTTTTATATTCCAATACCTTTTTAACCCGCGAGTAGGTGCACGGGGTGTTTCCCACCCCACAACTTAAATTTGTGGGGAAAAAAAAAAAATCCACCCTTGCTTCTGATACTGGCCAGTTGCCTTCGAAGTCGCATACTTTTGGGGTAGGGTGACAAAGAAATTCCACTTACTGTTCCCTGTAAAATTGGACGTTTTTAATGAAATAATGCTATATAATTAGATGGGGTGCAAAGCACCCTGCGCGCGTGCTCGCGTTCCTCTAACCGGCGCGGCGCCTTCTCGTGGGTTAAATGACTTACAAGTTTGAGAATGTTCTAAAATGAGTTTTCACTCGTTGCGGAGGTGTACTTTCTCTAACCGTAGTGTTAACTATAATTTTCCTTCCGAAAGTTTCTGAGAATTATGTTAACCGCTTGAAAAATGCCACCAGGGGTTTTAATCTGGCTTAAAACGTGCTGTCGCTAAAATGGGAAAAAAAGTTGTAACAAACTGCCAAAAAAAACATTAGTTGTTTTCGAAAAATCGTATCAATAAAATTATTTATATCAACGATGCTTAACAGGTGCTGTTAAGAATTTTGAAGAGGAAACAAAAAGAAACAAGAAAAGATCGCTGAAGTGCAAAACGGATATTCTGGAATCGAGGAATCCTGTTTTCAGAGAATAAACTGTGGTTAAAAATGCCTGTCGCATTTTCGCGATGGGCAATAATTTTTTCTTCGCATTTTCGAGAAATTCGTCGCATTTTGCGAAAAATGCGACTGCAGCTTAAACCCTGGATGCCAAGAAACACCAGTGGTTTTGCGGACCGCACTTTGAAGAACGCCGGCTTAATCAGATTATCTCGATAAAGGGCAGCTTACACTTACTCCTCACCGCACATTTTCAGTCGAGCAAAATATACGTTTTCTGACGTGTTCACGGGAGTTCGAAGTAAATTGAGCCAAAAAGTAGCTAGAAAATGCCAAGTCCTCGGAAAGCAATGCTTCTCCCGTCAGATCTCCAATCTGACTTTGGAATTCATTGATATGCGATAAGACGTACGTTTTGTTTACACACTCAGTTTTACGTGATAGAATTTGTCTTGTCAGACAAAACGTACGATAAAACGTGTGTAAAGAGCTTTTGAAGTTGGTTCAACACCACCAACTTATTCACAAGTACTTAGGCGGGCATAACCAGATCAGTTCATTGATTAGTCATTAAGTATTTAATAAGCAATTAAGTTTGGTATTTAATAAAAAGTAATTATTTAGCTAAGTAAATATTCAGTTTTGAATTTTTACTTGACTCGCTATTCCGTTGAATAAATGGAGTAATGTACAAATCGTGATACGTTTTGGTCTGTAATATGTTTGGTCTTAAATAGAGATGTCAAGGGAAGGTCATATGTTTTTCTTATCTTCAATTGTGACATCCACAGGTCAAAAGGGGAGAAACGAGGGAAAACACGAATGTGTAGTATGTGAACTATTACTACTTGAATATTGCTTTTAAGTCATGGAAATTTTACCAGGTTATTTATATTTTAACCTCGTTTTCGATTTCACTTCAAATACATTGAATATGAAAGTCCAATTACTTAAACTAATGCTCTTAAGTTCCAGTGTTTCGGCTTGGCCCTCGAGTGACGACGGGGTTACGTTTGTGCTGTAGTGGTATTATTAAGCAGAATTATGGATTGTTTTTGTAACACTTCAACGCGGTAAAGAACGCGGAGGGGCAGAACACTAAAGGTTAATTGCGTGTTAGCAAAAGAGACCAGAGTGACTACGGTGGACAGAGAGGAATCTGATACCGAGCGCCATTCACCTTTAAAATCGATATTCTGAGACCCATGGCGCACAAACATAAAATTTACTTAGTCATAATAATCGATACACTTTTAAGAAGCATATATATTAGAAAAAAATAATTTACAAAAAATTCAATAAGCCGCTATAATTTATTTTTTAACACCCTTCGTTGCGGCATCTCTTCTGAGTGTGTCGGGTGTTATGCCGCACCATGAGGCTTGCCGCGTTTGGTATAGTAAATAAATTTACGACGTATCAAATAAGTTCCTTCAAAAACTATGTTATCAAAAAATAGAATAACTGAAATTGCGATTTTATAAAACATAAAAATTGAATAAATTTAAAAAACATCTGCTGTTTTTATTTTGAACTCATTTTCAGAATCGGAACAAACATGGACAAAATAATGACATAAATGAATTACTTTTTTTTTCAAATAGGCTGGACTAATTTTTTAATCTATTCTCTCTCTCTCCCACAGTCGGCACAAAACTCATCGAAAATCGTACACTCTGCATGAAGCCATCGCTTACTTACATATAGCACAACGTAACCATTCGCATCTTCAGTTGTGTGATAATAATTTTCTTCATATTCATTGCATGTATTCACATCCAAAGTTTGTGATGACCCAGCTTCACTTTCCTTTCTTTTACTCATCTCATTAGAATTACTTCTGGCTAGCTCTATTGCAATGGATTCGAACCCAGAAACATCATCTACTTCAGAACTAGTACTATGACTATTTGATTCATAATCTAACCACCTTCTATCGTTATTTCTATTTCTTTCTTTTCCAACTTTCTTCTACTATCTTTCTTTTAACGGTCTTCTGTTTTCTGCAATGGTTAAGACAAGTGCCTATTTCTTCATTGCCTTTCCTTTTTTCTTTATTTAGTTTTGAAATTGGAGATATTGCATGCAAATATTTCGATGGAATTGTAATATTCTTTTCAGGCAAACCTTTACTCGTGGATGGCTGTGTATCTGCAAGGTCTTATGCTTTCGACTCAAGTGCATGTTTATGCGATGGTTCCAGTATCAATAATGACGAAAAAAAAAAGAATTTTGGAGAGCTTTTTTATGAATTTGGCGGATTTTTTGAAAACTTTGGTGATATTTTTATGTATTTGTAAGAAAAGAAAATTATAATTAAATTGGAGACATTTGGCTAGGATTTGCGATTATATTTAACGGCATTTGGCGCAAAATAACAAAAAATTCAAAAAATTAAAATTAACATCCGAAAGAATACGCGCGGCATATGTCCCTGATTTTAACTGCGGCATGTATACCAATTTGTAAGGTATAGATGCCTCACCCAAAGCTTTCCTGATCTTGAATTCAAACATGGCGAAATAACAATAAAAACACTCTATACTAAGACTATGCTTCGCTCAAACAGGGGATCCACTGACATCGTTCGTCTTCGCTGTAACGCGCACAATAATATTTCGTAAACTCTGACTCACCTTATATATTTGTTAATTTAAAAACAAAAAGGCACAGGAACACGATTTTTTTACCGAACACGCTTCAAATACTAAAGTGTTATCCCACAGCCCGTTAAAGAACTGAGGGAGAGTACGCAATCTATACCTGATCGGCATGTAACCCGGATTTACCATGACATGTTTCCGTACCGTAATTGCGTACATTCCTAACCTTTTCTAAATAGCTAAATTTCACGCAAACGTGAGGTTATTTTTCCCGAAACTGAAGCTCAGTTCATTTTATTTGCGATTAGTCTGGGAATTTGTCCAAGAAGTCGAGGAGACGGGAACCTTGAAAAGTCTTTTTTTCCTCGAAGTTCGCAATAACCTTAATATATCTAGCATTCACATTGCCTTCAATAAAAGCCATATTGCTAACTCTATAAAGATCACAAGTCATATCATGGCCATGCCAGTGTTTCATGATCGGTCTTAATTTCTTTGTTTCAACGAAAGCGTGTCTTATACCAAACTGATAGCATTGAACTTTCGTCGAAAAATGCCTTTCCAAAACTTTGCGGATTTTTGCTATAAGCTTTTGTAAACTCGTCTCTTCAGCCTATTTCTCACTACTTTTTCCTGGTTTTAACACGAATATGTGCAACGTGAAGAAAATTGCGATGCTATTAGTTCGAGAATTTACTGTTCCCTGTGCTAAAGCGACATCAATAGCTATTTCTTGGGCACATGCAGATGGGTCTTTCAATAATTCCCTGGTGATGATCCTCACCTGCTTTGCATTTTGCTTCTTTGGGCGGATAGACCTAGATTTTGTTTCCGCTGCGCCATTCTTTTTCCCTTTACCACGTGCAGAAGACTAGGGAGGTTTGAATTTACGTTCTTGGCAATGTTGCGATAACTAAAACCGCAGTCACGAAAACAATCCTTGTATATATTGCAATGGAAAATCTGCACTTTTTCCAAGTCATAATAGAAGAAACGAACTTAATTTTCAATTAATCAACCTAACTTTGTTGAAATACTCGGGCTTTAATTTGTTGTAAATTTGTATATTTAATTGCGTTAAAATAGAACTTCGTTAGATGCATACAGGGACGGACTGTGTCCTCTCAAAGGGCGCATACCTTGGATTATCGGAGGGCGCGAGTCCTATAGCCCATGAGGACGCATCGGCCAGGAGGCCAGTTGGCCCCGAGGCCAGTTGGCCCCTGGATATATAAATACCTTTTGGCATGAAAAAAAAAAAAAAAGCTTTCAGTTATGTTCTTGGCGAGTATTGAAAAGAAACCACATGTTCCTTCTAAAAGTAATCCAATCATTAAAATACTTCGTTGTGTTTACTTACTTCTGCAACATCATGCCGGTGTGCAAATACTCCTTTTTTGCCCACCGAATGTCTTTATTATGTTGATGTGGGCACTCATTTAAGCCTTCTCTTGCTCTCCATACAGTCTCCCGTTCAACTCGATTGGTCCGTTGAGCAGTCGGTCTTGTGCTTTTGAATGGGTCCTTGGCATGTCAGACGTGGACATCAGCCGCCTTCCGAAGCTGAATCCTCTCCCTGTTAATTATGCACACAAAGTAGCTGGCACTCTCGCGCTTAAGACGTTGTGGCTTTTCGAATTTTTGGCGAATTTCAACTTTTGCCGGGAAGCTGGCCTCGGAAGGAAATCCATTTTAAGGCGAGTGCATTCGACTAGGGATGACTAACTACAATTTAATCAGTGGGTGTTCCGTTTCCGCATCGCTGTACGAACTGTTTCGGCGCGGTGGTGGTGTGTCCATGCAGCTAATGACTCATTAGCAGTAAAAGGGGTCTTTGTCGGTGGTTTCGCCATTAAAACAAATCTTCTGAGATTCCTTTTGTCATTTGAAAAGGAGCGCGCTCTCTGGTAAAACCTTAATGTAAAAGCTGATACAACAAACGGCAAACGCTTCTATGGCGGTTTTTCAACCGATCGTTGGCTTAATTGCTAATGGGGGCAAGCGGTTTTTCGGCTTTTGTCTCGAAGCGAAAACCGCTTTTAGCGTTTTCGTCTTTCCCACAGTGCCCATGCTATATCAAGCAGACGAAAAATTACTCCGTGATGGGAGACTTATTGACAGAGTTTTCTCGAGTGGATTGAAAAATTCACTTTGATCTCCTTTTTTGAATTGATCCTACTCCGCTGTTCCTCCATCTAAACTGAGGGAAAAATTTAACAGTTCAACAGACATTTCGTGGAGGTTGGGGTCTTGTGCATCTTTCACACACGGGAAAGAAGCACCTGATGGGGATGTTAAAGGTTTGTTTCAAATTTACAAAATATGTTTAGACTAATATCTGAAACATAACTTCTCCGGCTTTTCGTTCGCGAATTCACCGATGATGAGTTATTAAGATGCGAAACCGTTCTTTTTATGCCAGTAATGGTTGGAGCAATCTTAGCAGGGGTAACTGCACATGGGACTATGAAGTTCGTTGGATATTGCTTTAACAGCCGACAATAGGAAAAAATAACTCTTCTGCATCAACTCAAAATATTAATCTCTCCACATCGGCGAATTTGCTGCTAATGGAAAGTAGACGGTAAGGCTTGAGACCTCGGTTTAAATCATTTGTAACGTTCAAGCAAATCGGTGAAATCGCTATCTGGTACTTTCACAGCCGTATACAGGGGAAGGTTTTGGGGGTTGTAACCCCCCCATAGCAATGAAATTTTATATATTTAATATAGGAATGAGTTGTAACTCCAACTATTGAGTCTTTATCTCCCAACCCCCCCCCTCCTCTTATGAACTTTCTGCCTATGGATACTTCATGTCAAAAGAAAAGTGTTCTTGTTTTGGTGTTTCTACCGATTTCACATCGGGCAGATGTGCCCACTTTTGATCTTGTTTTGACCATTTTCTTTTGGAAATGTCGCGGAATGACCCTTGCTCCATAAAAAAAAAAATCCAGCCAAACTTTTCGAAGCAAATAGTCTTGAACTTCAGGTTCGTCTCGGAATATTTCGAAAAACTAAAATCGGTTTTAAGTCATCCTTAAATATTATCGATTTTGCATTTTTTTTTTATGTAGGTTTCAGACAAATCTATTCCAGCTATGGTCTTTCCAAATTTGAGTTTTTGGTTTAATTTCGAGGGATCTAGCTTTTAAGGGGCTATTAACAGATTTTTAAATTTTAACTGAATCAAGAGCGCCCTCAGAATTATATGCGAAGGGTGTATCTATGAAAAATTCCAATTGAATTTTGTTGGACTGTAATTTCTCATGGATTCACTCCCCCTTTCATAAGCCACGTGGATATAAGTGCACCCACCCTCCTCGGCACACCCGTGAACTGAGTGGATATTTATTCTTTTCCCATTTTATAGGTCATGTATCATAGGATTAATGTAGCATTATTTTTTTTTTTTTTATAAAAAGTGGGGTTTGATTTAGCCGGGGGGGAAGGGGTGACGGTCTTAACCAGTCAAAACTTGCGTTGGAATTAAAACGTAGAAACTCTCTCGCGTAATTTCCGCTTGCTGTGTGATGGCGAGCCCCGTGACGTGGCTAACACCCCCACTTCGTTTTCATAACCTACAGTTTTATTTTTCTTCACGGTATGATGGCGCCCAGTCCAATGATTTCAGTCCACCACTACCTCCCCCTAATTCGATGCGTGATTAACGTACTACTTGAAATCGGTCGTTCTATAGATTTTCCTTTCGTCAAATTGCCGAAGGCGGGGGGTGCTTTCCTTCTCCAGTCGGGCACGCTCGGCGGTTCGTATTGTGACGAAAGTCCCAACGATATCCGCTAACCGATTCATCGATTTCCATTGACTGAAATCGCGGGAGGGGTGTCGTTAAGCGGTTGCTATGGTTACCCTTATTGGCATTCTTCCTTCCCTCTGGAAGGGTGAGGGGAAAGCGGAAAGAAAAGAGGGTGTTTACAAATAAAACACGTGATGGGGGGGGGGGCTTTTCCTCTCCGTCTGAGAATTCTTTCCTGAATTATCAGCTTTTGTAGTGGGGGCTTGACAGTTGTTCTATTCTACCTTCAACCCACTTCAAGTGACTCGTGTGGAGAGGGGAGGGGATAAGTGGAGGTGGGGGGGGGAAATCCCGCGTTATAATTAGGCGGTTTCCAGTCGAAATTCAACAGTGTTACTAGTGGTGTATACATTAGTTATACAGTGTTAGGGGGCGGCTGTGTGAATGTCTTAAAGCCCATTAACCAAACACTCGAGTAATAAATAATAAGCGCAAAGGTGCGGAATGGCGCTACACACATTTAAATAAAAGATTCTACCCATCAGTGAATAGTGTATACGGAATGATTCAAGCTTTAATTGAACGAGTTTGGCCATCGGAACGACCTTTCTAGTAGATACACGATTTTTTTTTTTTTTTGAAAGACACTAGACCATTTGTTGAAAAATGCTCTTGGGGAATGGCAACTCAAATGTATGTCGGTGTATGCTGTGAAGCCTTTAACGCCAACCTCTAAACAAAGATAACCCTCAGAAGTCGGCCAGATATTAATGGAACTTCACACATTTCATTGGAAAAATGTGAACTAACCTCTGGATAGCGAATTCGGAACCACGACCATTCATAGGTATTATGAAAAAATTCTGAAATTAACGAAGTGTACTTTTCACAAGTTAATTTGCACCGCAAAGTGTAGAAAACGGTGTGAAAAATAGGCGTTGATGACTGGGTGGCAGTTCCTCCACCTTTGTTTTGGATTTTTTTATGGCGCAAGAGCATCTGAGCTATACTGCGCTCTGCCACCTTTCGTTACCATCTAGAATTTGCTGAAAACAATAAGGAAAAATGCCGAAGACGTGTGGAACAAGCACAGAATTCCATTAAGTCATAGTCCGATGTTCTGGCGAATTTCTGGGAAATCAAAAACTTTGCTTAAAACCAAAGTAATGAGTTCTTTTGTGCAGAAAAATTACTTTTGCAGCTAGCTTGTTTTTCTAAAACAAACTCTTTTGCCACGAAACGATTGTCCTTTCGCTATAACCTGTCAACAACTAACAAGCCATTGCGATCTACTGAATTTTAATGCAATAAATTAAAATACATGAGGAGGGATATATTTAAGAAGTCCGTTTTTGACTTGTTTTGTGTATTTTCATCTTTAATACTGACCGAATAGCAAAGATCGTCCTAGGGACGTACTATGGATGTCCAGAACGTCCTCGGGACGATATTTGCTATATCTACAGTTTTCAACATGAGGCTATGCGGTGAACCTGTTGCTGGGACATGAAAATTTACATGTCCAAATTTACATTTGCATTTACGGATAGCATCGAAAATACAAAACTCGAGTTTTGGTTTACTAAGAAACACTTATGTGAATCACACAGTCCAATAGTTGACCCGCGAAATGAACAGATTCATTGAAGGAAGTGCTCAGTCCGTGAAAGTTCTTTGAATTATTAATTTTATTAAGGCCAGCCAATTCCACGAACAAACCCCCGGTTCGGTAGTTAAAGCAATAAATTAGCAGGCTGATTAATAATTATTAAAAGAATATTTTAACCTCATTTCACACTACAATGTATTTGAAGACGTGTTACCTTTCAACTGTGAAGTCAAACTTACCATAACTCATATTTTTGCAATCATATTTATTCAGGCCAGTAATAATTTTAGACATTGACGTTTAGTAGTCTTTTAGTATACATAATTTTAATACACATCAAGAAGTATCAGCTACAAGGTACCTTCACTGTTTAAAATGTTTTTGCCATATGCAAGTTATGGTTAAAATGCTACTGAATGCTGCACCAAGAACTTTGTAAGTTCTGAAATTGCCTACCATAAAAGAATCTTCTTTTTTAGTGCGTTCAGGGATTTTTCCTAGAAATTTACGAGTGATGGGCTGAAAAATTAGAGAACTGTTTCATAGTTACATTCCAACCCACCACCCTGGTGTTTTGGAAAAAAAAAACCCCACAGTATTTATTTTTTTTAAAAAAAGGAAGAAAGTCTAATTTTCTATGAAATTTTTGTTACGATTGATTTTTGTCCTAGGGTGGCACAGTGTAGTAACGCGCTGGTCTGCTGTGCCATTAAACCCGGATTCCACTACCAACGGTCTAAAGAACACTTACTCAGAGATTTCATGAAGATTGCACTGCTCACTGTAGTCCAGGGTTTGGTTCACTAGGCCTAAGATGTAGATTCCTTGGAAAACTGTAGGTCCAAGAGGTTCGGATTCCTCGTTAAACAATAGGTCCCAGCGCATCATGACTGACCACTTGAGCCGTAAAACCACAAACATAACAAACGAATAATTGATTTTTATGACATCGCCCAGTCTACATAAAACTCTATACGTATATGCAAAATACATACAATAAGTGAAATATACGCAATACTACTTACAATGACTTTTTATTGAACGTATTATATGTCATGGACTTCAGTGTTAATTCGTTCTTATCTTCATCTCGATCACATGCCTTCATGAGCCATTTTTTGGTGTAACTACTCATTTCCACTACAGAACTGAATTGCTCATTAACAACACCTGTAAGTATAATAAAATAGAACTGCTTTTTATAAATTTACATTAAAAAATTTTTTTAAAGTTTTTTTACCACATTAAGAAAAATTCTTTAGATCGGGCATGTATTACGATATTTCTGGGTAATCTCCCAAGTCACCAAGTGTGGCAAAGTGAGACATAATCTCCTTTTAAATTTTATTCTTGCGTATCATTATTTGCTTTAAAACAATTATCATTTTAAAATGATTTTACCCCTTTTAGAGAATTAGAAATAACCCAGAAATATCGGCACACTACATGCCTGCCACAGGCATATCGTCAAATGAGATAATCCTAATACGTTTTCTAGAGTTAATGCCCTGTTTGCCTTCATAACAAAATGTTGTGCCCCGACATTTCACAACAGAATGAATGCTTATGCTTCAGAAATTTTCTCCTTTTCTTTCTCGAAATTACTCAAAAAAGAAAAAAAAAATTACCCTTCGATAACAAATACTCTACGAGACCTAATAAAAATGCGTTGATTTTTATGTCTAAGAGTATATAAAAAACAAAAGGTTAAACGCTGGTAAAATTACAAATGAAAGGGATCACCAAAGCTTTTGAACGTGTCAGCAAGTCCATCAGGAGTAATGACGATGTTATGTTTCTGTCTCTTTTTTATACTTGAAATTTCTGTGAAAACCCTTCATCAGAGTAGTCCCGCAGAATGGGAAAACCCAATGGGAACCAATGGGAGGCCTCCAATAGAATCATGGAAAAACCCAATGGGAACCGATGAAAAAACTACTATGGGGCACCTAAAGGTTGAGGAAATCCCATACAAGAGTAAGAGTTGTTTATAAGTTTCTGGAAGTGGTTGTGATGTATTAATGGCTTTCCCGTGTAGTTTGTAAGTTTCCCCTCAAGATTCTAAGAAGAGTCTACTATTTGTGATATGCCGGTGTAGTATTTTTGTTGATGCCCAGTTCAGTCTGTGTCCATGTTGTAAAGCGTGTTCTGCCAGACATGATGCTATGTCTCCTTTCGCGAGTGCTTGTTTACGTTCGTTTCTTGGTTTGTCCCAGTTCAACCAGAACGTATCACAGTCACCATATACCATGCAAAGACTGCAACAAACATTACATAGGACAAACAAAAAGAATGATCAAAACAAGAAAAAAGAACACAAACAAGCACTCGCGAAAGGAGACATAGCCTCACGTCTGGCAGAACACGCTTTACAACACGGACACGAACCCGACTGGGACTCAACAAAAATACTACACCGGCACATCACAAACAAGAATAGTAGACTCTTCTTAGAATCTTGGGAAACTTGCAAACTACATGGGGGAAGGGGGGGGGGAGAGCACCATTAATATATTACAACCACTTACAGAAACTTACAACTTATTCTGAAATATATGGGATTTCCCAACATTAGGTATCCCACAGTACAGGTTTCTCATTGGTTCCCATTGGGTTTTTTCATGATTCCTATTGGAGGCCCCCCCATTGGGATTTGCCGTTCCTCGAGACTACTCTGATGAAGGGTTTTCCAGAAATTTCAAGTATAAAAAAGAGACAGAAACATACCATCATTATTACTGCTGCTGGA
>QLNU02003225.1:58155137-58204920 GCA_006491805.2 Dysdera silvatica | reverse complement strand
TTTTATAGCGTTTAAAAACGTGGGAAACACATTTTCTGGTATATTTTTGTGCCGGCCATATCAACTCCGCGAAGTAGGGGTCATACAGTTCCCCATTCATGACTATCGTTTTGCCTTATTTCCTTCCTTTCTACCTCCCTCCCTCCGTTCTCTGACGCCCCATCCCTTCTTTTCCTCTCCTCTTCCTTCCTCCGCCCTTTCCTTCCCGTCTCCTCCTCCTTCCTTCTTCGCCTCATTGTCCCTTTCCTTTCCTCCTGCCCTGTCATGCACCTTTTCACTTTCTGGTAACGGCATTGAAAAGCGTCGCATAAACGAGGTCTAGCCCACGATCTTATCGCACACTCATATCCGGACAAAATTAATCCATCCTCCTTTCAAAATCCACTCCAGCACATTTTTTCTTTCAACCGTAATTCCACAATAAAGACAACGTCAGTCGTTCAGACATAATACAATTTACCTCAACGAACACTGTCAAAAGAACGGCGAAGACAACGTACGTGTGACGTCACAAGCCGATCTACAACTATTTTTTTTGACTCTTTTCAAGAGGGAAAAAAAGCATTAGGGTACGTGTTCTGAACTTTCACCTAATTGCTTTTTGGAACAAGTGAAGTAACCTTGCAATAAATAAAATTTCCTCCTTTAAGTAAAATACCGATTTACAAACCATCCAAAACTTTCTCCTGTGTTTTTTCATACTAGAGATTTTCATAAACAAAATTTGTACGCTGTTTTTCTGGTAACATACGTCAAATACAAACAAAATGTATATTTTTTCATGTTAAAATCTTATAATGGGCGCTATTGCACAGTCCATCCCCTAGTTTTCTTTCCTCCGAAAATTGATCGTGAATTTCAGTAGATCGACTTGTGACATTATACCCACACCTCTCTTCTGAACTTGTAAGGGTATTTTCATATGCTTTGTCTTTTTTTGGCTGTGGTTTGTTCATTGCAGTGAATTGTATTATGTCTGAATGATTGACGCCTTTTTTGTAGAATTACTGTGAGTAAAGTGGGCTGTGAATAAGGGTTCAATTGTATTGGGGTATGCGTGTCTTGTATGCAGGGACCAGACGAGATTGTGGCCTAGGCCAAATGTGGATGAGGCCTTTCACTAGCGGTATAAGAAAGGCGGTGTGAATTAAATATTCCCACTGCACATGTCCAACCAAGACCAATAACTGTTATCTGTTTTTAACTTCGTTGAATTGAGACAATTACGAATATCAGGCTGTTCTGATGCTTTTTTGCTAGCATTCAACATTTTAAAGATTCGGACGTAACTTGAATGCGATCTAAATACGCTATGAGGTCGAAGCGAGGGAGGTCCCCCTATTAACCATTCACTGATTTAGGAAAATTAACATGACCTCAAAACACTGTAAACATGGTAGCATGTCAGTTGCACTGTATTATTAACTGTTAGATCCTGACTATCAATATAACCAGCTATCACTTTATTGGAGCAACGAGGAACGACTTGCTGAGCGAATTGCAACCACAAATTGGTACCAAAGGAACTTAGTCTAATCTTTACTGTGGGTAATCGATTCTTTTAGAGTAAGATTACCAAAGTAAAAAACTTGTCAAAGTTGGGCCATTTTGTATAAGACTTTTTATAATTAAAAAAATAAAATCCGCGCTTCTGATAAAGTTGGTAATGCAAAGACATCGTCAACAAGACTTTTTTCATTTTATGCTCGCTGCTGCTGTTCGCTTACTTAATGCGTTTATGGTCGCCAATTTGCGCAGCTTGAACTGGAAATTTTCTGCCATTCCAGGTATCCTATGCACGGCCAAGCAGCGAAGCGATAAAGGGAGCGAATTTATACGTCAGCGGACTCCCGAAGTCCATGACACAGGAAGATTTGGAGGCCCTTTTCACCCCGTTTGGAAGAATCATAACTTCGCGCATTCTCTGTGACAATATAACTGGTAAGTGTCCATATTTTAATTATTTTTAAAGTCAGTCTGTATTGCTCTATATCTGGTTAATATAGTGTTCTAGAGAATCGTATTGTCTAACCTGCTGCAAGGTGGTTTGTCTTTCAGAATTTCCTCTATTCCGGCAAGAACACAAAGTTCCTACCAGTCGCTTGACGTAATTTGAAATTGTTCAGTTTAAGCGTCCGAATAGCTGACTAAAGCTGAATTTGTCTAGTTTGCTGATTAGTAAGAATAAGATGTATTTTTGCATCTCGTGGACTCGATTTACATTGAACCCAGCGAGAAGAAACTCCAGGAAGGACACTCAATTATCGTCAAGGATTACTATTCACGTCCATTCCGGTCCACGTTTTTGAATATGAACGCTAGCGAAAAGCCCAATGACAGATCCCAATCGCTATTGTTCGCTTTGCTTTGTCGCTGTGTTTTCAATCTAAACCGCACATACGGTCATAAGCGTAGAGTTATATGGGCCCGAGCCCTTCGCTAATTTTAAATAAATTACAATTTTCGTATATTCTGACGTAGAAATGTACAAAATATGTGCTCCCCCAATAACTTTGAAAACTCCGTGCTGATGCTTACTGTCTTGCTGAACTTGTTCGGCGTAGAATGGCGCTAGATGTCCTTGCGCCATAAAAATACAACAAACCAACGTTCTTGCAATGTCTGTACCTGTTTTTCGTTGTTATTCCTCCTCGTTCATTAAGTGTGGATCAGGTCCCACCTGACGGCTAAACTACGCCAGTGTCTGCCGAATTAGAATCTGACTCGAATCTGATGTGCTGTATGTTTGTTTTTTTTATAAATAATAAGCTTGCCTGTTTCCCTAATAATCTTGCATAGTCTGGGATGAATATCCAAACCTTGATGACGATAGATTTTTGCTTTAAATTCTTGCACCAATTTCGTTTTAATCACCACTTGCACATCAGCTTAGGGGTTTCAGTATCTTCCTTGAGGATTAGTTGCACATCTTCTCTAAATTATTCACCACAAATGAATTTGTTTACTGATTATACCTATTAAGTCCAAATCATCACCCTTGGAAGGATGACATTCAAATTTAAAGAATGTTCACAAGTGATGGGAACGAAACAATAACTGCAGAAAACCGTGAGGGGTGGAATGTAATTTATACGTCGCAACTAAGATTCCTGTACCGTGAATGGCAACATAAGCGTACGCAGAAAATTTGCAAGGGGTCTTTAGGCTCAATGGGGGTTGAAGAGCTGCAACTCACCTCTGTTCCTATGTTAAATACACAAAATTTCATCGCAATTTACAAAATTTCATTGCAAATTTCAAAACAACCCCATCAATGCCCCTCCCCCACCTGCGTACGCAAATGAATGACACACACAACTGTTAAAATTACCTCTCGTACAGTATATGTGGATTCAATGTAGAAGCTGCTTGTTTTAAAATTATTAGATCATTTTTACGCTATCATCAATCCAATAGTTCAATTTTTGTGTCGTTTCACTGTGCATTCGCGCTCAGTTGGCGCGTGATATCGTTAGCAGACGGGTTAGTCCATTGCAGTTTAGGGAAGGCCGTCTTGGAGGAACTGGTTTTTCCCGCGCGAAAAACCAGTTTCGGCAAGACGCCCTTCCCTAAACTGCAATGGACTAACCCGTCTGCTAACGGTATCACACGCCAACTGAGCGCGAACGCACAATACTTCAATCTTTTACGTTCATCAAAACTCATTTGATTTGTAATAATTGAACGCCGTTTCTTCCAATTCGGCTGACATCCATTCTTCAGGAGTGCTTACCTGAAAATTAAAGCGCTTATTACCCTTATGAATACTCCTCGGATTTATTAAAATGCAAGAATTGCGAGACAAGGGGCCTGAAATGTGCAGGTGTTCGAGATTTGTAAAACCACATACTGGTCGAATCGATGACTGATTCCGTAGCACACCCTTATTTTGCGTATTTCGTAATTGTAAAGTTTGTGTAATAAAGTAATTGTTTGCTTATTTGTAAATGACAGGTAAGCGGACTTCGTACGTAGCAAAGCTTGCAACACGATAGTGGATTTATTTCCATTTTGGACGGATTTATTTCCATTTTGGACGCAAAATGGAATAATTTTAGGTATTTCGTGTCCCACGTTGGACCCGGGTTACGAAACCGATGTTCTCCAAGCCGCTTTCTATGAATGCCGTAAATTTATGCTTTCATTTAGACTTTCCTTGAAGAGATGTAATTCGTGAATCCGTATCTGTAACCATTGGAATGTACTTGACCAATTTATAAAACCAGAGTGTGAAACACTAAGGCCTTCTACGTGATCATATTTGTGTAATTTCCAATAAATCGTCTTTCTGTACTACTTGTTGAGTATATTTTGCAGGTCCTAAAATATGACGTCCAGCTAACGTGAAGCAGGGTTCGACTCCAAAGTGTGAAAAAAAAAACCCCACTCTATCACGGGAATTGGCTCATTAATACGTCCAGATTCCTCTGAAAACTAGATCCGGACCGAGTATGGCATTCATCGTTCACCTTGCGCTGTAAAATGCAAATAAAAAGCACCTCTGTAGGCAAGGTTCCATTGGCTGAAACGAGGCTTTTTATGCTTCCTCCTGGCTTGGTGCCCTATTCCCAGCAAGCTGGGTTGCTTGTGAAGTAATGTTGTGCTTGGAAGGTTATGTTGAGTGAGAGAATATGAACTAATAGATCCAGGCCCCTACCGAACTTTTTTAAACAAATCGTAGGACAGAAATTTGCCACGTGGAAAGCTGGTAGGGTTTCAAGACGAAAGCAAAGAGCATAGAGGGAATACACAGTAAAATATCTCTGAAATACCACCTACATTAACGACGTTAGATTTAGACTTTTTGGAAACTTCCTCCCCACACAATGCTAAATTTACCTCCATTCAGGGACCACCTCTCTCAGCGACCGCTTTCCACGGAACAGTGGTCACTTTAAGGAGTTTTTACTGTATAAAATTTTTTAGCAGGGTAAGCGCAGAAGAAACACGCATAAAGTGATAGCATAGGTTTTTCTATGTTTCTTTTCACAGTAACAGGATATAAATCTCCACCCATGGCTCTGCTTAAACTTTTCAGCAATTACACTGAAGTGCCAGAAAAATTGGTACACCTACCTAATATCGTGTAGCCCCCCTCCGTGCGCATGCCAAAGTGCCGCAACACGACGTGGCATGGACTCGACTAATGTCTGAAGGTATCCTGGAGACAATTCACACCAGGAATCCTGCAGGGCAGTCCACAAATCCATAGGAGTGCGAGGTGGTGGAGATCTCTTCTGAACAGCACGTTTCAAGGCATCCCAGATATGCTCGATAATGTTCATATCCGGCGATTTAGGTGGCCAATGGAAGTGTCTAAAGTCAGAAGAGTGTTCCTGCAGCCACTCGGTAGCAACTCTTGATGTGTGGGGTGTCGCATTATCATGCTGAAATTGTCCAAGTCCGTCGGAATGCACAATGGACATGAATGGGTGTAGGTGATCGGACATGATGCTTACGTACCTGTCAGAGTTGTCTCTAGACGTATCAGGGGTCCCATATCACGCCAACTGCACACGCCCCATACCATCACAGAACCTCCACCAGCTTGAACAGTCCCCTGTTGACATGTAAGATTCATGAGGAGATTCTCCATAACCTTACACGTCCCCACCTGATGCAATTGGAAATAAGACTCATCAGACCAGGCGACGTGTTTCCAGTCATCAACAGTCCAATGGCGGTGTTGGCGAGCCTATACGAGGCATAAAGCTTTGTGCCGTGCAGTCAACAATGGTACACGAGTGGGCCTTCGGCTCCGAAAGCCCATATCAATGATGGTTCGTTGAACAGTTCGCACGCTGACACTTGTTGATGCCCCAGCATTGAAATCCGCGGCAATTTGAGGAAGTGTTGCACGTCTATCTCGTTTAACGATTCTCGTCAGTCGTCGAATGTCCCGTTCTTTCAAGGTCTTTTTCCGGCCGCACCGCTGTCGGAGATTTGATGTTTTACCGGATTCCTGATATTCACGGTATACCCGTGAAATGGTCGTACGCGAAAATCCAAATTTTGTCGCTATCTCGGAGATGCTATGTCCCATCTCTCTTGTGCCGACTATAACGCCACGTTCAAAATCACTTAAATCTTGATAACCTGCCATTGTAGCAGAAAGAACCGATCTAACAGCTTTGCCAGACATCTCTTGTCTTATATAGGCGCTGCCGACCGCATCGCGTTACGCTGATTGGTTGCAAAGCTCCGTTATTTGCATACGCACGCCTGTACCAGTTTTTCTGGCACTTCCGTGTACGATCACCGTATCACCAAAGAATATATAGTAAAGCTCCCTAAAATGACCGCCGTCGGATATGAGAAAACGGTCACTCAGAGGTGGTCTTTGAATGAAGGTAAATTTACCATTGGGTCAATGAAATGTGGAGAAAATCCGTTTTCAGAAAAAGTGGTCGTTAAGAAAGGTGGGTATCTGAATAGGTGGGGCTTTCAGAGTGGTTTTACTGCATATTCCATCCATGCTTTTGTTTTCGCCTTGAAACCCCACCCACTTTGTACATGACAAATTCCTGGCCTACGATTGGTTTAACAAATTTGAGTAGGGGTAGGATCTATCTGTTCGTTATAAAACCTGTTCCAGATACTCACGGAGTCCAGACCTAAATCCAAGAAATTCCAGTCGATTTAGTCTCATCAAGCGTTGTTGAATTCCGGTAGGAGGCAGGTCTACGAGTTTTAGACCTACAGTAGAACATTGGAATTAATTGCGAGAAGAACTAAATTTGAACCCGCTTCTAGGTAATTAATTGTTCATATCTCCACCCACCCTCCTATGATTGTTATGGCAAGTAAGAGGAAATCTGACGTGGAAGAAATGAACATAATTTATGTGGCAAGTGAAATTTTAAGATCAACCTTAACCGTGCACTTTAGACTCCTCCGGCGACTTCCAGAGGGATCAGACTAAGATGACAGTTTTTCGCATGTTTATGCGGTTAAGATGGAGTGACATCATTTTACTGCTGCATGCCTTTCGTTGTTCGAGTACTATTTAAAAAAAAAAAAATCCATTTTAACACGTTCGCCGCCGCGTCACCCATATTCTGGTGACAGCAAAAGTTCTCATCTCGTATTCGGGTGACGCTTATTTGACTACTTACAAAGGATCTTCGAAAATATTTGGACAGATATTCCACAGGATGTAATAAAACTATCGAATTATTATAAAAATGTTTTATTAAAAAAATTATTTGGAGTGTAAAGCATTCTATGCAAAGCTGAGGTTGGTCAGGACATTTTGGACAAAAAGTTATTGTTTTCTTTAGATTCCCTCATGCCTTTGGTTGGTCCATTTCACATCTTTTATTTGAATAACATCATTTGCATGCACGTCTAATGCTTTTTGCAGAATCATTTTTGCGAACGGCGATATTACGCTGACTTCGTCGAACAGAAGGCTTGGTTGTAATTTTATTTATATTTCTCTTTCTGGGCAATCTGATCTCTTCCTCATCGCTTCTATCCGAGTTTACGTGAGTATCGTAACAGGTTTCTTCATTGCTATATGACTCACTAAGAACTAACTTTTCCATTTTTCTTTTCAATATTGAAACGAATTACGGCAGATACTTTAAGTTATACCTGTACTGCAAAGATTGTACTGCAAAGATGTAGTACTGCAAAGATTCCAACTGTTCATGCAGAGTAGCGAGGTGACAAGTGAGGACCTTAGGAATGTGTCGATAGAAACAAATGAACAGATATGAGCCAGCAACTTACGCTTTGTACAGCGGCGTGCATGGCCTGACGGAGATTTCGTTGCAAACACATGCGGCAGTCAACATGTTAAGTTTTCGTTTTATTACAATTTTACCGCTTACCTGTAGCATGATTTTCGGATTATTGGGTATGGATCACGTTCTGGTCTGTTAGAAGGGAGACCACTTTAGTTTGGGTAAGAAAAATAAAAAGTACGGAATAAATCCGGTCACAGACGATCGAATACCTGGTTTGTAGAATTAGTCAATTACAGCTAAAAAAAAAAAAATTACATAGTCAATGTTAGATTTCCGCGCTTTAAGGAATAATTTCTGCAGGCCATCCTCCGATAATCAGTTCTCATGCATCCTGGATAACCGGGAATTATCAGGGAAATTTTGGTCAAACTTGGAAAAGGTGGTGGGGGAGCTTCCTTAAACTGTTCTGAATAGTTAAAGTTCACGCGAAGGTGACGTTATTTTCCCTGAAATTGAAGTTTAGTTCAAAGTTTCGTTTGCGATGAGTCGGGGAATTTTGTCCGGAAAGTGCGGAGGAAAAATCTGGAAAAGGGAGTCGGGGGATTTTTCTCCGCTTTGTGGGGACCATGCAATCGAATAAGGACGACAATCGTAACTTGAAAATCAGTGCTTAATCAAGGAACAAAAACTCGTAAAATAAAATTGGTCTTTGCAAACAAGGCCGGCGCCGAGTGCGGGTGGCAAAATGGGATTGTTATAAAGAGTTTGAAGTAATTTCGGGGCTACAAAATACTTGGCGCCGACCTTGGTTTCAAACTTCCTGCTCTAGTTGAAAGGTTTTTAAAATCTCTCTATTGTGTAGATAATATCACAGTAGAATACACAAGCGCTTACACTTACAACTGCAGTTCCTTACGTTTCACACTTTGTTCCCCACTCACGTGTATGTAGCTCGAACTAGAGCTTTTCGTTTTGAGGGGCCAAAAACAAAATTGTAATAATTCCCCCATGAAAAACAAGGAACTCGCCCCGGAGGCTTTTCTGCGTCGACCACTACGTGGCAATTGTTACCCCTGTGAAGGGTAATTAATAATATCTTACATCCTTATATACGAAGAAAGCTTTGTTCCTGTCTTCGTTCGTCTAGCGGTCAAGACACTCCGGGCTCAATGGAGGGACTCTGGTTCGAATCCAGGATGAGGACGGCGTCTCTTTTTCTCCTAAAATAAAAACTCTAATTTCGGCTAATAACACGTGGGTACCGAAAATTATTTTATAAACTCCCCCCATGAAAATTCACAAATCTCGCCTCGGTGGCTTTGTGCGTTGACCATTAATTTGGCAATTGGGTTATCCCTGCGAAGGGCAATGCTTCCTTATTTGGTGAGGGTTCTTCGAGGCTGACCGCTTAGTGTGACCCTGGCGTTTGATCGCCACGTTGTGGAAGGCATACTTTTTAGATGGACATTGAATTTATACGATAAATGAAAATTAGAGGCAGGCAACAACAATAGCACAGCAAAGAACTTCAAACTTCCTTAAAGCTCTGGGTGTGTGTGCTAGTATAAAATTTTACTTCCATTGGAAAAAAAACAAAACCCTGCAAGTACCAATTTTGTGCATAGTATTCTTTAAATACTATTTCAGGGTTTCTACGTAATGAGACAAGTATATGTGTAAAATAGGGGTATTCGTTTAAGCAAGACCGACTTCGTATAATCACACGAATTTAACCGAATCGGTTGCGGTTCTTTGAAATATCGACTTCGTTTGTATTCTGATTGCTATAATTGTCTCGCCGCGGAAAACAGCTATAACCGGTCTTCTATTGCACGTGGGTTTATGTATATATAACGGGAAAATCCATTCGACTTTTAAGAAAACTTTAAAAAAGTGCTCCCAGATAATCAAGCCAATCTTGCAGCAGGTTTACTTACAACCCATTAGAGAATTTTATAGCAACTGTATGTGGATAGTTTTAATGCAGTACCTTCCCTCATAATACATTTAAGGGAAGGTCATAAAATAGCGTTACCTCTCGTAAGGGACACGCCTATTTAAAGGACGATTCTTTTGGTCAAAAGTATGTCTTGATACATGTATTTTATACATTTACCTCCGAAGAAGGGACATCCCTCTGGGAGACAATATATTGTCTGGCAAGTGTCCCTTGCTGAGAGGCAACACTGTATGTGTACAACTGGTATCTGTACTGTGCAGTAATTTTGACTGGTAAATAGAGCACCATAAGATTACGGCGTCGTCGCAGAGGGGCAAAATTATTTCGTTAATTTTTTTTTTAATTCGTTGGGGGCGACCTTTCTTTTTAGCTCCTCCATGATACGTACTTCCCCCTCATTTTTGCCGTATTCTCTGCATGGTATACATATATTTTTTGATTTTGAGTATATTTTATTATTTTTGCATCCCCGAGTTGGGAACTGTCGGATTGGACTGGATTGACTAGACGATTTGATATGATTTTCGTTTTTGTCTTAGTGCCACTATTTTGCGTTGGTTATTTTTGTTAATTATAAGAGGTTACTCATTTGTTTCTCCTAGGTCTGACTCAGCCCAATTCATCAGGTGTGTAACTTTTACTGCATAATATTCCCTACACTAAATTTTATGTTCTGCACGTATTTGCACTAAATTTTGTTTTACTGACAGTTCCGGTTCTTTTTTCTTTATTATTATTATTACTTTTGCATGCCCTTAGTTTCTCCTTACTATGGGTTTAAACTGTTTAGGTGTCACGCTGTAAAAAAAAAAAAAAAACTAGCTTTTTCACACTCACGTGGTGTAGCTGTAGAACCTGTATACTCTCATGTTGTGTATCTAGGTGTGTTCCCTCTCTTCATGCAAAAAAAAAAGTGATTTTTGTGTGAATTGTTGTTTAACATGTTGCTGAACGTTTATGTGAAAATTACCTTAGACTAACCTTGATGTGGCGAAATCCTGACGTATGTTGAGCACTTTAGAAATTATGTGAAGCAATCGGTGTATTGTATGTGATGAGTATTGTCCTAATGGTTGTGTCTCGTCTTGCTGAATGTGCGTGTTTCGTCCTGTATGCTAATATGTGTATAGTAATTGCATTAGCTCGAGCGTTTACTGGACCCGGTCCGAAAGCTGGTGGACGTATGGTTTTCTCAAGTATGCCTCAATATTAAACCCAAACGAAACACACTTCCTGAAATGGATTAAATTTCTTTCCGAATTTCTAAGCGCTGCAGTGGTAACCGTAGAGGGCGTGGTCTTCTAGGTTTGGGAATCTCTCCGAAAGTTCGGTTCGGAGATCACGTAAGGTAATTCGTCCAGTCTCAACTTACTCGCAGAAGAGTCTCTGGACGTCACAGAAAAAAGCAGTAGCAAATTTCTGGCTTCGAATTTAGGGTTTTGATGCAAAATGTCATGCACACATACGGTGCAACCGAAGCATTGTCACTTGCCACTCCAGAAACATTTCGTTCCCTCTCCTTTACACATCCCAGAAGCTGCTCTGCTAATCTGCAGGGGCGCCGAGAGTAAACACCATGGGCCTCCAGGCTCACTTTAACCGGGCCCATGACACCCCTTCCCTGGGCCGGGGCCCCCAAAGCATATACTTGCCAGCGAGGGCTTCTAGACTTCATCCGAGCCCCCAGGCTCATTTTAATCGGACCCCATGACCCTTTCCCTAGGCCGGGCCCGGCCCCGAAGCATATCCTTGCTAGTGCGGGCCCCTAGGCTTCATCAGGGGGCCCCTAGGCTCACTTTAACCAGACCCATGGCCCCTTCCCTGGGTAGGCCCCAAAGCATATCCTCGCCAGTGCGGGCCCCCAGATTTCACCCGGGTCCCCGGGCTGCAGCCTCCTCTCGTCAGCTCCGTTAGCCTGTACCTAATTCTGGCAATGCTGTCGTGTTGACTGTATTAACCCGTAACTGGCATAGTGGGGTCAGTATGACCCACCATGCCATGCTGAACTATGCAATAAGAAGGCACCATACTCGTTACGGCTAAAGGCCTTCAATGGCGTTCCCTATTCAGGAAAGCCAAGTTGAAGGAAATGCTAAGAGCCCTTGTGGATGAACAACCCGGATGTGCAGCCAAACGAGCTGAGCAGTGACGAATAAAATAATGACAATATTTTGTACGTCATTTACCTTCAGCTATATTCTGAAATAACTGTACTGTCGATCAATTCTAAGTGGTGCGCGTGTCTTCCCCCTTAAATTATTTTATTTGAGGGGCCGAACGGATCCTGGCGCCTGTCCCTAATTTTTTATCTTTTTGATGATAAAAGTTAAATTCAGCATCATCCAAATTTTCAGAGTTAATGTTTTCGAATAGGGAATGCGCGCTTGCCAGCGTCTAAGTTATTTCACCCACTAGCTAGTCTATGAAATGCTCAGCGGCTATTGCACTACTTAGTCCACGACATGGGGAGCATAGGGAAGACAACTTCGATCTGACATGCACGCACATTAGTGGCTGATACAGCGCAACTTTTCCTGACGTGCCAAAAGACGTCGAAAGCAGTTAAAAGCCCGGGGCGAAGTATCCTTCGTCTGGAATTCGCAGTCTCCTGGTTAATTAAGGTGGTTTTCAGAAAGACCCGTTTATTTGCCTCATTAATTCACGGCTGTGTTCTTGTGAAATTTGAATTGCAAGTTTTCGACAATTCTTAATGTCTCATGAGTTGATCTGACCTTTCTATTAACGCTTTGTTTTAAAATATGCGATATTGGTTTTTCGCATACAGTAGAAACTATACTATCCGGACAGATTGGGACCAGAGACATCCCGATAAGCAAAAATCCGGTTAATCGAATACAATTGAAAAACCAGGAAAAATTTAAAAAAAAAAAAAATGAAAAAGTGGTGTGAAAACTTTATTGATGTGCATTAAATATATTGCCTGGTTGTGGGGGAAAAAAAAAAATTAACGCCTCAAAGATTTTAAATTACATGAGTCTTACGCCACGTGGAAGGGACTTCCATTACCATGGAAGCCGTTCCCCTCCCATTTTCTCGATCTCCTTTTCCCGCGGGGGCGCTTACTTCAAAAAAGAGAAAATATCTGATTTCTGCTCATCCGGATTATTGAGGATCCGGATGACTGAATTCCGAATAATCGAGTTTCTACTGTATCCGTAAAAATAGGTTGATGTGTTGCCGAAGTTCCAGCTTCGAACCTGTTCCTGCGAGTTTCTCAGGAATTTAGTGGAAGTTGCTCTAAAAACTGTAAGGTTGGGCGCTGCTTCAGAACCCGCACCTTCCAGAAACCCGAAGTGTCCATCCTCTTATGAAACAAAACTTAATTCCTGGCGCGATTGAGATTTCTTTCTCAAACTCATATGTGCCAATCTGTATTTTTTTTTTACACTGACTTTTTAGATTACGTAAAAACTTTCTTGTTTGGATTTTTGTATGGCGCAAGAGCATGTCGGCTATACTGCGCCAAGGAAAAAAAAAATGCTTTCAAATATTCGATTAAAATGAATATTGTATTCAGTCTTTTTAACCTTAAGTGCTTTTACGGAGATTAAATTCATAAAATTTAGCGCCACTTTTCCTTACGTTTTTGTCGCCAAATTTATCGCCAAACCTCACCAATTTTAAAATAACGTTTTTAACGTCAATTTATTTTCAATTTAATTATATTTAACTACATAAAATGCAATTCAAATTAGTCTATATTTTAAAGGGTTTTTAAAAACGCTGATCCTCTGTAATTAAAAAAAAAAAAAGTAATTCGGTTTCCGGTGTTCAAATATCTGACCGTATTTAAATTGGTATATTCATAGATTGAATGGACGGTCAGAAGCTATGGGACGTTCCATTATAAACTTCGCTTCGAAAATTCTATGAGAATTTAGGTTATAATAATTAGTGATATATTAATACGCACTTAATATACTCGATATAATTTTAATCTTAAAAATGAACCCCGATTCACGAAGTCATTCTAGCGAAATAGGTCGCGGCAAAATTTCAGAGGAAGATCACAGGCCGCCCACTACAACGAGCGTTTATCGTAATACCAAAACTTACGGGCATTCATTCGTAAAATGCGAGCCAAGTCTTTTAGTTTCCAGTTAATCGGGATGTTACGTGGTTCGCCCTAGAGCCCCTTGAATTATAAGCAGGCTTATCAGCTACCATTTTCCTGTTCACTTCCGGTTTCATTTACCTTGGCGATAAAGGTTTTCCGCATTGGCGCAATGATCGCTATTTTGTCATAAAAATAATGAACACTTCGCGATTACCCGACGAAAGTAAAGATTGGCGCAAATTTTAAGATGTCGCCAATACAATTTGCAACCCTAGCTTAGTTTTCGATTAATGTAAAATTATAATGCAAATAATCAAAACAAACTTACACTGCAAACATTCTATGTTTATTCCTCGAACAATCGGAACAATTCTCAGCGGAACACTCAACTACTTCGCCTTATTTTATTGCAAATAATACACTTGTAAATCACTCAACTTCAACACAACAGTGTATGTATGGCATCACATTGTACGATGGCATAAAAATGGCGGCTATGAGACAGTTCTCTTCTAGGAGCCTTACTTCGCCCGAATTAAACGGTTGCCCCGATTAAGCGAGGTTTACTCGAAGAGCAAACACGTATCACCCTTCCATCTCGAGTCAGCATTACTAAGAAGTATTTGAAGGAAATAATTTATACCGAGTCTACAAGCTTTCTTTGTTGACGCAAAATAATCCTCGCTGTATCCTTGCGCCATAAAGATTGAACCAACCAATACTTACACTGAACAAAGTACGCATGAACCTGATTATCTAAAAGGAATCCATATCGTAGAAATATTCGGCCCTTTGGTGGTGTAGTGGTAGGGTGCTCATTTAGTGTGTAGTTAACAGGCGTTCAATTCCCAACTAACTGTACACGCCCCTAAAATGAGTACTTACCGACTAAATGCTTACTGTAGTCCGGTGATTATTCCCTAGGCCCTGAAAGGTCTAAAGATTTATCGGAAAAGTGTAAATGATTCTAGCTTAACATGAACGTCATTCTTGCGCCGTAAAATACAAAGCGGAGGGAAGTTAAGCTTGAAGGAGAGCCAGATGGTAGTTTGCTGCTTGCGTTAGGATTTTTTACATATTGAGACTATGTATTTTCAGAACAATAAAAGCAAGCGAACCGGATGAATTTGAAAGAACTAAATTATATAAAATCAGTTCCTACCCCAAAAAATGTGTATTACCTAATTATACAGTGCGTTTGTAAACCGTTTCGACAAAACGAGAGGGTGATAGTACAGATCAAGATGAAAAATATACGCTGTAGAACTTACGTTTGTATTCCACTCATGGTGCCAGAAAAGCGCAAGGTCGAAAAAGGTCCAGCATGCACAAATGTTTACGGTCGGTTACTATAGCCAGGATTTAATTTTTGGGGGGGGTAAAATTTTTTACAGCATGTATCGATACAATCACAGCATGCAAGGCCGTAGCCAAGTCCCATTAAAAATTTAGTTTTGGGGTGACCTGTTACTAAGATCCCCCCCCCCCAACTTCTGGATACGGGCATGATGTATGAGAACCACAAAATAGGACGTTTCGATCGTCTACGTACTTCGTCAGCTGACCCAATTTGTAACTTGGGTAATGATTACGTGCACGGTATCTTGTTTGACGCAGAATGTAGTGACCCTTGTTCCATTAAAAACACAACCAATAAACCATACCTTATATAATTCATGCACTGCTGATAAATACCTATGCATGCTGGACGTGTTTTGAAATTACTTTTCTGTCACTGACTGGAATGAGACTCTAGGTTCCGTAGTAAATATTCTTCGTCTTGATGAATTCTATCAGCCCTCTTGCTTTCTGAAAACAGTTGTCAGTAAACTGTTTTATATAAAGAAATATTATAAAGAATTTGTCAGACCACAGTGTAAAAAAACGCAACAGAAAACTTACCTGGCGTTAATCGCGTTTACCCCCAACAATATCGCTCAATGCGTGACAACTTTTACCTCATCGTAATCGCGGGTTTGGATTTTTTGACGAACAGAGGGTCGATGGAGATTGAATGCTTCAGACTCTGCACCATATAATTTTGTCGTCATAGCTCCGCAAAAGATTCGTTAAGCATTTACAATGGTACTATATAAACGCCTAGCAACAAAAGTATATCTTATTGAGACATTTTCATTGTATGGAATAGATAACCTACTCCAAAGACGTGACTGAACAAAAGTTTCCTGCGCATTCCGTCCAACTGCCCTTCCCTAATTTCTTTAAAAACACCTTCGCCGTTCTCTCCTTAATTTGAATTAACAACCTGCTTTGTTTTTTCAAATTTCTAACTGCTCATCATGAGTTGTCTTCCATTACCTGGTCTATCTTATTTGCACACCCCGTGTTTTTATATACTCGTAGGACATCATTAACCCTTTTAAATTTGAACTTGTAGGGCAAAGGACAAGTTGCAGAACACCTTTCGTTTTCTGAATAAAGAATTTGCGGGAATTGCGGATCTGTATTTCTAGAAGTTTACGAATCTGAGTTAAATTAACTACCAATGTTAGCTTCATTGGGAGGAAAGAAAAAAACCCGACAATATGAGGGCTAAATATATTTTTCCCAAAAAGAAAAAAAAAATGCCTTCGTGCATTAGACCAGCATTACCATTAGAAACTTTCTTGCAGAATTTCGTTTAAATTTCGGAGAGAAGATTCCTGTTTTTCCAAGTTCGTGCATAGGGAAGAATTTAACTATTCATTCTCAATTACTACAAGCTTTCAATTTTTTAAACATTTCTCGTTGGAATCAATTACAAAGAATATTACATTGGACAAATTTCGAAAGCTTAACATTCATTTTAACGTTTTTTTTTCCCGATAAAAGCATACTAGGTTCAGGTATAAATGTTGCATTACTCTAATACCGAATGCCGGGCTTTATACATTCTAGGTACCTTCCTCTTTTGAAACAAATACTTCATTAAAATGTCGACTTGGTGGTGAGGGATCGTTGCCAATTTCATTGACTTTCTCTTGAGTGCGATCGACTTTGCACTATTGCCATGCCCTTTATTTCATGGAAGCTTAATGTATTTGCATTTACTTCCCCAGTGTAATACTTCTAATCTTTTATATTTACGCTGAAGTGGTATAGTTTAAAGTACGTCGTTACATTTGTCTTACATAGCAATGTTCGTAATCTTGCCCAAGTTTCATGCTGAGTCATTCAGCAACGTAGTTTTCAAAATTAATGGGTGGGGGGAGGCAAGCTAGTTATGTATTTTTACATAAAATACTTTTACCAAAAAGGAAAAAACAAACAAAACACGAAACACCATGAAGCAATTTTTATTGAAATGTATATCTAGCACATACACAAGTAAAGAAATGATATAAACCACCTGCAATTTGTACCTCTTTTGTACGATGACAGTTGTGCAGTATAGATGCCCGATATGACCGAAGTCTACATTCACTAGCTTTAAAATTTAATCGTTTGCATACTTGGGTTCAAGGAAATTTTGCACGCTAAATTTCGAGATGGTCGGATTGTTTTTAGGGGGGCTACTTTTTTTTTCTCTCAAAAGGGTGTGTATATAAAATTTCAGTTTATTTTCAATTATTGGGCGCTCATAAATCTAGGCCTTGCTGCCATTAAATCTGAAATTGAAAGTAAAATTTCGAAATTGACAAACTTAAGGTTCATTCCAGTGAGCTTGAACTTAATACCTAAATGGCGCATGAGTAGTGTTAATTGAAACGCCTACATTTATCAAATCCTTGACTCTATATATATAATATCCACATGACAGCATATGCTCAAAAAATATTGAAACTATAAACGCATTCGAATCAAATTAAAAATGTCTAAAATTATTTTAAGAGGCGGCTAAAAATCGGTTATCAAATCAGATAGAAAAATGTAATAATGACATTTCAATCGCCTCAATGAATTGACTATAGGTCAATTATCAACTGCCCTCCGGTGGACGAGATCCTAATAAAACCGGTAGCAGTTCATTGTCAAGCAGTCATTTTTTTTTTTTCCAGTGAAATCTGTTTACAATGCTTTTCCACTGTTCCGAACGGCAGTGTGTAAAGTGGAATCTTCTAACGGACGGGACGCAGGCATCAAATTGGCTGTTTATTTATTGGACATTTTTTCCTTATTACAAAAATTTGGAAATTCCAAAATTACTGTGTGGTTAAAAAAAAAAAAAAAAAAAAAAAAACCGTAATCGAGCCCAGAGCCTCAGACTGTTAAGACGTTGGTATACACCAAGTTCGGCTTTGTTTTATAACGATAAATTATCTATAAAGCTTTCCTGGTCCCTAGAAATAATTTTCAGTAGGCCCCGGACGTAAAATTCCAATATTGGACTGGAGAAGAGTACAAACGGGTTTTAGCTCAATACTTAACTATTCCGGTCGCTATCTATTATCGCTACCAACATACGCTACTCCGCTGATTTGGAGAGATCGTGCGGGACAAAAACTTTGAAAAGTGGTCTTCTCTTTTAAAAAAAGAAGCGTCCTCTTCTTTGTAAATAAATATTAAAAAGTGCGTATGCGTTTCTTATTATTTGTTTGTTAACACCACATATGCATAGGAACTTCGGTCTAAAAGTACGTTTTTGTATGTTAAAATCGTCATCGGGAACTGCATGAAGCTGGAACATAGGCTGACGAGTTTTTATACCACTTGTGTTTAGTTCTTGAATTATTTTGTAATACTTTGTTTTATTATGAATTGCAATGGTATATATATATTTTGTTAAAGTTATTAGTATTTTAGTTGGATAAGCCCTTTCTTCTACTTTTTTTTTTCTTCTAACACTTGGAACTTTTAACATGCTTCGCTATCATTTTTTTTTCTTTAAATATCTGATGCTTGTATTTCTGTGCTTTATAATAACGCTTATTAATTGCCATGGTGCAACGTCAATAAGTGCTTTTGCACAGTTTTTAAACCGCTTATATTGAATCTTTCTCAGATAAGCTTCCCCTTCTCATTTCAATGCGTCCTCCTATATGCTAATGTCTTTCCTATTAAACTGTCTAACGCTTCTGATCAGGTTTTGGTAATGCTAGTGGGCTATCCACATAGTCTGGAACATTTCTGCGACTCTTTTTAATACAGGTTTGTCCAAAGGGGTTGGATTCGTGCGTTTTGATCAACGCATCGAGGCCGAACGTGCCATCAAGCACCTGCACAACACCATTCCCGAGAGCGCCACGGAGCCCATAACTGTCAAATTTGCCAACAATCCAAGCAACAACGCCAAGGCAATAACACCGCTGGCCGCCTACCTGTCGCCTCAACGACGCTTCCCGGGACCTATCCACCATCCCGCTAATCGCTTCAGGTACATTCCTCTGTCACCTGCCTCCAGGTAAGGGACCACTGCCAATGATTATGATGCTATCAGTCTCCATACCTTTCTAGATATTCGTCCTTAGTATATTTTCTTTTTACTCGCTATGGTTTTAACGTTTTGTTGTCGAGTTCACACACTCCCTCCCTTTCTCCGAAGTCCTCGTGGTCACGGACGATGGAAAGTGTCACAGGGGTGAATGTGGTTTAAGGTTCCATTGGGCAAGATCATCCATCAATGGCCATGTTGAGTCAAAGCTAACGTGGACTTGAAGCCTCGGCCTTCTATGTAATGTGGCCTCCTCGGATGTTGAATTCACATCTGTAGTTATTGGACTGTGGTTATAATTTTCAAATGAACTTGGATGTTAGTATATCAGGCAAATAACTCAAACCTCTTGAAGTCATTGTCTGTGGTCTCGAACACCACAGCGCGGAAACAGTCACCGTGGAAGGAAACCAGAGTCCGTGTCACTTAAGTCGCGAATAGGAGCAGATACAAGTAAGGACGTTTGACTGATTTTTCCATTCTCGTTCGAACTTGCCCGTACACGAATATGAAAATTGCACGTCATTCGCCCACTCTTGTATTTGTTCTTCTACTCGCAAATTGTATGTGGGACTGGATTTATCTCTTAGTCGTGTCGTTCAAATTCGTGTATAATGCAGAAAATGAAAGGTTATGTGCCTGTATCTCCATTTTTTTATTTAAATGCTCAAAGGCAGATCGCCTTTCCCGTTGTTCCTGTGGTGGTAGACATTTGACTACCATACGTTGGTATACACAACAGCCGGTTAGGCTATCCACTACTGTTCGAATAATCCTGATTTGACCCTTGCTATACCTAGTGCTGGCTTTTATTTTTCACAGACGCTCAGTTGAGTCTTTCTAGATGGAGGCTCGGGTACCTTGGAAATCTGATCTGATCTGATGTGGTGACAGGTGCGTGCAGTAACATTTGCGTACATGTCAGGGCGATCCTAAATCAGTAGGGGTAGGTGACACTTGCGTACCTCAGATTTGCCCTGTGCGGCCCATGTCCTAAATTGATTTATCACTATGTTCGCAGCAATGATATGAATTGTCAGAAGTGCATGACGTAAGTGATAAAACTTCACCTCTTAGCTTGATTTGAGCATTCAAGCTTCAATACTATTTATTGTAGATACGTATATGTTAGGATACTAAGTATTGTTTAAAGTTTGAATAAAGCGGACACCTGCCAACAGACAAGATTTTTTTTTCTATAAATATTTAGTGGTATAAATTCGTTATCGGCAGTTCATTAAAATGACTTAAGGTATTGTCGACCTAAGGTTCCTTCGTCATTTGAAGGCCAGTTTGTGATCACGATGGCGAAAATTCCTGGTCAAAGGAGAAAGTCATCCAGGATAATTAAAAAGGTCTAAGCGCACGAAAATTAGCAGCTCTTTATGGTGATGGGAGGTTAAAGATAAATGAGATTTTAAATAGTAGTGAGTATTATCTGTAACAGCCCTTTCGAGGGGTGAACTTTGAACTTAGCAAAACGAAGCGTTGGAAGACCGGAAATGAAATTGACGAAGTGCTGTGAAAGCCACTTCGCAACATTGGATTCAAAAACTTTCAATCGGATATTCTGCAATTAAAATATTTTTTAATTGCAGAATTTTTCTCACTTGATGAACCTGAAAATATAGACAGAGATGGTGATGGAGAAGGGTGAGGTTATGTCTCAAAGTAGCAGGAATGACAAATATGAAAGCCAGCGAGTGCGTTTTGCTCGGACATGGATTTAGAAGTTTTTGCTTTATTAGCATTCAAGAAATTTTTGTTAGAAAATTTGTTGTAAAAGCGTAAGACTAGAACAGCCACAAAATTTTAACATTAAAATATCCTCTGATGTTTTGATCAGTTACACTTTCGCACGTTGAAATTTAAACCTAGCGAACAACGGCATCTTTTAAAGTCACTTTCATGTTGGGTGTCGTTTTCAGATGATTATGTAAATGATCTAACTTTCTGATAAGACCCTACGATAACGTAAAGTTAACGCGTTCGTCTGTCGTGCTCTTATCCCCGATTTGATTTCAATGGAACCGTAAATTTCGCGCACTTTTTTTTCTGCTCACTGTAGTCCAGCACTTGGCCCTTGAGTAACGGGGGTTCGGAAACTGCGTCCCGGCACACGATCTTAGTTACCGTTGAACCCTAAAACACAAACTAGAAGAAAAGAACCATCTATTAAAAAGAAACTGTGCGTGCACCTTATGACGTAAAACTTAAAACATGTGATTCGTGAGCCGACGATACCCCATTTCTAACTTAAACACCAGTCAACACCTTTCAGCTCAAAACTATCAACGTAATAAATACACTTTTAACTAGATAGGAAAATTGCATACCCGCGGGATGAGCAAATTTCGTTACTTTCATTTTGCCCGTAGAAATCGCGGGATGAGCAGTCAGATTGTTAAGTCTGTCTGTTCTAAGTAACCTATCGTGCGATCTTGGGGTGCTTGGAAAATAAATGAGAAAATGTAAGACTAAATTTAAGACTCAGAAAATACGTCAGAAGTACTGTTAAGTAAACCTACGGAATAAACTATACGTTCTAAGCGCAGTAATATTAATTGAACGAAGGCTGCAACGCACGTTTCGGACGGGCCTTGTCTGTCCCTCATCAGGAATCCATGAGATCTATGACTAAACGAATACTGAAGGCTTGCCATTACCCAAGGGAATTGGGCAAACTCTGCAAAGTTTTAATGTAACGAGTATTGAATTGCTCCTAAAATTTGGCAACTTAACATCAAACCATGGCGAGTAAATGCTTCGACAATTGGGGTCGTGTCTGAAATTTTGCACCCTAGTTGGTAATATCAGCAGCCAAAGAAACTTTTACAGAAACAGCTATAAAAAACAGTTCGAACTTCTTTTATCCGAAAACCTTTGGTAATTCTACGTCCGTCTTCGTTGCGAATGTCCCCCGCCCCCTACCCTCTTAGAACTCAACATGGCCGGAACGACGAAAAGTGTTTCCACAGGTCCAATGCTCCATGATAGGCAGGGTTCCCATATATCTGGAGTTTAAAATCGTACCTAAAGTCGGGAAAAATAAGGTTTTCTGATAAAACCTGCAAAAATCAGGGAAATTTAAACTTCTGTTCTGAATACCTAAATCTCCCACGAGCGTGATGGAATTTCTCCCGTAACCAAAGTTCACAACAACGAAATTCAACACCATGGGAGTTGCTTGTTCTTGGTAGGGGAATTTGTCGGAAAAGTTGGGGGGGGGGGAAATCCTGAAAAGTCGGGGAATATTTTTTAACACAATGTAAGTGGGGGGGACCCTTGATAGATTAGCGAAGTAAATTATTTCAAACACTTCCTTCCTTTTAAAACTAAATTTTTGTGCGAAGTTCTAAAATTTCCTGTAAAAAAACAAAAAAAAACAAATAACTTTTAAAGAAACTTCCCTTTTCTGCTAACTGTAAGCTTATTTTAAAAAAAAATGTGCTTCCAATTAGCACTATACATGGTGCCGGATTTTTGAATTGACATCCGGTTATCCGGAAAATTTAAGGAAGGCTAACTGTACACCTACTTTAAAAAATATGCATCCAATTAGCACTAAATGGTACCGCACTTTTGAAACGATTTATTTCCGGTTATCCGGAAAATTCGATTTAAGGAAGTAGGCCCTGTCTTCGGGCTACATAGGTTCTACACCGTAATTTTCCTAGACTTTATATAACGTGGATGAGGTCAGATTTTTGGAAGTGCGCTGTTGACTTGTAACGGTAGTTTCTTGACGCAGCATTTGAAATTCACATATTTACGTCGCCATAAGAAAGTGTAAATTGTTTTAAAATTGGAATTGGGGAATTTTGAGTTTCCATAAAATGCTAAACAAATTGGTTTAAAAAAAGCAGAGGCTTTCGTAACCGGTTTTATCCCTTACCCTTAGCTTTCGATGTCCTGACTTTGAATTTATGCAATAAACCCTGTTAATAAAGGACCCTCAACGGGCAGAAAAATTTGTCCGTAAAAGAAGGGTGGACATTACGAAGATCCTTCTGTTATGCTTTTGTGGCCCTTACAACTTGGGCGACCATCTGAGGAAATGTGTGTTAAGAGAGGATTTAAATTGTATGTCTGTTGTAGTTTATATAGATTAGGACAGATCAGTTTCTTTTGATAGTTGCCGTAATTTAATTTTGATCAGATTTGACATTTCTTTCGAAATATTAAAACCATAACACTGAATTAGTGGAGAGGACTTTAAAATGCAGTGCATCCTCAATTTTACGAATTAAGAGAAATGGTACAATAGAAAGTTTGTGAACGTACATTATGATTAATCCTATGGGAATTTTCGAAACTAACGCTGTAGTTCGGAAAATCGTGTTCATAAATTCATGGTTCGTAAAAACGTTAAGTCACTTTATGTGTGTTAGACAAAAGGTGTTCAATGCTTTATAAAGAAGTATATACGTACTCTTTTGCAAAAAAAACAAAAAGAAGCACCATGAAGAAATTGTCAGTTATCGAAATATACGTCCAGCACATACGCAGGTAAGGAAATGATAAAGGCTGTAGGATCCCTCAATGACTGGAATTGCGCATTGAATGTTCAAATCAAAAGTTGGTGAAACCCTCATTGACGGCGACGTATGTTTCTATACGTCTAGGTAAGGATCGATAAAGGTTTCTAATGTCTCACGACACGTTTTACAGGCATTCCTCACTTGTTGCTCCAAATCTGCGATATTTTGCGGTGCCCGAATCTGGCGGCCTACCATGTCCCATACATGTTCGATTGGTGAAAGGTCTGGTGATCTTGCTGGTCAAGGAAGGGTATCAACAGCACGAGACAGCTCAGAGATATGCGAGCCGTATGGAGTCTGGCATTATCTTGTTGGAAAATGGCCCCAGGCTGTCGTAACGTGAAGGGTAAGGGAAACTGCCTCATGATGTCATAAACTTATCGTTGAGTTGCTGAAGTGGAACGCAGGATGACAAGGGGAGTCATATTATCTTATGAGACAGCAACCCACACCATCACACTAGGGGTAATGAGTGTGTGCCTCTGTGAAACAAAGGGTGTTTGGAACTGTTGGTATCTCCACACATGGATACGATTGTCATTTGTTCAAAGATAAGCGGGATTCGTCGCTGAACACCCTGCGATCACAATCTGCTGGCAGCCATGATGATCGGCTACGACACCACTCCAGACGACTCTGTCGATGGTGTGGGGTTAAAAACAGACGTCTTAAAGACCATTGTGAGGGTAACCCCACCTCAGCCAAGTGTTGTAAGATGGTAGAAGGTGCCACGGGTGGTATGGAATAGACTGTAGCACGTTGGATGGTGGACAAATGACACTGTTGTCAGCTCTAGACTATCGCATAACCAACCGATTTTGTGCACCTTGGCCTTCCAGAGCTTTCATTCTGCCGATGAGTTCCTCGCAGAAACCATTACTGCCAACACCCTTGAACAGCAGTGTCCGTACGGTGCAGGTGGCAGCCTATTGCTCAGTAGGACCAGCCAGCTTCAAGCATCCCGACTATGCGACCACGTTCGAAGTCGTCCAATTGGCTATAAGGTCTTCAACAACGTATTAACGGCATTACTGGTGGCGTCTCCAGGGAACTGCGAAGCCGACAATGAGAAAAAAAATATATAAATTCTTTCGGCAATTTTTCTCTTCCATACGATGCCAGTTGCGCAGTAGAAATGCGCGCTATGATCGAAGTTAACACTCATTGGCTTTGAAAATTTAATCATTTACATACTTGGTCTAAAGGAATTTGCACGCAAAATTTCGAAATTATTGAGTTATTGTTTTAGGGACGCTTGATGGTTTTTTTTCCGAAAGAGTGCATATACCCTTGGAAACCACATCACATGATTATTGACTTGCACTAAATTTATATTATTGTGAATATTTATGTGTGAAGTTTTGAATATTGATCAGGCTGTCACAACAGTATGTCTTGCCGTAACCCTCGTGGACGAATATTAGAAAGGAGACGTTTTACAATAAAAAAAAAAACTTAAGCATCAGCTTTTTTCGGCCTGTTTGGTATTTAAATGATTTTTTTCCCAAAAATTTCACTGAAAATCGATGCAGTGATCCCTCCCATTTTTTTCATGATGACGAATGATTATTTTCAGTTTTGTTTTCATGTGTGTTTTTTGAAGTTTTTGGTATGTTTCATGATGTATGATTTTAGCTATTCTTTGAGTGTCAATTCATTGCTTTATTTTATTTCATGTTATTTTATTTTTGCAGTTTTCAGTTTAGTTTGTTTTTATGGGAGCGGCTATTCGGAGTCTGCGGCGAGGGTGGTTTTTGCACTTCAGCTGTCTGTCGCAGAAATTCATACTGTGTTTTTCCGCCTGCTGAATATTCACTGTAAGCTCTTTTGTGCCCTTACCATGTAAACGACAAGCCCCGAATCGTTTTCATAAAACTCCGGTGAAAAAGTTAGGTGACGAGAAATGTTGACGCAGAGGGTTAGGCAAAAGGATGATGGCTGCATTGCCTTCGGAACACTTCATGTCTTTTTCTCTAGATGCTGGTGTCGGTTTAGGTGTCAGCCACCGAATAGAACTACCGTAACCACTGAGTTGCACTATGTGAAACGTTGTATAAACTCTTGCTAAAATTACTCCTTTTGAGCAGCATGAATTTCGATGTCGTTCCGCTTCAAAGCTCTGGGACATTACAAAGCTCGCCATTCATGAATATTGAGAATGATTGTTTTATTTCTTTAGGCAGACAACTGTACTTTTACACTTTGGTAAGTATTCTAATAATACCCTTACATGGTCCGTACGTTAAGGAAATTAATTCATAGGTGCCAACTATTGGTGCATTCAGAGCATCAGACTTCCCTATACGTTAAACTGACAGTCTTGACGACGAACAAGAATAGATCGTGTCAGGCCAAAATGAGGTTCAGATAGATCGCATTGCTCTGTTTCCGCATTTTAGAGTGTTGATGAAATCGAATAAGAGGTGTTGAATCTCGCAAGGTCCCTTAAATCACCTAAATCCGGACTCCCGTTAACCAACCACCTCTGTAACAAATCCTGTAAAAAGCAATCTGTGCAATATGTCCACCCATTTGGAGGAGAGCCATGTAACAAGGTATAACTTTCTGCTCTCTTCCATTTATAACCTCATCTCCAGTTGAGAAAACGTTAAGAATTATCAACGTAATATCATAGAGTAGAATGTGTCGCCGAAATTATAATTAGATTGAATAAATTTTATTTTTATTCTTCCTCCCATCGTTTCTAAAAGCTTCGGTTGAGTTAGGGACCTCAGCCATTGGGCTTAAAATAAGTTTGATTTCCGCTTTCGAGGTTCGATCCCACCACCATAGTAAGCTTGGCTATGTATAAATGTAATATGGCTCGGGTTACTCACCGGTCCGGTCCCAGGAGACCCATAGCATTTGCTTAGGACGTAAAATATGCAACAAGCTTTTCTGTGGTATGTGAAACTATAAGCCGCAATTCCTTCAGAATAATCTGACGTCAATGTATAAAGTTTCATGTAAGAAGAGAAGCTTCTCGTTGGTGTTTTTGTGTTTCTTGACGTTTCTGTTGCCAGTAACAGCAGCCTGTTTCCATTCAAAATGGTGGTGAAGGAAGACACAAAAATCAGCAGCTTGAAACAGAAACAAGTTGTCACCGAACACACTCCTGGTAAACCCCTGTTAGATGAAGCAATTAGGCTAGGGAAAAAAAAAACGCGTTCCGTTACTTGAGTGCGAATGATACGTTATTGAAAATGTAATACAGAATAGGAATAAAATCATATGGTTTTATTTAAATTTGTTTGGCAAAATGTTGACGTATTTTTATTTTTTTCAATTCCAAAATCTTTTGCAATAACAACCAATGATAAATTTATCTTCGTTCTACCAACATTTATACAGCTTAACCTCGATAGTAAAGGGACACTAGGAAACGAGTCCAGTATGAACCCTCGATTGGGAATTTTGAAAATATTTCATCTGATCATTGCTTGAGCATTTTTTCTTAACGAAGATAGTTGTCTATGGCTTTCATAATTTTAAGTTCGAACATTAACATCGCTTATTTTTTTGTAAAGTCTCACGTGTTCTGTATATCTTTTTGCAGTCGCTTCTCTCCTCTTGCTGGTGACATTCTTGCTGCAACTAACCCTCTGCTGACTGGTGGTGGTATGAACGCGTCTGGCTGGTGCATATTTGTCTACAACTTGGCTCCTGACACCGAGGAAAACCTCCTGTGGCAACTCTTCGGTCCATTTGGAGCCGTCCAGAGTGTGAAAGTGATCAGAGATCTTCAAACCAACAAATGTAAAGGGTTTGGATTTGTTACCATGACAAATTACGACGAGGCGCTGGTGGCTATCCAAACCCTGAATGGCTACACTCTGGGCAACCGTGTGCTTCAGGTGTCCTTCAAGACAAATAAATGCAAGACGTAAAGCCGGTGACCTGCTCGACTTCTGTTCGTCGTTGAGGTGTTTCAGGGGGATTTGTCAGGAACTGTAAAAAGACAATATCAGAACGAAACTAAAGTTTAGAACGCGAATTTGAACCAAAATTGTTATTCATGCCATTTATTACTCCCCTCCACCCCCTTTACATCTTTGACGTCGTTAACAGAGGGTAATCCATGCGGGGACACCATGAACGAAGACGCCAGTCTGTGGGGAGGGAACCCCACAGACGGTTCCGAGGGATCTCAAAACAAAACTGCGAATATAGCCTCAACGGTTTGCGATTGTGCTTTATTCAAAACTGATGAACAAAAAGGCTGTTTCGGGTCATTGAATCATACTGTCTTTGAATGATAAACATGTACGCGTTCGCGTGTACGTTTAACTTTTTAAAAGTACTTGTGTTGTAACCTCAAGTACTTCTCTTTAAGTATCTTTAACTTCTAGCACTAATTTCTCATGATTAGTCAGAAAAGGAAAGAAAAATGAGAATCCTTTCTAGATCGCGTTAATGCCATGGGTGCTAAACATTGGGGATTCTGAATTCCTTACGATTAATGCGCCATATTTTACGTTTATAAGTTGAGTTTTTCTATTGGGTTGGTCCTTCTTCTGGTACACTGTTTCTGGCCCCCCGTCATGTTCCGTTCCTCGTCTGCGCTTGATGGTGTCCCTGTAATCTAGTCACTTGATTCACGCAAATGTTGAATATTGGATTAAGGCAAATGAAACGGTAACTGGAGTATGTGGCGACATACTATTTTTTTTTTTTTAATTTTGATACACACACACATTGTTCTATTTTGCATTTGCGCCAAAGAGTTTATTATTTTGGCTTGTGTTTTTTTGGTTTGGAGTTGTGTGTTGGCATTTTTTTTTATTTATTTATTATTTTTTAGATTTTGAACTGATCGAAGAATTTTTCAGTATAATTTTTCGACTTTTGAACATTCCATTGATATTTAGCTATTATAGGCAGATTTGTCTTTAATACTGTTTAAACTTTATATAATATTATATAATATATATACGATGCAGATTTATCGGTGATTGCTAGTCAGCTTCGTTGCCGCACACAACTTTTTAAGTACTTTGACGTGTTAACAAGGAGGTTCTCCTTTTTTTTAAGATCCTTTTAATGTGTTGTGTCAGACTTTGGGTGAAGGGTGCTTCTTGTTAGCTTTGCTTCCCTTTGCTCTGTTGAACAGTCTGTATTAGATTAGTAATGTTATGGTTAGATCAATGTAGTTGAGTCAAGTTCTATGCCTCTTTTGATTTGTCTTCATAGCTGTGTTTTTCCTTTCTTGATACCGTTGGATAAGTTACTTGTGAAGTGTATTAAGTATTGTATTTTGATTTTCCTTATTCTGTCGCAGCACAGTAATTTGCTTTTGTATCATTTTTAATTTTCCCATTAAAGTTTTTTGTCTTTATTTTGTGGAATTTAGTTTTATTTATGGGTATACGTTCTTATTATTTCTTTCTAATGCATGATGAGGAGTGTCTCCAGGGTGAATGTATTTAAGCGCCACGGACTGGCTTGCCAATTGGATGAGCGATCCGATATCGATGGTCGAGGTCTTGACCCGGACGCGCCCCCAGTGGAGCTCGTGAGTCGACCCGGAATTCCTGACCTAAAACCTGGAGACGCCCCTCCTGTTTCTTACTGCACGGCGTCGTTACTTTTATCGGCACTTTGCATGCTTGCTTCATATTTTAAAACTCTTTACGAATTGCTTAGAGACCTTCAGCTCTTTTTACGACCCATGTTGTGACAGTTAAATGCATGCTAATTGAGTGGCAACCTGTCCTATGACTTTTTACTGTAAACCATTGTTAATGAAAAAGGTGAAGGGAAAACTGTGGAACTAAATTGAATTACCTTAAGAAAAACCCAACCGCACAAAACATGTGCATCCGTCTGTGTCTCAAACAAACGATACATCGATTTTTCTGCGTGTCTGTCTAATTCATCAATAAATCAACCGTGAATTTAAAAAAAAAATGGAAATTAAAAAAAAAATATGAAGCCCCAAGATATTCGTGTTAAAGCCACAACTTTTGAATCCACACAATATTTGCACTTCCATCAGAGAAGTCTCTATTTTTATAAGGAAACCTTAGAAGACCCACGTTGGTTAGACACTTTTAAAATGTTCGAAGGAAAAAAATACACTACCATTCCAGCCGTTGGAATATATACTAATGTGAGATTTATCCAGGGTTGCTGTACTGGCAAAGGAATACTGTAACTGTAACCGGATTTTTGCCTGCCTCATAAATAGATCTTCCACTTGTACTGGCCAGACCTGCGCATGGTCCATCTCTTGTTATGTAGGGAGTGGACTCTATATAATTAGCCGATATTGAACGTGTTTTAATATATTTAAAAGTGATGTTCTTTGGGACAAAAACAAAAAGTGCTATTTTATTTCTTGAAACGCGACAGCGGTTTGTGGTTTCACTACTTTGTATATATTATAGTGAATATAGTCGGAAGCTAGATAATTTTTTGATAATGAAGACGCTCTTTAACAAACTCAATGGTAATGGCGAAGGGTTGGTTTGAACTTCCAGCTTATACTCAAGTTAGGGCTAAAAGGACCGGTGCACGATGCAGATGCTGCTGTCTTTTTGAGTGAAGTTTTCAGAAATCTTTTTTGAGGATTGTGTGGTATTTTCGAAGCCATGGGTATTGCCTGATATTCCTGTAGAAGATGCGTTCGAAAAGCTTTTGCAACAGTCTATAAATAAAACATTGATTGAAAATCATACTTTTGAGTTTTAGAAAACTACTTGCCTTTAAACCATGCGAGGTTGTATGCATTTGAACAAAGTAACAACCTTTACACGCAACTTAAAATTGCACAATCTTACGGCTTTTTTTTTTCTTTAAGCCATGCCTATCACAATCGTACAGAACGCTATGAAATTTAAAATTCCAATGAACGAACTTTTGATATTGCTTTTACCGTTCATGGGCCAAATGGATTAGAGAAGCGCATCTCGAACACAATCACTTAAATATTTACACCATGGCAATTGAGCCACGATGGCTCGTTAATCAATGGTTGAACCTTCACTGCCAGTTGTTCCCAATACCCTCTTTATCAACTACGAAGACGCTGAAACACGTTTATTTTGCAGTTACCCTGCTTTGTGTTGAAGCCAGTCTGAAGAAACAGACATACAACAAAATGGTAGGATATTTTAATCACACAACAGGAAATCTTTTGCATGTTGGTTAGACCACATAACCTTCGTCCTTCCAGAGTTATTGTGCAAGTGTTGGGGACACATGGTAACACACACTTGGGCTGATGGAACAAGGATTGAATAAATTCCATCCAACACTCTTTCTAGAAGCTGATCTTGTTCTGTCGTTCTTCAACAAAAACAAATCGTAGTTGGTAAATTTGGCCATGATCCCTTTTACGATCTACAGCAACTTGCGCCATTACATATGGCCACGTGTGGTTCTCTCAACTTCAAGGTTATTTTGATGATTATGAACACAAGCCGTTTTAACCGGCGACTGCAACGAACGCTAGCGCTAGCTTTATTTTTGGAGAAAGTATCGTGAAGCTAGTGTTCGAGCCAACCCTGTGCCAGCATGGTGCAATACTTGTATGCAATTCCTGGGGAAAAATAAATCTGTATGCAGTGTCGTTGTATTTCACAATTGAATGGCTGTTATTCGATTATATTCTAAGCTTTTTATACTCATTAACGGCAAAACCTATTAAAATATAAAAAAAAAAAAAGACAAAATACAAAAAAAAATTGTTGATGGTGAAAGTGAGGATTTTTAAATATGGAATGGAATTTTTAATTGTGAACTCCGCAGAATTATTTACGCTTTTCAGATCCGCACCAGAGTTTTGGTAGACTGTTTTAAATTTGTCTATCTGTGCTCAATAAATATGTATCCATGTTAACTGCGGTTTTGATATACGAAATGAATTTTACTTGATCGCACATATCAGGTCTCTCCCATAGCTCTTTCGGAAACACTGTCTTGAAGAATATCTGTCGGAGTGAGGATCAGTCTATATACTAGCGAGTTCAAGTCGAAACTAAAATTGTGGATGCACTTCATGGTAAACGGGACTCTGGGGTAGTCGGTTTGCGATTGCCAGAAATTTGCCAATTTTGGGGGTTTACCTGAAAATCTTGGCGACAACTTGATCAAGCCCCCCTCAATCTCTCTCCTTCTGTAGAGGAGGATTATAAAAAAAAAAGAGGAAAAGAAACCGAATTGTCTCCTTCCCCGTACGTCAACCTCATTCCCCCTTCGTCTGGAGGATCATTTCCTGTCGAACCGCCAAAAACTAAACAGCAATACTTAAAAAAAGTGACGTTTTACAGTCTATTTTTCGAAGCCAACTACTTAACGACCCTGCGGAGTTTGGAGCTGCTTGTTTGGGTGGGCAGCACAGTCGGTGATGTACGTCATTTGGAGTATCGCGCATATTTTCAAGGCTCTTTGGAAGCATGTAGAACTTAGGTTTCATTCGTGTTGCATCATGGTAATGGAACTACTTAAATATGGAGTTTTCATTTCATTCTTAATGTATTTTGACTATTTATTCTTCGACTTAGTCCCTTGTCTTGTATTTGACACTATATTTTGACTTCTCGTCTAGTCCTACTTGCCGGCCATTCTAGTTATCATTGGATTCGGTCATTGTGCGTTAATAAACTACTCTTCTTCCCTACTTAACCATTTACTCTGTTTTCCGCTACAAAGGAAGCCAGCGTCGTTCAATGTCTCTTCTATGGCGTAATAACCCATCCTGTCTTTGTCTTCACCATTTCGCTTCGTTGCGTCTGATCTTGTAGGTTTGGACATCTTCGTCTCATAAGATTATTATATTTCGTCTTTTCGAAACCTGGCTTGTTCGTCTTAATTCGTGCTTATCTCGAAACTCGGGCGTTCTTTTACTTGAGTAGCTTCTTAAGGACTGTTTTAGACTAGCTTTCGTGAATTTCTTAGCCCGAAATCGTGTTTACTTTTTCGAGCCGTGTAGGTGTTCAGTTGTTGCTAATGTGAGAAAACAAAGCAAGTAGGATCTCGATATATGTTTCGATAACTTATTTCCTATTGTACGGCTTGCAGTTTCTCTTTTTTAAAGTTTTAAAAATGAAATTGACCCGCCATTAGGGGTGCTATAAGACCGGTACGAATGTGATTGTATAAATATTCCCTTTGGTGTAGTTCAGTCCGATATTGTCCATGCTTTACTCGTTCTCGTTTATCATATAAAGTACAAATACGACCTAGTCATTTAATGGTGGTACATAGGTGTGAAAGCTGCCTGTACACACGGTACATCGCCCTCACTATTTCTGAACTTTGCCCGGGCTGCGAATCTGTACTTCGCAGTCGTGAACGTTATTTCCTAGGCAGGTAAACGACTTTTATATGGGAAGTTGTATACTTCAAGAACGCGCCAAAATTTAAATTTCTTTGTTGAATCACTAATCGTAAGGTAACCTAATTATTAGCATTAAGGCGACGTAGGTGTTTCAAATCATCAAAAAAATTATTTTATTCGGAAGCTTGTGCTTTTGGGAACATTTTGATACCAAATTTATTAACCTACGTTAAATAGAACTGAAAATATTCCACAAAACAACACACAAAAAAAAACGGAAACCACTTTTATACTTTTGAAAGGGTGTTTTATCTTTTTGATTTATGTTCTATGATTGTAGGGCCTTTCTGTGTATTTAAATATATTTACCTGGGGATCACACACACCAAGCTACTGTTAGGAACAAAAAAAAGGGGAAAACAATTTTACTTAATTGTAATTTACAATTTGTTTACATTTAAAAATGTGGTTACATTTTTTTTCGCCCTGAACATTGAATTCTATCATATAGCGGCATTGCCCTAAGTCGTCTGGCGCAGGGCTCAGGATAGCTCACATAGATGGATATGAAGCCACAATTTCCTTTAATAAAGGCAGCAGGGTAAGACTAAAAACAATACGGCAGTTACGTTCTCCCAGGCATTATGCATGTCTAGCTGCCGTCGCCAATGACCTACGACTCATCGAGAATGGAGATTATAAAGTTTCGCAGCAGAGTTTAGCGACTCCAACGGCAAAAAACAGTTAACACTTTGCAAAAGTCTAGCCGATTAGGAAGAAAGGTGGTTTATTGTATAAAGCTGGAGAGTTTCAATAAAGTAAGAGATAGTTTTACAGATTTTGAGGCTTTTATCTTTGTCGTTTTTCCCAAAACGTGAAATTTTAGTGTTTGTTGCATGATCACTAAAAAAGTATTCATCTAAATTCAACAAAATTTGGCAAGTATATTTGTACCTCTAAGTAGCAAGTGCTGAATCACAAATCATGTAAATAAGTTGAAAATTTTAGTATTTGTGGTGACAAAAGCAACAATAATTTCTCGGCTTTGCTTACATTTAAATAAAAAAAAAATTCACATTTTTGTCTGATTCCTGGTTTGGCATCTACCTTGCGTTATTAATCATGGATACTAAATTTACCCTTTTAGTTTTATATAAAAATTCAGAATCGTGCACCGAAGGAACATATATTGGTTCGTGCTGTACGTACAAGGGCCATTTAGTTTACTTTAAAAAACATGCTTGGTACTTTTATTTTTTCTGCAAGACATTTAAAAATATGTATATTTTACTAACATGTAAAATTTTAAAAATATATATAAATTGCCGTTTTTTCCATTTTGAAACTCCTGCGTCGCCTTTACTCGCGGGTTGAAACAGGCTACACTAAAATCTCTCTTAATGAACACTCTTTCGGGAAACGGAGTTATTCCTCGCCTCTAGACACAATGCTAAATTTATCACTATTTAGAGACCACCCCTCTGAACGACAGGTTTTTTACGAAACCGATGGTGGTCATCTTAGTGAGGTTTTGCTGTATATTGGTTCAAGAAAGTTTGACGTTGGAGGACAAAATGCAATATAATTGGGAACATCCACATTCAGAATATTCGTTAAATTTGAAATATAACTGCATGTTATAGTGGACAATATGCGTATATTAGTTGAGCTGCTTCAAGTAAAAGGGTCCATAACTGTTGATTTGTAATAGAAATTGAAACTTTACAGGAATAAACTTAGTTGGTGAAAATTGCGTATGACTTACTTCGAAAAATAAGAATCCGACAAAGATCATGGCAAAACATACTGTAGTTGGCCTAGTTCAGGCGGTTTCAGCTTTCTATTAACAGCGTCTAAGTATTTTAAATTTAACTATTGTACCCTCATAGAGCAGGTAATTTCTAAATCTTGTTCAATCCCTGCATGAAAATTGACCAACCAACAAATCATTCCAACGTGATTAAGATTTGGGTGCAAAGGAAATTGAGTTTTAAATTATCATTTTCTGCTTTCAAATCGAAACCTGTTTTAAAACAAAAAATAAGCTTAAATTTCCTCAATCAACTCGTTGTGTGATGACATACCTCCCATTTATTCGTTTACTTGTAATTCCCAAAATAATCCATGTTTAACAAGGGAGAAAGAACGCGATGGGCGATGTACCTTGTGTCAGACTGATTGTACAGCTATTGTGTGATCGTTTTAAATTATTTAAAATCTGTATGTTGAATCTAAAGTGTCCTAGTTTCGTTATCTATGGTATCAGTTTTGCGGAGCCCGGAGTTCTGATTGGTTCTGGTATTAAGTTTGCTCATCTTGCTGAACCGATAAGCACTATCTAGTCCGATAACGCCAAGAGAAATTAGGGTGGCCAATTTTGTGGTAGTTTGAAGTTTAGAAGAAAAGTTCATCAGCTGAAGTATATTGCTGGAATTCCAGTTCTTAGGTACTTCTGCCTGCAAGAGGCTTCATCCAGGTGTAAATGTATAACAATTTTTCAATCTGATGTTGAAAATTTTTGTTGAAATCGACTTAAATAACTTTTAGCGTTAAGGTTTAGATTGAATATCACTTCGTTAGCTGGAATTTGGCGAAAATGATCTCTGTATTCTCAAGTTTCAGAGACTTGTTTTTACGCTTCTACTTAATAGGTTCGTGCGAACTTTGTCATAAGACTTTTAATTCGTTCGAAATAATCTATAACCCGATTTCGGAAATCATTAGCTCATGCACAAACTATAAGGACAACGAAGTTAATTCGTATTTCTCTACAAAACAATTCAATTACAATTCCATTCAGTTATGTCATTTCTACAATTTACCAAATCTTCAAATTGGCTTCATTATTAACCTTGCTAAATAGGTTTGTGTATACGTTTGGTTAAGAAAAAATCAAATTGATTTGAATCCCGCACATTCCAAGCTATCAGATTAACTGTATGGGCAACTACCAAAAATTATTCGCAAAAAAAATTATTTTGGCGAAGTCCATCGTATCCTTACAAAATGTGATAAATTATTCACTGTTTATGGTTGAAAATTGTGCCATTTATCGCCAAATTTACAAACGAAATAGCGATACTTCGTGTCCTGGAAACATAGGTCGTAGTTTATTTCAATCCCCTCATTGGTCACCCTATGACGACATTACTAACAACTCTATATAACACGGCTTATCGGTTACACCATTATCTCCTAAATAAGTGAATAACTGGAATGGCCACTACAAATTTTGTTTGGTCATATATATGGTATGCTACCCTTTGTAGATCACGGGGATACGTATTTCCCCCTTTACGAAATTTGACTTGTTCTTTTTAAAAAGCGGATGATGCGTTTGGAGGGCCATAGTTTTACAATGTACGATTGACATTTGAAGATAAAATTTAATTTTTCGGATCAGAGTGTTGTAAGAGGTTCTATATATACTAAAACAAAAACTGAAGAAATTATATATATACATACATAATTCTGTCTTTGTAAAGATGAGGCCGTTGGTCGCTGTTCTTGGCGTAGTTTGATTGATTGTACCGCAATATTTGTACTTTTCCATGTTGAGACTTAATAAATTTCCACCATCCTAAAGTCTTGCCTTTTTATTACGAAGTTGACTCATGTTTATACAGTTTTTTTAAACAGCACTCGCACGCACACATAAATTTACCTCACAGCACATTACAAATTTTGCTCCATTGAGTTGTACGCATAGCCAAAAGGTAAGTCTGAAGCAAACTACTTGAATATATATTACTATGTACAGAAATGATTGACAAAAATGCAATCACAGGGTGGAAAATATTTTATTCAGCAAAAATGAATATTACATTGGTTAGACATGCTCCCGTCTCTAAGTCTGTGCACTTCTGCCATTTGACTGGCTGTTTCCGGATGGCTGTGGCGAACCCTCTATGGACACTATAGCCTGAAATTCGCCGCTACATTGTAGTCGTCCACTGTTAAACTTGACCAACCAACGTAACAGAGTTCGCCTTGATAATGTTTTGTCTCTGCACACTGACACCAATCGAAGATGGATATTTCCTCATGAAACCACCTTTTCACAAAAAGTACGTTGTCCGTAATAATCGTTTTTCATCTTTGTGTCTATGCTTGCACTGACGGCGACAGGAAGAATAAGTTTACTTAATCGTTCATGAGCTAGTAGCGCCATTTGTGCATTTCACGTAGCGCATGACCCCTTGTGTCTTTCTTGGTATTTGGATGTCCTGTGGAGTTCATTTACGACGTGTGAGGCTTTTGTCAATCATTTCTGTACGTAGTTATATATATACGTACCGAATCGTTCTTCGAAGGAATCAGTGAATGTTTTTGCCCATCAGAAATGAGCAGACTATTTTTCAATGATTCAATCATCGAACGATTTAACACATAGCTAATACATTAAAAACATTCACATGGTTCGAGTTTATAAGAAATGTGACTATAATGGAAAAGTAATTTAGTCCTATATATAATCTACAGTAAAAAAAAAAAGTTCATCCAATCTCTACATGGAATAATAAATACATGGTTTTCGGGTAGAAGAGACCCAGAATAAAGAAATATGCTCTTCTAGTTTTCACACTGTTTGAAGAAATTTTAAGTTCTTTTCCATGATCTACAGTTTAGATTTGTCGTTGTAGAACACATGAATGAACGAATCTGCCCCTTCAGACACAAGAGGTCACTGGATTTTTCCTGTAGGAATATACATAAACACGGTTCACCAGATCATGGTCAAAGAATGCTGCGAGATTGACTACAATAACACTAAATGTACTACTGCAAGTAACGTGGACTAATATCGAATATGGTCTGGATTAAAAATATAAATCCAATTATTAAACAGTTTCGATGTACGTTTCAGACTGTTTTGGGTGTCTGTTGCCAGAAACCCATGCGTTCCTAGGGAAAGACTGCAAAATCCGTACGCAATGTGCATTGGAGCTTTATTCATCAATTACCATTATGCCAAACACTTTGTCCATTTAACTCCTTTCTAAACAATTTCTGTTCGTTTACTCTGCATAGTATTACACCTGTCTATTAGAATTGCAATCTGGGTGATTATTGCGCTCATATTAAAATTCAACGAGACATGTACAGGGCGTTCGTAAATTGGTTTGACAAAATAAACTGTGATGATATCCACCAAGATGAACAATATTTGCAATGGAACCTTGGGTCGCATTTCGCCTAATTTGCCAGTCCAGCATATGAACAAGATACAAATCGGGTCAGCTGATCAAGTACGTAGATTAAGACGTATTTTGTGGTTTTCATACACGTTGTAAATACTTGTGCATGCTGAATCGAACTTTCTGTGGCAGTATAAGTTGAATGCGATCTTGGATTCCACGTTAAATACTTTTTCGTCTTGGTAAGTAGATACTACCACCCCTCTTTGTCAAAATAGTTTATGAACACCCTATGTAATGGAAATAAAAATTTGACTCTGGTTTCGTAATGGTGGAAGACAAGCGTCTCAAACACTTCGAGATATAACTTTAGTAATTTTTGGACACTCTTAATCCGGACACACTGCATTTACTTGCAATTGACAACAAGGAAAACTCTTCTAATAACAAGACTGAAAGTTTGCTCACAAATTTTTGTTTTCCCTTAGAAATAATCGCCAATGCAGTCAATGAATTTAAAACTGTATTCATGGTCTGCCGCAGAATGACCCTTGTTGCCCTTCCGCCATAAACCAGCCAACCGGTCAACGAATGGATTTGTTTCACATTAAGGTCTGCACTGGTTGTATGAAAATCGGCCCAACATATCTAGAAAGGGAGAAATAATGCACATCAAGTTACCTTCCCTGAATTAGTGTTGAATTCCCAACGAACTCGGATATTTGTGACTGGGGTCGCAGTTCAATATTTGACAAAATATGGAATGATCTTTTAAACAGTCTTCCACGACCTTCTGGGTTGGTTAATATCTCAATATTAACAGAATGCCGATACAATTACAGAATACAGAAAACGTTAGTTTATGAAAACAAAACTAGTTTGAATTTGTCATTAGGAACTTTTCGTATCGACGCACAATGACATAAAAACTTGTTTTTCAAATAACCAAATTAGCAAACGATGCACTTCACTATGTTTCAACTGAAATTAACACAAATGCAGTCCTGTAAATTGACGTCTGTTGTAATTTACATGCCTGCATTTATGTTGGTATCGATTAATATGAACCATGTAATCACTTTCCAAGTAAATGGAAGATTTAAAAAAAATCCAAATCATATGGTTGAACATGCAGTAGCATAGAAATCAATTCAGCATATAAAAACTTGAAGATAGCTAAGCTCTCTTACACTCTGAATACAGATAAGGAGAATTTTTTTAAATCACGAGTATAAAATGTTCATAAATGGAAAGATATTTGCCGCTTCTGTTTCACGATTTCTTCTAAGTCCAAGGAACAGTTTATCTACAATGTGCAGATCAGGGAATTTACTTGTTTCTGGAGGACTTCGTGAAGTAAATTTCTGAAGTAATTGAAAAATGTTTCACACACGTAACTATATTTTTGTATGTATACAAATGTATTATCTTCAGATATTTATAACTTTCTAAAACTTTGTCATGGATTGTCACAAGTGGTCAGGTCATTTCGAAAACTTTCTGTAGCCTTTGAAAGTAGGAAGTAATGTAATTACTCATACCGGAGTAATTTCTTGATAGAATATTTGTTGTTAGTATGATATAGATTTCTGTCACTTCTATAAAGAAGTGATAACATCAAACCATATCATAATGAGACAAAATATTTTGATATGAACTGGCATTGGCGTATGCAGGAAGTTCATGAAGTGGGGTGGGAGAATTTCTATGCAATATTAATTCTATGCATATAATATGCATGCATAGAATTGTACCATTGAGGGCCTCACCAACTCCGCCCAATTGCTGTATGCCATTATAGCCTTCTCTTCATTAATTAATTTTTAGAAGTTCTGAGTAATTATATTCGCGATTTTAGAATAAAATCATTTAAATTTCATTTTAATTTTAACATTTTCGAACACATTCTATATTCCATTTATAAATAAACCGCATAATACTGTTATATTTTTTATTCAAATTACTAATGTGTTAGTTACGACTTCAAGTTTCATTAGGACTGTAAGCTCTGTAAAACAAATGCCCTGAGGCACTTCAATAATATTGGTAATACCCGCAATTTATGATGAATATTATTTGACTAAATACAACGTTGAATTTGCGTTAAGTTTTAATACATCATTAAACCCTTTCCACTCTTCACTGGAGGGTCATCATAAGAATGTAACAAGACTTTGTGAAGTTATAAAATGGAAAACAATTTTAGAAATGAAAAAATTATTAAATGATATCAAATGTAAATCATTTGTGTTGCCAATTTGTAAAATAAAAATAGTGGCGAAATTAAACGTGCTAAAGTTATTATTTGCTCATTGATAGAACGTATTTCCACGCTCCACTTAGTTGCACTGGTGTTTCGAGGTTGCGTATTGTGGGTATTCTCTGGTAGATTTCTATTGCTTCCATTAGTCTTAGGGAGTGTTCATTCTTAGCGTTTGTTGCCAAAATTTCTGTTTCTTCAAAATTTGGTTCGGCTTCGTTGTTGAATACATAGTGTGTAAGTCCTGTTTCGTTTTGTCCGAGCCTTAGGTTTACTTGATGTTCTTTTAAGCGGATTTTAAGTGATCTTTTTTTTCCCTGAGGGACATTTTACATTTCTCTGGAGAAGAGGTTTGAATTTTGTTAAATTAGAATCCTGAAAACCCAAATTTATTTTTTAGAAAGCTATGGGTTTAATTTTCCTTTCAAAAATTTAGTTCGATGCAGGGGATTTGAACTCTAATGAAACAGACCTCGCGAACTCGCTCCAGATTATATTATGTTTAACAGAGTTCTGAACTGTAACGGACCTCGATACTTGTGACGACGTGGCAAGTAAATGATATGAGAATTTAAATGATAATTCTGTGGTTGTCCATATCAATTCATTCTGCTAGATCGACAATCGAACTTGATTCGAGGCTGAAAGGACCATAAGCTTTGTTCGAATTTATCCAATGGCTCAAATTAAAAAAGTTCTATATATGTGTTGGTTTGAAGTACCCGGGCATACTTCGAATTATCCAAATTGTACTATATTCACAATGCCGACATGTTTTCAGTACGCGCACATTATATTTTTAGTAATGTTTACATTCATCATTCTATTACATGCACTGCGTTCCACTGGTCATGAACGTCGCCCTCGAGCCAAGTTTACTTTATTCAGGAATAGGCTTAGTTGTGATCAGTAACGTAGATTTTTCAAAATTATTGGGGGGAACATGAATTTACGCATTGCAATACAAAGTACAATAACAATTTATTTTAAATTGTTGGGAGGCTCCGGACCCATACTCGTATAATGTACACATATGAATGAGTTAGGTTATTACGGTCCGAAGACCATGATAAGCCTTTAGAGGAAGGCTCCTGGCCCATATGACTAAGCCTTTGATTGTGAGTGAGCCTATTACGCTCCAAAGATCATGCTGTGCCGTTGTGGGGAGGCTGCGGGCCCATATAACTACGCCTGCGATTGTGAGTTAGCCTATTACGGTCCGAAGATCATGCAAAGGTTTACGCCTCGTCTGGGCCAGCCAACACCGCCATTGGACTGTTGATGACTGGAAACACGTTGCCTGGTCTGACGAGTCTCGTTTCCAATTGCATCAGGCGGATGGACGTGTACGGGTATGGAGACAACCTCATGAATCCATAGACCCTACATGTCAACAGGGGACTGTTCAAGCTGGTGGAGCTTCTGTGATGGTATTGGGGCGTGTGTCTAGAGACAACTCTGACAGGTGCGTAAGCATCATGTCCGATCACCTACACCCATTCATGTCCATTGTGCATTCCGAAGGACTTGGACAATTTCAGCATGATAATGCGACACCCCACACATCGAGAGTTGCTACCGAGTGGCTCCAGGAACACTCTTCTGACTTTAGACACTTCCATTGGCCACCTAAATCGCCAGACATGAACATTATCGAGCATATCTGGGATGCCTTGCAACGTGCTGTTCAGAAGAGAGATCTACCACCCCGCACTCCTATGGATTTGTGGACTGCCCTGCAGGATTCCTGGTGTGAATTGTCTCCAGGATACCTTCAGACATTAGCCGAGTCTATGCCACATCGTGTTGCGACACTTCTGCGTGAGCGGGGTGGGGATTCACGATATTAGGTAGGTGTACCAGTTTTTCTGGCACTTCAGTGCATATTAAGCCATGCAGGCCCTTTAATTTCTTTATCCAGCCGTTAAACGCAGCGAAATTTTTTATGCTCAGCTGCGTGGCAATCGTCTTTGCCTTTTCACAGAGAATGGTCTCATCAACTGAAACATTAGCCAATTCTTGCTCCCAACATTAGACTCCTAACCAAGTTTCCTCTTCTTATTAACGTTACCACATTTTTCGACCTATTCTCGTATTTCGTTCTTTGCTATTATAAAGTTTAGCGTACTTACAGCTAAGCCAAGACGTTTCGCCATATGGACATGTTACTCTCCAAGTTTCTTCACTATCTCCTCTGCTATGTTTAATCTCTCACGCAAAGTTTTCACTTGCTTTTTACGTTGGGACATGACACAAGGATAATAAAAATATGCAAGTACTGTACTGTGCGTTAAAAACGAATAGGGATGTGAAATACGCACGTATTAATGAAATAAATGGAAACGAAAGCATGTAAGAATGCATGTAGGCACTTACAATGAAGTAAAATTCAAAAGTAACACAACCGTAACAAAGATATGGACTTTCATTTCGTTGATATGCCACACCATCATTTCGTAAACAAGTAAGCTAATAGAGACTGTCGTACTAACATTAATTGCAAACTTGTTATCTCAAATTCGTGAGTTGGGCACAACTGTACAAAGTAATGACTCTGCATCAGTTTTATTCCCCGTTTCTACAGAGACCCAAGTTTACAACATGGCGCAGAATGACCCTTGCTCCATAAAAACCCAATCAACCAGTTTAGAACAACAGAATGATTTGTCACAATGGGAGGTGCTTTCCCAGTGTTGACACTTAAAATCCTTTACTAACCACCAAAATTACCAAAAAACCTAACGTCCCCAGGAGTAAGAAGAAGAGAAAAAAAATGCACGTGGGAAAATATTCCGGCAGTACCACAATTTTTCAAACGAACCATGCGATAAAACGATAAATCAAAAATGGAACCGGGAAATATTAGTGTTCTCCGTGTGGGTAAAAATTCTGGAACCGAAAATGGCGTACGATAAATGCGGGAAAACGATGGAAACTGGAACGACGCATCAAGGTTTCACTGTACTAATAATTATGTATTCTTAGTACATTATTCTAATGGTCATGTTTTCCCAGTGCGCTACTCCATTCCAGTTGTGATATTAACTGGAATTTACCTTGCATGTTTGCGAATGTATCCGTTACATAAATTATTAATATGTAAACAACTTAGCTTGAAGCGACGTAGTAAATTCATTGATAAACTTAAATCCAAAGGGAAGGCAAACTCCCAACAATCCATGTAACTTTATATTACAGAATTTCAAATGGCGTTTAACACGCACGCGTATTTTTCAATGAATTATGTGATATTACACATACATTTACATACACGTGCAATTCCGTGAATTTTAAGCATGACATGCACGCATTTTTCCCACAACGAATATACCCACCTCAAGAAAAGGGGGAAAGGCCACCTTCCTGTTCAGTGATATTCCAATTAGTTGTGTGTCAAAGCGTTTAATAACCGACTCACAATTAATTCATTGACTCAATTAACTAATCTATATCTGGAGAAATTGTGGTCAAACTAGTGCCGATAAATCCAAATTTACGGATATTCGAAAATGACTCACATTCGACCACAACTTATAACAACAATTAAAAGCATATTTTTCTAATGAGCAAACATTTAAAAAGAGAAGGAATTTTTTAAAAAATAGATGCAATTTTTTATTTTATTTTTTTTTAAATCATTTAAACATCTCGCAAGAGAAGTTCGTATATTTTTCTTGTTTGCTGCAATTAAAGGCTCGGTTTCCTAGATGCGCATATTTTGCGTCGCAACAATATAAAATGTCAAGATCTGACTCTGACAGTAGAAAACCAATGGGAGTGTTTTCCTAGACTGCGCAAAATGTTCCCATTGGTTTTTGTTATCTGAATCTGATCTCGACGTTTTTCAATGCTGCTGCGCAAAATATGCGCATCTAGCAAATCGCGATTTAAGAGGTTTGCTATTAAGGAAGAAAAAAAACTGTTGCAATGAAAACCACCATCTGTTAAAGTCTTGAATAATAGTCGGAGAATAGAGGTTCTACTGTATGTGTAAAATTTTTCTGTTTATTACACTCTTAAAGAGGCTAGTTAATTAGTACAAGAAACTGAAAATACGCAAAGAAGACATTTGAAGACCTCACCACCAATAAAATAAACTCAGGAAAAGAGCATGCGTTATTAATTCAGCGTCAATTTTTCGACCATCCGCCAGTTCTGATGCAGTTTTTCTTCAAAATTAGTAATAACACTGCAAAGTCTTTGATGCTTGTTTAATTTATTGAAGAAATAGATCCGGACAGAAAGAATTAATAAAAACCGCGGAAATTATTTGACATGTTTCTTCTCTTTTTCCGATAAGAATTGAGAAAAGGGGCAACGAATGGAGCACATTTTAAGATTTATGATGGCGAAATTTATAAAATAAGACATAATGAACTTTAAATGTATATATAAATAATATATACGAGCGCGCACATACCCATTTATACTCTTATGAATGTTACGCAAGCAGAAAGAAACCAAAAGCACATTAGCTTGATCAGAGGGAGAATTTAACAATTATAACTAGTTTAGATTGCGCTGAACACATTCAAAAGCAAGGGGATCTTCTGTCCACGCTTATAAAACTTTACTATCATTATAGTGGCATCTATCCCTTAAAGCATTAAGAATTCAAGACGGGAAGTTCGCGATCGACTGCTGGGGGATAGCTTCGAAATTCTTTTCGACGATAAAGCGAAGAGCTCGACAAAGTCCACATAAATATTCGATTGAACACGGAATGTAAATGCAGATGCAGAACGAAAGAAGAGCCCACGACCACAAATTGCTCTCCGCGTGTTTCGTCACTGAGCAAGGAAGAAATAAGAAAAACTGTTTCGAATTCTTTATATCACTTTGAATCGAACTAGAAGTCCCTCGGGTCCTCCCGCGCCGAAGTACCTTTTCTCAAATCTCTATGCCAACAACGAGCTACGATTGGTGACTGCTCTGTATGCAATCAAGGTCTGGGGATTAAGGGGGCCAATTCGTTCGATACGAATTGCGAGATTGTGAATCACCCCTTCTTCTCCACTCGAGCTACCCTTCCCCTCTCATTACCCTCTGCTCCGTTTTCTCCCTTTTAAATTTTCTCCGTGTTTGTTTATATTTGCTGGGGAGCGTCTGCAAATTACGTAAACTTCGTGCATATTTCAGGCAAGCCTAAATAATACAGAAATGCAATTTATTCCTAAGTAAACTTTTATTTGAAACGATAAATGGCATTGATTTTTTATTATTAAACCCGTTTATTTTATCAGTATTCAGATATCGTCTTTATTTGTGAGTGTTCAGTGGCGTTTTGGTTTAATGATCTGGACGTGAAATTAGTAAGCTTAAGGACAATTAACTATTAATATTATGATTACCTTAACTGTGATGACAATGGCAATAATTGATAATAATGATAAATGGCTATAATTGATAACAATGGCATGGAATTTTAATTCCTTCCGTTCCAAAATAACACAAATTATTATATCCCTGGATAATGATTTGCTTCTTGTTTCGGTGAACTTTTTTTTTAAAGATAGATATGCACGCTCGCAAAATATCTATGTGTTTTTTAGTTGAAATTTATAGAATCGTGTGAAATATAATCTCAGATTAATGTAATGAGTTAAGTTTGGTCATTAGAGTGAAATTAAATGTAAACAGACGCTTTTATACGCGCACCAACATTTTTATATGTCTCACATTTTACCCTTTCCGTGTAAGTTTCTTTAAAGGACTGCCGGCGGAAAATGAGGAGTAAAAGGGTAAAAAATATATTGAAAAGTATCAAAATAAACCATTAAAAACATTGTTAACCTCTTTATACCAAAGAACAAAAAGATATAAAATAAATGATAATCTTAAAAAAACAAAAAAATATGGATATTTCGAACATATGCAAAGTATTCTGCCTATATCGCACTCCCATAACAAGTAAGATATTAAATGTTTGTAAAACCATTATAGCTAATATGTGTTGAGTAGAAATTCGCTTTAGATATGTAGTTGTTCTTCGTCATAAGTCAGCAGGAGTGAACCCCAAATGAATATAGAATGTTATCAGTTAACATTGGTTGTTGAGCAGGGGCGCTGCTTATTGTTGGAAAATAGTGCAAAAGCCTAAAAGTAAAGGCGATGAAGCTTTATTTTTCCCTCTCCTCATGCAAATTTGACGTAAAGGCTCTAGAACAAGAATATTCAATTTCAATAACGCTGTTAAATTTCATTCAGGAAACAGATATAAGAAAAATAAATGTAAATCCAAGTAACATCATATTTAATAGAATCTATTTCAGTACTTGGATTTCTGCGGACGACATAATTTACAAAAACGAACAAAAACAGCACAACGTTTCGAAAATAGCAGGAAAGAGCTTTGTAAATTACTGATGTCAAAACCAAATATGTGATTAATATACGGGATAAGTCACGTGAACGTGAGAGGTTAGAAAAGAGGAGGAAATGTATGGAAGATTCAAAGGCTACTGAGCAGTTTGAACGTCTGCGAGACATTGTAATGAAAAAAACAATAAGGTTGATACAAAACTCGACGCAAAAATAATGGAAAGTTGTTGCTATTTTGAGAAAGCATTGAGCTACATGAATGTTTCACGAAAATGAAATCTTACTATCTATAAAATAATAATGGAACTTGTAGTTTTGCATGGAAAAGCAACATGGGTATTGTCTGCTAAAGGCAAGGAATTGATGAGAATATGAGAGAAAATATTATTTGTGGGAAACATATGAGACCGTTAATATGAACGGCAGGAGAATGTTATTAGAAAAGAATTAGAAAAAAATAAATTAATAATAATAAATAAATAATAATAAATAAATAAAAAATAAATACTAATAAAATTAATAATAATAAATAAATACTTACTAAAATTAATAATAAATAAATACTAATAAAATTAATAATAATAAATAAATACTAATAAAATTAATAATAATAAATAAATACCAATTAATTAATAATAATAAATAAATACCAATAAAATTAATAATAATAAATAAATACTAATAAAATTAATAATAATAAATAAATACTAATAAAATTAATAATAATAAATAAATACTAATAAAATTAATAATAATAAATTGATAATAAATAAATAATTAGAATTAGAAAAAAAGAGGGAAACATGCTATGTTTATGATGATTCAAGGTTTATGACTGAAATGGAAAAAAAAAGCGACTAAGCTGACTTAGCTGTTTTGATTTGGGTGATTCCGCGGGACCCGATGTTTCTGAGTATGATGACGCCTTTTCTCTATTTTAAGTATTCTGAATACGAACATTTCTATCTCAAAACGGCCGTTTATTTTTGAAATCATCCATTGCGTACGCAGAGGGGCATTGATGGGTTTCTAACCACTACCATTTCAATGAAATTTTGTATATTTAACATAGGAATATGTGAGTTGTAGCTCTGTAACCCTCCCCATTGAGCCTATAACCCCACTTATGAACTTTCTGGATATGCCTATGAAACCATTCCAATAATACTTTCATACATTAGTATGGTAACTTTTAATGTACGGTAGGTGATTAGTTTCAAATGACAAAAGGAGAAATGGCTGTTATTGACTGCTTAATTATCAATCGTGTGGGTAAATTGAGTACGATGCGATTTTAAACACCGTCAATCAAGATCAGCACGCTGATTGGTCCTCCGTCAAAGATTGGCATTCTAGCGGCAATCCTATTGGCTGGCACCTTTCCAAGCCTTGAGATACGTGCATCAAATTGAGAACTGTTTTCATTCTCTTTTTCTTTCGTTTTGTTCTCATTAAGCGACTCTGTGATCTTGCGAAAGAAAATCGCCCGCTTTGTTCGCATTTTCGACTTCCAGTATTGTCAGAGGTATTGATGATAGCAGAGACGCAAGAACTGAATAACCGGATTAAATTGTTCACACGACTTGGATATTCTTTTTCGGAATAAAATTGATTTCCGGGATTTTGGACTTACGAACCCGGATCGATCCCAGGATTATGATTCTCTCCCTGCAAGAAAACCTACTTCCCTTTCAGTATAATTTGTGTGAACAAATGTGGTTCACATAGCTGTGTAAAAACTGGGGAAGAAGAGGCTTAGATACAGTCTTATGTGTGTGGTCAAGAAAAGAGTTATTGCCAGCAAAAGAGCCATATCACATTAATAATCGGCATATAAGATATGTGGGGCAGAGAGAGAAAAGAATGGAGGAAAAGGCAAATGTTATAAATAATATACATTGACGTAGCACTTGTATCCATGCGATGACTATCTGTCAATATCAATGACTGGGGAAAACGACGTGAGATTGACCTTCGTTTATCGTAATCTATAGCATTCCGTCATAATAATAAACAGTAAAAATGAGGAGTGATGATCGGATAAATAAATAAATAAATAAATAAATAAATAAATAAATAAATAAATAAATAAATAAATAAATAAAGAAAAATAAGGAAAAAAGAATACAGAAGGAAAGCCTTTCTTTTCTAAATATAGAAATAAAGGTGATTTTGTGCGATGAAGAAAATTATAAACATCGGAATATGACATTCTTTTTTTCTTTAAATTTTTTAAGTAAATCTTTTATATATTTTATATTTTATTCCTATCTTTGGAGTTTACATTGTTTTATTTTTTTTTTCATTTTACTTTTTTCGCCAATTTAGTTTTTTCTTTCTTTCTCTGCTATTTATTCCCTTTTAATTTTTTTAATTTGCTTTTGTACACTAACCATTTAAATAGCAATGTTTGACTTAGCATGTACGTGACATCATGCTCACGTTATTACGTATGCAAATGATTTCCGCGTAGTAATCAGGTTATAGTGACATCAAGACCACTGAAACTATTTAAACTTAAACATTCAATTAACAAATTGCGTGCATTCAATCACGAAGTATACTTTCCTTCCAAACAGTTTATTCACACAAGTAGCGTGTCGAAAGGACGCGCGAAAGGTAGTTTGTGACGGGGTATATATATACACACACATATATATATGTACTATATATATATATATCGACTGTTCCCACTTCGTGGCACTTTGAAATACTCAGCATATACAAAGTGCATCCCTCAATCATCCGATTCCTACAGGCATTGCGTGATACTTTTGGGTCTTTCAAGGAGACGCACTAAGCCCCCAGTGGTTCTGCTTGGCGTTAAACCCCTTGTCAAGGATGCTGAACACAAGTAAATACGGATACATGCTGAAGAAAGACAAGAGAAACCTACATAAAGTCTCCCACCTCATGTACGTAGATGACATCAAGCTATACGCGCCAACAATCACCCAACTCCGACAACTCATCAGTATAACAGAGACATTCTCCAAGGACATAGGAATGGAATTCGGCCTCGATAAGTGCAAAATACAGAAGAATAGCAAAGAAGATTTACCAGGCATCGAACTCGAAGACGGGAGACTACTGAAGACCTTGGACGAGGGCGAAACCTACAAATACCTAGGGATAATGCAAAA